>VXBW01004354.1:87153-106823 GCA_013400375.1 Thinocorus orbignyianus
AAAAAAAAAAAAAAAAGATGTACAGTAAATTATTTATAATTAAAAAAATTATAAAAGAAGACTGAGAAAGCAGCCTTCTTTGCTTATAATTACAAACATCTATTAGTGGAAGTAGCACCGTACAGGATAGCCAAATGGTACGTAAATATATCCATTTGGCAATTACAGAAATGAGTCTTTTTAACTGGAGAAAGGAAAAAAGAAATTTGTTCCCTGACTGTAAATAACTTCCTGTTATAACAGTATGTATCAACTACATTGATTTTCTTTGCTTGAATCTTCAAGCAACTTTAGATACTTTATATTATCCTGAGTCTAGTCCTTGAGTCTCAGCCTTTGCCTTCACTTCTCCTACAGCTTTTTGCCATGGAATGATCATCAGTTGAATGGATGCCTATTGGGAAGATAGTCAGAGCTGCAGGTAATACCCCTGCAGTGTCCATGTCTTCAACAAGTATTCTTTTATGATTGAAGTAGTAAGGGGCACTGCTTAAAGACCCTTCACTTGTATTGTCAGTTTTCTCAGATTGGCAGTCAAAACTGACACTCGGGTTTCTTTACATGAGGTGTTCTTTTGATAATCTCAATAATAACAGGAACAGCAGCAGAGGAGAAGGCCATATAAAATACATTAAACAGGCATTTTGACTGATGTTCTAAAACAATAAAAACCTTCAGGGGGCAGAGCCATAGCTTGCTTGGCTTACTTTTCAGACTTTTGCAGTCTATTATAAGCTACTAGCCTGTGGCTGAGTCTGGCAAGCAGAAATTCAGCAGCAGAATACGCAAGGGGGAAGGTGGGGAGGGAACAGCAACAAAAATAATAAAAATCCAATATGTGTAAGCCAGCAACGCTTGCCTTGCTGTGATCAAAAAGAATAAAGTGACTTAGCAGGAGAAAAGTATCCTACCGCTGTCCACTAGTCAAAAAGCAGGTATTTCAGTCTAGAGCATCCCTCTTCCTTTGCCCCTTATTCATACTCCTTACCTTTTGCCTTTTTTCTTGTTTAACTTCTCGCTTCACCATAAGCTTGTTGTCTGTTTCTTCTGCCTACATATCCTGGATCTGACCCCTGCTAGATTTGGTTACGATAAGGTAAAGAACGCTCTAGTTGAGAACTATATGCAACACAGGAAACAGAACATAAAACTAGCCAACAATGAAATGGACAATGACAACGAACAATGTACTAAGCAGCCAGGGGCATGGTAAGATATATATAGTGTTAAACTAAACTAGATATCTAAGGTGATTTTAAGAAAAGAAAAACCTTACTGGGGTAAATCTGAAAGAGGTGTCTCAGGCCTAAACATACATCACCATGAGACTAATTAAGGTCATTTAGAGGATAATTACAGACCCCATTGGATATTTAAAGTCCTGTTAAGAATCTGAGAAGCATTTAAAAGACTTAGTGGAATAAAGGTCATGAATAGAAAAGAAAAAAAGAAAAAAAAAAGACAGACAGACATAAAGATGACGGTGCAATAAAGCAACAATCTAACAGCACAACACTTTTTCACATGATATGTATCAAGATCATTTACAGATTTAAAATTTTATTGACCAAGTTTGGCCATGAAGGAAATGCCACCCAAACCAATTACCCCAAAGGTGCATTCTGTGAACTAGGAAGCAAAATCCGGTCTCATGCTTCTTTGTTTCAGGAAATGATTACACATTCTTGATAGTCCCATGTAAAAGTGTTCTACATGTATGGTATATTGAATAAGAGTCCTTTTGGTCCTCAGTCTGTCCTATTGTGTGTGCCTAAGAGAGGCCCCAGAGTACCAGGATTCTACAATTTCTCCATTCAGAATAGATGCACAAACTGAGTTAACGTAGCTTTCCTTTATGAAATACAGAAGAAAAGAAACTTACTATGGCTACTCATGTACCATCTGCACATCTGTGTAAAACTAGCTATAGTCTGTCCAAAATCTATATTCAGGCATAATCACTTGAAATTTGTGATGTATAATATTATCTGTGCAGCATCTGTGGATCTATTTGTTGGTTTTCTGCTGAAAAAAAAAAAAAAAGAAACAAACCAAACCCAATGAAAAACACAAACCGAAAAACAAACCTGAAAGAGAAATAGAGATATATTACAGATATTAATTTCACAGTTTAATTTAACTCTCCAAATACCTGGTCAAATTCTTTATTTGGTAGAATCTCAACTTTGTAAAAGGGAAAAGATAAATTGAGCCAGCTAAATCTAGTCTTTGATCACACTGTGATATCCTCATTCATATTTGTGAACCTAAGAGATTCGACAGAATGATTCCACTATTTCATAAAGCTGCACTCTCTGCAAATCAGTAATAATTAGGTTTTGATGATTGGTGTTGGAGTAGATACTGATATTATATATAAACAGTGTGCAGTGGTATGTTTTGTTTTTCAATAAGCACAGTATCTGCAAAAACCTCATTTTTGTCTTGATTTGTTCAGCAGCAATTACCTCTAGTACAATGTAACAGAAAATTGTCAAGCTAGGCAACTTGTCAATTAGTAAAACAAAAAGTAATTTCTAAAAAAAATATTCCTCATTATGTTGCTTTAATATCCACGTATTGATCTATCCCTTCTCATCCAAATGTTCTAAAGTTTATATTTAAAACCACAATAACAGAAAAAAATGTGTTTTATCAATTTTTGAAGGCAAGTGGATTTCTACTCTTTGTTTCATCTTTATTTTTCATTTCTTGGAACAAGGTAAATAATTAACATTCTAAAAATTTGAGTATCATGGTAGAACTTGAGTTTGAGTTTAGAAAATAAACATTTCAATATATATAGATAGCAATCTATATGGACACACATTTACAGCTAACCCCAAGGCATTTTATACAGTATATAACTAAATGAATAACTGAAGTTAATTAAAGATGTTCCCCACTTGGTGATTATTGGATGTACACTGTGCACAATAATTAAGACAGGTTTCCTTATGTATAAAATGTTTCTTTGAACTATCCTCACAGCAGAGGTAGAGGTTCTTAAGTATCATAATAAGGACTGAAGTAGAAATAAGCCTTGGAGGATGCAGAGACCTAACCAGTCTTGGCTGTGTTAGTAGCTTAGAGAGTCACAGGCTATGTCCAGAGTACTTGTGCCAGAAGCCTAGATGCAGTACAGCCTCACAATAACAGAAGAACAAAGATGTCTTTATATTCCTCTCTTTTCAGCTACAGCTAGGGATTTCTCCCACTGTGCTCCATATGCTCCAGATCCATCCTGAAGGTGAAGTGCAAAACAATTCTGAAATACCAGCTGCTGTACTTATTTCAGAGATATGCATGCCCAAAAATGCTTTATAGTTATAGACACAAATCAATACCTGACAGATTCACAGCACTTCTGGAAGGTGTACAGGAATACAAGCAAAAATATCTCTTGGTAGGGATAGCACTACAAATGTAGAAGCTGCTGATACATGTATTATGTAAGTTATATTTGGGCATGAGATGAACAGCTGGTGAGGAATGATCTTTAAAACACATATGTATGTCATAAGGATGTTTGGTAGAGCTTTTGGTTATTTTTGCAACACTGGTTTTCTAGATCTGATCTTGAGTGAGTAAAGGAAGAATTTTATTTTTTATGAAGGTATTGGTGATTGCAATGTGAGTTAACATCACAGAAAAACTTTTGTGTAGAAAAGTAAGACTGTTGAGTTCTTTTGAAGCACATTATACCTTCTAGTTATGTGCTATCTAACTCATGAAAATGGAGCTGTGTTCATCTCCTGTAAGGATTAAACACTATCTTTATTCAAATTGGTTTTCAAGATTCAATTTTTTTTCTCACCATGTTATATCTTGGTCTATCTGTACTACAAAGATTCATAACACAAAAATTAAGTGCAAATGCTTAGGAAACATTAGGAAACAGCAAGTAGGAGGCACTACATGTACCCAGAGTTCCAAGAATAGGTGTCTAGAAAGAAAGTCACACCCTTAAACATTTGAATATTGCATTACAATCTGAAGATTTTCGGGGAAGAAGTAGTTATCATATACAAAAATTCAGCGTAGGTGTTAACTCTCCTAACTCCCTGTCAAGGAGAAGATGGTTGAGGTGTATTTCACCTTAATGACTGTGTGTAACTCTTCTTAACTTTAATTACCTAATGGATTTGTCAAGAAGATCAAGGCCCTGGAGTCAAGTTGCAAAGTTGCCATGAATTTCCCTTGTCTGTTGAAAGTAAAATACAAAAATAATATATTTAGCTTGCTTAGACAAAAATGAAATAATGCTAGATGCTAAAAAATAAACAATGAAAAAAAACAGTCAACCAACCAAACTCCCCAAAACCCAAACCCAAATAAAAATTAAACCCCCCAAACCAAACATAAAACAAAACAGAGGAAAAAATAGTCCTTTTACGCTGTTCCTTGTTTTACCAGATGATACTTTAATTTAAAATCAGTTCACAGTCCGCTGATATCAGTTGTGTTCATTTAGATGGGAACAATTACAGCAACAAGAAATGGAGCTTCTTGCTACAGGTGTGTTAACTATTCACTCCACTGGTAATTTCACCTAAAGGTGCCTCAGAATGAAAGACTAAGACTTCTCTACATCATTTATTGAGCTAGTTAAAAGTTGTTCAGAAACCATCATAGCAAAGTAAATTGCCTGAGCTGTGCAAAATAACTCATATTTTTGTTATTATGTTTCGTGAATGTAAATTCCTACTCCTTTGGGCAATGTATGTGTGTCCTCCATCATCTGGATGCTTATTTGCCCCATGTCTGCAATGATGAAGTTCCTGAGAAAGGAGATATAGAATGTGAATTTGCCAAATTTGAGTATAAGCTGTAAACTTGTAAATTAATAACAATAATAATTATTAAAAATACCTTACACATTTGGGCATTTTTCATCCTAAAAATGTCAGAAACACTTTGAAATTTAGCAATGTACACAGGAACGCATCAAACTGCTTGGCATGGAGATTTCAGACCGGGTACAGTTGCCCCAAGCCCACTCCCAAACCCACACCACTGCCCACATTTTCCACATTTCTCATCCTTTAAACTGATCACCTCTGTGACTCTGTCATAACGCATCTGCATATCTTACCAGCACAATTTAACTTGACTTTGCGTTTGCATCTTGGAAGCTAGTTCATTGAAAATCTTATATCTGATCTCTGTGACTTCCCAGAACATCTGAATCCTGCAGCAAATTACATATCTCTCTGCCTTTGAGCACAGCTAGGTTATACCACTGTTGATCTTTTAAGGGATTCCCAGACATTTAAAGCCTAGAACAAACAATGCTGTGCTTTACCATCTTTACATCAGTGCTAAAGCACATCTGTGTATCTCACATGACTGGAATACAGGTGTAAACAAAGAAATAATTAAGTATTAATTTAAGCACAGACATTAAATTCTTGATTTTATGGTAAATGATCATTTCATAGAGAGATGAAAACATGTTTAATGTGTTTGCATGAGGTAAAAATTTGATTTAAAACTATTGTAATTTCTGATAGAGCGCTACCTGTGATATATTTGGATTCTGATAATTATTGCTAGTGTTAAATACTAAAATAAATATTTATATAAGTATTTAAAAGTATAAAGTGTGTTCTTTGGCAAAAGTAAGTAGTATCTGAATGCACACCATTTCAAGCACAGATGAAACCAGCAACTCACTTAACACAGACTGAGCGCAACAAGGATTTTTAGTCGTTGTTGATACCATTTATCCCAGCAAACTAGAGTTAAAAAGTTACTGAATTTATCACCAGTCTGTTGATTATTGAGCCTACTAGAAGAGAGTGTTTTTAGTGTTTTGAAACAATCCATTTATTTCTAACAAATTCATTTGCATTCATTTTTGCATTGGTGTAGAAAATGAAATTTATTAAACATCAATATTTTCTAACTGTATAACATCAATATCTACATACTTGTATGTTGCTACATTGTACATTTTTGTTTGACTTTAAAAATGCAGTGCAGTTGCCTGTTCAAACTGCATTTTCAACACAACCACAGCAAATGTGTACATCTAAATCCAGTAGCTTCAACATAGCAAACACACTGGATAATAGCATCATAAAGAATATGCCATTTGTTAGTCTGTGAAATGTGAGTTGTAGGCCCTCTTAACTCTGTCTCTTCCTTCCCCACAACACTCAGGACAACACAAAAGTTTTTAAATGACAAATAAGTAATTGGTTCTGAAGCTGATTGGTCTTCCCAGATATCCTCCTGCTAGATGTTATATTAAAAATGGTATAATATTAACTTACCTGCTGCTGTTAAACTGTAAATGTCTCATGCAGCCAAGGTCACAATATGTAATCCCTTAAATCCCACTTGGAAATTGACCTTTTCCTTTCTTAAACAATTGACTGTTTATTGCTTCACTTCAAATAAAAATACATTTTCAATTTTCATTTCTCCAAACTCTTACTGTCTTTTCCAGCTGTAGTCCTAATTTCCATAGCTATCAGCTGTGTAGGTGACAGGTGAATGTGAGTGTACTGTACGTTATATGCACACTCTCACATGGGATCCCTTTGACACATGTAATATACTTATAATGCAAAGGTTTTCTGCACCCTTTAGTGTTATATGCCTCCAAGTATAAGAAAAAAACTGGTTCTTGCTTTGTGCGAGATGAAATAGAACTTCACAAATTTTCCTATAAAAGAAGTATTAGAATTCTCAAAGCTCTTTAACATTTCACGTTTCTTTTATTAAAAAATACCCCAAAACTTTGTAACTAAGAAAATATCTTAAACTATAATTAACTCAAACAAATCATTTATTTCACTAAAGTTACAACATTTAAAAAAAGGAGAATTCATTAATTTCCAAGGAGAACTGTATTGGAATTAATATGGGCGGATTATTTTTTTTTTATTTTTTTAATAATTGAACATTTGACAATTGTTTTATAAGCAGATTTCATTTCACTACAAGGCTCTTGATTAATTTATATTCTCCTCTTAGTCTGCTGGAATAAGTAGTATTCAATTAAAAAGGAGCAATTAGACAAATTATGTTCTAAAAGAAGTGCCAAACTACCAGACTGTAACACAAGTACTTCTCTCTGAGTGTGGAGGTACAAGAGATATCACCCACAAGATATTTTTTTCTTTCAGGTAAATTCTGTGTACAGAAGTATTTAGCCATTTACCACTATGCTGAAATAATCACCTGCGCGTTGTTCAAAGACGCAAATACTTTTCCACATGGACAAAGCAGACTTTGCCACGTCTAAAATATCAAAAATGTTTGCATGGTATTGTCTGAAGCTCAAATATTCATCCAAGCCAGCTGCAGATTTTAATTGGACCAGAAAATTTATCTGTAAATCACAGGATAATTTTCTTGTTAAATTACAGTATTTGTTGGATTTTTCATATAGACTTTATTTGATAGATACAAGGGCATGGTGACATCCAAAGTCATTCAGGACAAAATTATATCAACAATTTGATGTATAGGGAAATTAGGGTACAAGTTTACAGAGTGCTGTTCATCATAAATACATTACAAATTATCCTATTTCAACGGCCTGAAGAGAACACCTATAGAATTCAGACAGTTATGGAAAGGTAGAGTAAGACCTATCTAAAAAGCAGTAGCTCTCGGGGTTTCCTGATGTTCCCCAGCAATACCTAAAGTTTCTGCTTAGAAAGGTCTTGCATACAAATTAGCAGATGCACCTACTATGAGCAATGGTATGCCGTACTCTTGCCCCAGGGACACCCGGTGTTGAAAGCCAAATTGGATGCAGCTGCTTTGCTCAACCTGTCACACTTTAGTTGTGACCAGCACACAGGCTTCAGGGACAGTCCCAGGGCAACAAGTGGCAAAGGCAAAGAATGCACCCACACAGTCCTTTCTCATGCTTTCTAATAGCAGCAGGAGACCCCTCATTAAACTGTAATTTAAAGTGCATATTTGGACTCAAATTTTTCTGTCCCCAAATCTCTTTGATGCTAAATCTAATATCCCTTCTGCTCTGTGCCCTGATACCTGCTCCAATTATAAAATTTTCCTGCTCAGCCTCATGCTCCTTCCTAAGGCTCACAAGAAGCCCAGAACCAAACCTGTTAAAAATTAAACTGCATTATTTGATCACTATTACACACATGGAGGCAAAGCACATGTAAATAACCTCCACATGTCAGGAAGTACCTATCATTTCCAAAGATAAAAATCAAATAATCTAATTACTATGGAACAGGCTAACAACTGACATCTTCAGTAATTACTGTTCCAGAGCTATACAATCCTTTTTAGAAATAGATATAATTCATCCCTGTTTTTTAGAACAAAGTGTTTTTGAATAAAGTAACCAGAAAAAGTTGATCCACAGAATAAATCCACTAGGTATACTAGTACAAGGAATCAAATGGCTACACCACATTTTAGGTCTGAGCTGCTTATCAAAGAGGGAGGAAAAGGCAAAGAGAAAGTTCCGAGTTAAGTAAGATTTCTCTGTCATCTGTTGCCAGAAGAAATTTTTTCTGCCTATGTGACACTATTCATTGGGTTGTCAGAATAGTCTAGGCCAAATGAGAAGGCAGACACAGACAAACTGTACAAATGTATTGACTTCTCATGCTTACCGTACCAAAATAAAGGGAAAGAAGGTGTGTAAAATAACTGAATAGCAATCTTCAAAAACAGACCAGACTAGAATGAGGCAGGACATCATTATTCCATTGCATGACAGGTTGACATTTCAGTACAGAACACTTTTCAGGGAATTCAAGAAAAAGAATGCATGACTAAACACAAAGCATCTGGAATGTGGGACAACTGAGATGAAATCCTTGCTCCAATGCACATGGTTGCCAGAGGATGGATTTAAATATACGTTTCAGCTGAAAAAATTCTAGTAAACCCTAGGCACAATGCGGAGTGCGGGAAAGTATCAAGATCCATTCCATGGAAGGTAACGGTGCTTTTTGAGATCTCTCATGTACAGGGAAAGCATGGTTTCTTCCAATTCCTTACAGGGTTATAACAAAAGTCTCTTTACATTGAATTTGTATCCTTGTAACAACAGAAATACCGTTGCTGTTTCTATGGAATGCAAAAGCCAAGGAGGAAGTTTCTTGCATCTGGAAAGCAAAAGTTTCCATAACAGCTAAGTGATTCAGAAACCATAACAAACTTGTATTAAACACTAATAAAGGCACATTTCTTTCCAAAAGATTTGAAGAGAATAGATGAAGGGTTGAGGACTATTTACCTAAAGTCATAATGACATTGAAAATTTATATAGAAAATTGAAAAAAGGGTATTTTATTTTTGTCATACCAATCAGGGGAATTGCCTAAATACAGTGGTGTATATGGGAAATAAATCTGTTGCATGAAGTTGTTATTTTAGAAGCTAATACATTCTCTACATGAAGCAATGTTGGAAAAACAATTTGGGTACAGCTAATACAGGGTGAAGGACAAACAGATTTTTTACTGTGCCTTTTAATGGTTTTATCATGTGTTAAGTGTATTTCCATTTCAGATTAATAAAGAAGTTACTGATAACTTGAGTCTTGAAAAATCTAATAGTGAAGATGGAATATAAAGCCTTAGTATTCCAATTTTTATAATAATTTTTGTCATGGCTTAATTGATTAACTCTTTAACTTCCTTTGATGAATTAAGGAGATGAAAATTACGCTGTTGCTGCAGATGTGAAAACCTGCAAACATTTACATGAGCACAAAGCTGAAACCTGGACATTGCAAAGCCTCATGTAAATGTTTGCCTCCCTGAGTACTCCCTGATATTTACCGTGTGATCAGTAAAATCTCAGGATTTTACTGCAGATCATATGATACTGTGATGGTTCCTGTTAGAACCCTAGCTGTAGAAAATATTTTACTACCCAATTATGTATTAAATTCACACTCCACCCATGCAGAAAATTAAATCCAAGATTTTATTGTTACAATACAAGTAAGTGGATAAAAAAACACTTATTTGATTTGAAACATTGTGATTTTTTACATTAATTTTATTATTAATGTCATCTGCTGTTTCCTTAGAAAACCAGGCTTAACAAAAGTGAATAATTGTTTTCCTTATAGTTATGCCTTTATAGTATAACTGTTATTACTAGAGAAACAACAGTGAGAGTATAGCAGAGAAAGAGCCAGTACAGAGCATTAAGCAGTTATTCAACTATGTTATTTAATTATGTTCCAGAAAAGTTTAATAATTTAGTACAGGTGTATGATTAAGTACTTGTACCCATAAATAGTTTGGTTCTGAAGCTGCATTAACTTGAAACTTAAGTAATAATTTTTATTTATTGGGCACTGGGAAACACAATTTCATTTTTTCCTGAACTTTATATAAATTAAAGATACATTTGACAACAGTTGTTTTTGCAGTTTCTGTCACTAGATTAAAAACATTTTAGTACCTGATCTGTCATTCAATAATCCTGTGGCTAAAGCACTTTCCCAATAAAAAAGGATTTGGCTTTTTCCTGCCTTGGCTTTTTCCCTCTTGCTACAAGGCCATTCTGTCTGTCTCTCAGGCTACCTAGTTTTCTCAGGTAAATTTTACTGAACTGTTCTTGTAAAGAAAATTAATATGGAATACTTAATAATAAATTCAGATAATTGTGATAGTTTATTTGCCTGATAGAGCATTATCATTATTTATTATGGTAATAATTTTCAGTTTGACAACCACTGTGAAAAATCTACTGTTCATCTAGGACTACTTTTAAGCTACATGCTGTACCTTAGGGTAGCCTATGCCTAACATGCACAATTTACTTTTAAGATATGAAACACTAACTAGCCTCTTTGTCATCCAATGCTGCTACTGTTTCTGCTCTACTCGTTTTTAAGACAGTCTTTCCTAAGGATAAAAGATTGACTAGATCTCTGGAAACGGAAAATCTTTACCAAGCTTTATGGATCCTAAGTGATAATCGATAATATATTCTCATGGTGGAATGGCCAACCAGGGCACAGAACACTGAGAAGATCAAAGTTATACCGCCTTAATTCACCTTAATTCATAAACTTTATCAATACTATTAGTATTCCATGATAACGTGTTCTCCTGACAATTAAATCAGAAGAACAAAAGGGGAGAAATTAATAAAGTTATTCGCTTGTAATGAGCCTTGAAAATTGTAAAACGATTAACTCTCATCTAATATAAAATCTATCCATTTTCAATGCTTACAGATTCCATTAACTGTAATAGGATCTTCTACAGCACACAAATTTCAGAGCAGATGATATTTGCTGATCCGGCATATAATTGTCACCCCACTAGCAAGAGATCCAGACAAATGAGGAAAATATTTTGCCTCTTCTTTCCGTCACCTTTTGGACTCTTTGAAATTAAAGCATGGCTTATAGATGTGACATCCTAGTAAGGTCTTATGTTCCAAAACCAGCAATCCAATAGATTTTAGGTCAGCAGATTCAGGTAATTTGACATTGACTTATTTTGTCAATTTTAAGATTCTCACATAGCAGAAATCAAATATGACTATCATTCATTCTTAAAGAATAGGAGGCAAACACACCTCCATTTTTTGATTAATTAACTTACATTGCACAATTTTCAAATCCTGGCTTTAAATATCAAAATGTTGACACTGGTGTCCTTAAGCATGTTTCATAGATGCTTTTTTCTTTCATCATGCCTATATTAGTTATATAAAACATCACAAATTCAGCATCATAAATCTGTACCGTTAGCAAATTCGTAATTTTAATAAAGCGTGAGTGTCAGATGAATACTTAGTTTAGAGTATTCATAACACTGCTAAAAGAGAGTCTTAAGCTGTAAGTAATAAAAATGGTATTGTTCTATCTCAAATAGGGTCTTAAAATAATAAATACTTTCTCTTTTTCAAAGTGCTTTGATGGTAGACATTGAGAAAATTAAAATGTCAGTGATAGGGTTACTTGTAATCCTATATAAATACATAGTTTTCCAAAGATTTCTACTTTTACTTAAAAATACAACCTGATAATCCTACCAAAATGTCCATCTTTTGCTCATAGCACTTTCCAAGTCAAAGTATAATTCACTTAAAGAAGAGACTTTATTTCCTCAAAGCTCCTTTCAAACCAGTCACAATTAAAAACTCATAAGAAAGCATGTGTGAAAAGGCTGCTGCTTCATCTTCAGATGCTTGGGAGAATCTGTGCTGGACCTGTAACCTCCACTGAGACCTACCTTAACAAGAGAAACAACATATCTCCTTTCACAGATTGTTCTGTTCAGACAGATTGTGATCAGGTTCACACAAACTAGTAAGTAGCTTCTGAATTATTTCAGCACCGTACACCTTAGTTATACGACAAAGACAACATATAAAAAATCACTTCAATGGATTCTGTTGTCTCATAAGCTCTCTTATACAAAAGCTTAGACACTGATATAAATACTTTTTTGTATTTATTGCTGCTAACAATTTGTTTAGGTGTAATCCATCAAGAAAGGTGAAGGTCAAAGTAAAATCTATGGCACAAACTTACCTGACCACAAAATGTCTTCACCAGATCTGAGAGTTTTCAATGCCGGGAGTAGCACACATACATGAAGTCACTTTACTCAGTCAACCATTATTATGAAATATAATCTCTCAGAACATTAAGAACATTAGACCATCATTCAGCTATATTTTCCCCCAGATTTTTATTTCCATGTTTTTAGGCAGTGAAGGTTATAAAAGTAAAAGACAGCCATCGTTTATAAAGGAACAGAAGAATGTTTAACACAGGTTTCTTATGAATGTATAGAAGTCTGGCACAAAATCCATGGGTTCAGAGAAAGACTGCAGTTCTTGGAGATAAGTAATATGCAGTTTGAAATGCTGTGCTGTGGTCCGATTTTCCAGGGATACTTGTAAGTATGAATGTCTGTTGATTGGAAATAATATACAAGTAATACTGATCCAGGACATTTTTTATTTTTTATTTTTTTAGTATGCAACACTAAATTAAAAGATGTAGATAGTGCACTGGTTTGTAAATATCAGAACATTCCTGCACTGGTTTGCTCACACCAATGCCTTCAGGTGTCTCAAATGGAATATGAAGCTGTTTTGAACTGAAACTGTAAAATCAGATTAATGATGTACTCAAATATGCACATTAATCTCATTTGTTTGTAAATTAGACGTCTAATATGACGCTGAAGATGGCTATGTCAACCAAAGAACTATCAGCATTTGGATATCTGGCAAAAATGAATGTTAGACACAAAGGTAAATAAGCTTCCTTTATTTCCCAAAGGAACCTCCACACTGAGAGACTTCTTAGCTTCCCTTCAGCTGTTTTGACATTGAGGAAAGTACAGCATGCAACTAACAAATAAATTGGCAGTATGGTATGAGCTAAAGCAGATCTTAAAAATTTCTTTCTTAAATTGCTTGTGGGCTCAAGAAAATTAAAGTAATTCAGTCTCTAGACTCCTAATATGTAAATGAGTACAAAAACTGCTATTCAGGTGTGTTTCATGTCAGTATAGTTAGGACTCTTTTAATCTGTATTGTTTGTTTTCTTTTGTTCATTTATTGCAGAGAAGTATTGACAATTATATTACTCAAAAATTATAGAACCTGGATTTGATTTCATTATGCTAAAGACATAAAATAATTCATTATTGAGCAGATTCTATGAAAAAGATGCAAAATCTCTTTATAATCTAATTATCTGAAGCTGAGTAAATAGCCTTGGCTTTTAATTATATGTCTACTTTTGAAGTTGATTGTACATCAGTACATTAGACCAAATTTTAATTTTTAATTTTATGTTTTTCTCAACACCTAGAAAATGAATCTTTCACAACATAGTTTCACAAAGAAATCTAATTTATGACTCAGATCTTACTTGCTTAGTAATCACATTCCCTATCCCATCCTCAGATACTCATCAGTCTTCCTTGCTAATCAATTTAATTAAAGTATTTATATGTTGGGTTTCTATATTTCATCCTTATTTCAGTTAGTTCTTTATACAGGAAGTCTCAATGGAAACAACAACTATACATCATGACAGCACAGGGTATGTAAAACTGAATTTATATAATGCAGAAAGGATATGCAAGTTGAATTGATTGCAAACCTATTAAGATATAAATATGTTTTCTGTAATGATTTAATATATTAAATATGAATTATTTATCATGTATCATGTATATCGTGTATAGATCCACCCTTACTAGAACTACAACACAAAAAATTAAAGTATAAAAATAATATTCAGGCACTCAAAGATTGCTGCTAAAGTTCCTAAGAAATTCAGATAACATATTCTGTCATCAGTTACATTGTGCATGTATAAGTGTACAAATTTTGAAAGCTACAGCATCTTTTATAGTATCTATAATGAAGAAGAGATTCAGACTGAAATATAAGGAGAATTTTTTTCTCCTTGAGGCTAGTCAAACAGAAAAGCAGGTCATCCACAGAGGCAGTGCACAGGCTCTGTACTTGGAGGTTTTCAAGCCCAACTGGATGAATCACACCTGATCCCTCTATGAGCAGGAATATTTCCTGACATCCTTCTGAGATGCATTTGTCCTAAAGTTATATTCTTGCTGTGTGGCAAAACTAGATAAAAAAGTAAACAACATTACATTTTTCTAAAGTCTTGATGAACATGTCTAAGATTGTAGATAACGCATTCAATTACATAAAATTTTGCTTATTTATAATTGTCCATCAAATTGCTAAGTACTTATGTCTCGTTCATGTCTTAATACAACAAATCCACAAAAAAATTAATGGACCAAAAGAGCTAAAGTGATGGTTTTCTACTTTTTTGTATTATTATTACTTTATTTTTTACTTTCTTTGATACCTTTAAAAATTGCTAGAATAATTAAATGGCCTTAATTGATTTTTCTTAATATTTATTTAATATATTATCCTGCTGCAAGGAAAAGAAGCACCAAATGCAGTCACCAGTCATCCTATCCTAAATTCTTCTTAACTAATAAGTTCCCACTTTTCTTTAGAAACTGACTAAAATGTATAAATGAAAAATAAGACTAAAATAAATTCTTAAGCGTAGGCTTCTTTCTTACTGAATTAAATAGTTATTAAATTTACTGATTTAAATCCCTATATTTAAATAAAATCATACAAATGCACAGGACAGTGATAACAGTAGTGATATCTTCAACTAAAATTTGAATATACAGGTACTTTCTGTGATCACAGGGTAAATAGGACAGGAAAGTTAACTAGTAGGTTACATGCAGTTTAATGAGAAAACTGTGAAATTTGTATAGGAAAGGTAATATTAATCTTAGATAAATTCATATCCCAATGGGACTTTAAAAACAATAACAAGAAATAGTATATTTCTTTTCATTATGATCTTACCACATTTCAGTTCCTTCTGTAAAACTATGTTTTCCACATTTATAAGAGAAAAAATAAGATATTTCAAAGAAAGAATAATGAAATATACTATTTACATAAAAACCACAGGCTAATAATTTTTTTCAAAAGAGCCAGATATTATCAACAGTTATTCAAACAGACCATAAGCTAAAGCTACACAATGATGGTTTACACAACTGCAAAACACATTAATTTTCCCAAGTATGAATCTAATTTAATATAATTTATTTTTCTCCACTTGTCAACTGTGACAGCTGATAGATATCTTGTTGCAGTTTTTCTTGTGTAGTACTGGCTGCCAAGAGACATGTCTGCCTTATGGATCAAGGTATTATCAGCTCTAAAGTTAATCCTTCAAGTTAAGTGAAAAGAAAGCTTGTTGTACAGTGGATGTGCTTTGAAATGTCTGGTGGAAATGGAACAGGTCACGTTACAGGTGTCCTCAGTCTACATTTCTGAGGACTATGCCTAGTACCTAAGCTTGAAGGTCTTGAAGACCAAGAGAAAGCCCAAATAATTGTCCCAGACTTCATCCAAAGGCAGGGTGGGAGTCATGTATTCCAATTTACAGTTAGGTTGATTCTCTAAATTTCTTTTATGGACAGTAAAAGGAAAGAGTTGCTGAAAAGTTGCAATTCATATCATCTAAAATAGACATCTAAAATAGGTTGCATGAATCTTTCTGCAGCAGCACTTCTTTCTCCATAGTAACCATAAAGAGAAGTCAGATTTGTAGATCAAATGTGTATGCTACATGATAGATGTCTAACCTTAGATAAGAAATTTCCATATTGGTTTAATGAAAATCATTACCTCCCTGGGAAGTATAAATAATGTTATTTGCCATTGACTAAATATTCAGATCCCTTATACAAATCTGATACTGTGTATAGCACAGAATCACATAATCATTTATTCATACAGCTTATAAACAATTCTCATCTGACACCTAACAAAATGGTAACCACCATCTCCAAGACAGTAAGTTTGAGATTTCCCATTGAATTTTTCATTAAACTCAGTATTGTAAGAGAATGTTCGATGAGAGAAAAGCAGGACAGGGGAACAGGGGAAAAAAAATAGCAGTCCTAAAACTGGTAAGGCTTTTGAAATTGTCTCATATGATGCCTTCCTAAGCAGATTGAGGAAATCTATCTTATATGAAATCCCTAGAAGGTTGCAAAGCTGTTTGGAAACGGTAATCAGAAAATACTTATGAATGTTTTGTTGTAGAAGTGAAAAGCTATGAGAGAAAGGATTTCATTTGGTTTCTCTGGGTCTATTATGATGAAAAAAAAAAAAAAAAAAAAAAAAGGTGCATGAGATTTTTGTAGGCACTGTGCAGAAAGAAGGAGTCTGCCAGCTCAATGGAAAGCATTGTTTGAGTTCACAAGAACCATAACAAAGGAGCATTGAACACAATTGTATTCACCTGTGGGAAAAAACCCCAACCCACCATTCAATGGATTCAAGCGTGAGATTTAGGCAGGAAAAATATCAGCTGCAGAAATAGGAGGTCAGAATGATTGCATAGATAGTACATGTGCAGAAATGGGTCCAGAAAGCAGCAATAAACTAGAATGGATCATGAAGATAGCATGAATTAACAGTATCTTGCTCATACAAATAGCAAATGGACAAGGCAAAATAAACCAAAAGATAGTCTAGAAAATCCATGAGTATAAACTTTTCTCAACATCCTTTAAAGAACCTTTGTGATATTTTACATCTTGATGCTTCAATGACATATATGATAGCTGGTGTCAGCAGAGGAGAACACAAATTTTCAGCAACAGGAAAGACTGAGGAAATTAGGATTGCTGAATTAAGAAAGAACTTTATTTATATTTTGGGCTGTTACAAAACGGAAGGAGGGAATTTCTCCCCCATTTTCCATCTTGGGAATAATTTGAAATAACAGACAAATTATAACAGTTGAAATTCAAGTTTGACATTAGGGAACTTTTCTACTGTTAGCAACTCTTAAACACTGCAAATATATTTCTGTCAGGTACACTAGTTGTTGTCTGTACAAAAATATGTAGCCAGAGAAATGATGAAGGGGATATTTTGTGTAATCTCATGAACCTTATACCACTAGACATTTTTCCTCTATAGAATACGTATGTATTTTGTTTTATGCATTTGCCTTACATAGAGCAATTCCGATGACAAGTCACTATCAAAAAATAGTTTCAGTTTCAAGTATTACTGAAAATACACAAAATATAAGTCTAGAGGACTGAACACTCTGATGTTAATTAGTAAAAAGGAGGATTTTCAGTAATGATGCCAGATATATATATATATATGTTCTATTTTTTACAGTGGTTGGACATACAGTTTAAAATACAATATATTGTGGGGACTTAACTTCTGTATTTTGGTCCAAATTTACCAGTGCACTTCATTAGTGTATGTGACAAACCAGAAAGAACTTGTTTCAATTTCAATAAGACTTACATGTTCATGAACACTAGCAAAGTATTTCGCGTGCTATAAATAAGGTGTCCATGAAGGGAAACAGTCAACTAGGGTGGGGTTTGGACAAGAAAAAATCTAAGAGTAATCAGACTATAAAATTAAGTCAATATCTTTAAAAATAAATTGAATAAATAGAAGTGCATAAAACGGTCAAACTAGAAAAATATTTATCTTCATAACTGTTGGATGACTGCTGTTTCTCACACTTGCATCAAATTTAGTCAAGGAAGCAGTGAATGTTTTATCTTCAAAGTTTAAAAAGCTGCCTGGTGGAATAAACTCTTGGGTATTTAAATTAAGAAGACTATCCAATGACCTGCGAAGATTTTATAAGACCTTTTTCTGACAAATTAGTTCTACTAAAAATAAAAAATATGTACAATACCTGAGACTAATATTTAGGGATACTGCTGTACACTATGAAAATAAATTGTTGAATATACAGGCAAAATTAACTAAGAATTTAGGAAAAATGCAAGGAATGCAGCTATTATAGGAGACATCAGGAGACCTAGACCCCTTTCAGTGTATACCATAAGCATGCAATTTATGTCACCATTATTTGATATGGTGTTTTAATTTCCAAGTCCCCTGACTTCCAGTGTACAGACCAAACAGCCATTTTGCGAGTTTTACAGACCTGTTATCTTTGTAGAGCAGGTTACTCCTCATGCTTTCCTCAACCTCAAATTCTGCAGTATAAGAAATATAGGAATGTCTGTGGACTAAGATTAGGAGCAGCTCTTTTGAACTTGAAAAGTGGAACAGTACTATTTAAATTCTGCCCTCACTGGAGCAGGATAAGTATTTTGCTTATTTTGCATAACAGAACTCCTAAGAAAAAAATTAGTATCTCTAGGGTTTTTTATTTGTTTTTGTTTTCTGGTTTGTTTTTTTCTTACCTAATATAACATCTAAAGGTACAGCATATTTATTTTGTTGGAAAAAATTACAAAATTCTGTGGATTGCACAGAAGTGATGTAGTCCAATCTAGCTGGTGCTGCCTTCACCTAGTACAGATTTTTAATAGTTAAGGAACTGCAAAAGCTAAGCTGTCAGTAATCCTTATTCGGCCTTTATCTCAACTACACACATTACTACACTGCATCCAGTTCTGGGCTCCCCAGTTCAAGAGAGACAGGGAACTACTGGAGAGAGTCCAGCATGGGGCAACAAACATGATTAAGGGATTGGAGCACCTCCCTTATGAGGATGGGTTGAGAGAACTGGGACTTTTTAACCTGGAGAAGGCTGAGGGGAAATCTTATTAATGCTTAAAAATATCTTAAGGGTGGGTTGAAGGAGGATGGAGCCAGAAATTTCAGTTGCTCCCTGTGACAAGACGAGGGTCGGTGTGCACAAGCTGACACACAGGAAGTTCCATTTAGTTATGAGAAAAAGCCTTTTTACGGTTAGGGTGACCAAGCACTGGAACAAGCTGCCCAGAGAAGTTTCAGAGTGCCCTTTGGAGATCTTCAAGCCGTGCCTGGAGGCAATCCTTCTTTAGCAATGGAGTTGGACTAGATGATCTCTAGAGGTCCCTTCCAACTCTGACAATTCCATGATTCTGCACACTTTAGGAAAAAAGAGAAGACTGCGGGGTAAAATGATCAACCTCATCTCCATCCCTGGAAAAATGATGGAATGGTTCATTCTGGGCATCATCTCAAAGCATCTGGAAGAAAATCAAGCTATCAGAAGTAGTCAATACGGATTCACCAAGGGGAAATCATGTCTGACTAACCTGATAGCCTTCTACAATGGCACAACTGGGTGGATAGATGGGGGAAGGGCACTG
>VXBW01004354.1:114683-136465 GCA_013400375.1 Thinocorus orbignyianus
CAGAGAGAGGAGAAGTCATTGATTCATGGAATGAGTTCATTTCCATTGTGACAGATGAAAAATTAGCAGAGTGACTAAGTCTGCTTTTACTAAGATGATTCATAAGTCCTTTTATCATTTGCATAGAAATAAGTGGTGATTAGGATCTTCTTCAAGATTTGTGTTAGGAAAAGAATAGCTTTGCCAATTATCCTGTTACAAATTTTGTAGTTTTCTATAAGCAGGCTCATAAGATGGCAACAGATTGCTTTCAATACCAATACTCTTTACCAATGGCATGTCAGTCTGGAGGTATTAGTAAGATCTCCTCCTATTTAGTGGCCTATCAATGTTTTCTTCTTAAGGAATTTCTTAAGAGAATTGTATTTTAGCAGTCAAGGAAGAAACACGTTAGTGAGCTGGTGAGGAAATTTTGTCACATGTTATCCGATTAAAATCACAATCTAATAATTCCCTTCTGATTAACATATATAAAGAAATTGTTCCATTCCTTGCCCATACAAGATTCCTTCTACTGAAAGGTGGCTAGCTGAGTTACGCATAATGATCAACACAAAGTGAATTGCCTAATAAATACGGACTACTAAATAAAAGTATGAGATCTACTGAGTGCTACACAGAAAATGCTTTAGTTTATCGAAAACATCAAATATTGTTTGAATTTAGTGTACAGAACTGTTAGCAACAGCAGGCTCTATTAACTGTTCCTGACACACTTCACGCTGTTTGTGACTATTTGATGCATTAAACATAAAAACGAAATAAATTTTATAAGTTCCAGGACTATTGATTGGTAATAAAGAACCGAGTAGCACGTATCATAAAAGATACCAGAATATGACAGATAATTGTATCAGTCCTGAAAGAAACAAGTTATATTAATTATTGTATGCAGTCACTAAACAAATATTTCTAGCGGGTTGACCTTGCTGGCTGTTGGACCCCCTGGACCCCTACCAGCTGCTTTCTCCCTTTCTTTCCTCAACAGTACAGTCAGATAAAATAAGATGGAAAAGTTTATGGGTCAAGATAAAGACAGAAAGATCACTTAACAGTTACTTTCACAGTCAAAATCGAATCAAATTAGGCAAAATTAATGTAATTTATTGCAAATTTAAAGTAGAGTTTATAGTGAGGAAAAAGAGAACTGCTATAATTGCTCCTTTCCACAGGCTGCAGTCCTTCAGAAACAGTCTGCTCTAGGGTGGCTGCCCCAGAGGCCACAATTTCTGCTAGAAAACCTGCTTCCATATCGGTTCCATTCCACCAGCCACAGGTCCCGCCAGGGTCCTGCTTCTGCCTGTGCTTTCCATAGACTGCAGCTTCCCTCTGGGCATGTCCACCTGCTGCAGCATGGGGGTGGAGGCCTCCATGGGCTAAAGTGTGAATATCTGCTCTGGCATGGTCCTCTTCACAGGATGTAGGGATTATCTGTTTCACTGTAGTCCCCTCCGTAGGATGAAGAGAGGCACCTGGTTCACCTTGGTCTTCTCTATTTACTGAAGGGAGCTCTCTCTGGTGCCTGGAGGACCTCCTACCCCTTTTTCCCTGATGTCTATGTCTGCAGAAGTGTTTATTGCACATTCTTCTGTCTCAAAACTCCTTCACAATCCATCAGCTTTGCAGTTTGGCTCAGCTGTTTTCTGGTGGGTCTTTTCCTGAGCCTGCTGGAATTTGCTCTGTCTAGTATGAGACAACCCCTGGTCTCCTCTCATAGAGGCCATTGCTGCAGCTCTCCCTGTCAGCCACTACCAAAACTTTGCTATGTAGATCTAATATAATTTTATTAATTTTTATTTGTTTTATTAATTGAAGAGTGAGGGGGGTTTTTTAATTTTACTTTAACTTTTTAATTAAGATTGCTTGCTTTTAAACTTACCAAGAATATCTGTGGCCTAAATGAGAGAGGATAAAAAGCCATCAGTGTTAGGAGTAAACCCTTATTTATTTTATTTTATTTTATTTTCTGTGATGAATGCATTTCATACCTTTTCATACCTTACTTTAAGACTGATATTTCTCATAATAGTTCTCATTAAATACTAGGGTGAGATTCATACTACATTTTTTAACATTGCGTAGCACAATGCTGGTTACTCAGAATAGGGAAACCACACAGAACATGCCCGATACAGACAATTCAAATTCATCTCAGTTTCTGAATCTCCTCCTGTTTGTCTCTTTATTCAATCTTTTATAAATATAACTGAATTTCTAAGATATTTTAATAGAGAAACCCCAAAATTTTTCATAACTAATTTTCTTACTGGTGTGCATATATAAACAAAAAGAAGTAACCAGGGTTGGAAAATGTGTATAACAAACCCAGAACCAATCACAGATATCCTCCCATTGCAATAGAACAAGCACTTTGTTTCAAGCCAGAATCACAGAATGATTGAGGTTGAAAGGGACTTGTGGAGGTCATCTGTTTCAACATGCCCACTCAGTCAGGCTCGCCTACAGAACATTGCCCAGAACTGTGTCCAGATGGCTTTTGAAGGTCTCCAAGGATGGAGACTGCACAATCTCTATGGACAATTTTTTCCACTGCTCAGTCACCATCACTGTAAAAATGTTGTTCCTGATGTTCAGGAGGAATGTCCCATGTTTCAGTTAGTTCAGACTGCCTCAGGTCCTGTCACTAGACACCACTGAACACAGTCTGGATCTGTCATTACAGCTTCCTATCAGGCATTTGAACACATGAATGACATCCCTCCCCGACCTCTCCTCCAAGTTGAACCACCCCTTCTCTCTCAACACTTCCTTCCATGGGAGATACACAAGTCCCTTAATAATCTTAGTGGCACTTGGCTTGAATTCCCTTAACTACTTCTCTCTCTTGTACTTGGGAGCTCAGAACTGGACACAATACTTCAAGGATCTTGGATTTCATTAGCTTTCTCTACTACAAGGGACACAAAGTTGGACAACTTGGTATCCACTGGGACCTCCCAGTAATTTTCTGCAAAGCTGTTTTCAGGCTAGGCAGGTCCCATGTATGGTGGTGCGTGGGGTTATTCTTCCCCAGGTCCAAGGCTTTGCAGTTTCTTGTACTGAACGCCATGAAGTTCCTGTCAACTCATTTTTCCAGCTTCTTGAGGACCCTCTGGCTCGCAGCATAACACCCCGATACATCAGCCACTTCTCTTACAAGTTTGCTGAGGGTAAACTCTACCTTACCATCTAAATAGTTAATAAAGGTGTTGAAAAGGACTGGAATAGGCATTGACCCTTGCGGTAAAATCACTGGTTGCTGGCCTCCAGCTAGACTTCATGTCATTCAGCCATTCAGCCAGTTTTCAGTCCACCTCACTGTCCAGCCCATACTTCAACAACTTATCTATGCCCAATGGAAACTGATGTTTATTTTCAAAATAAGACTACTATGCTGTTTTGGTTTTAGTCCATCAGTGGTTTTGAACATTAAGAGACACAGAGACAATTTACTGTTATTGACTTGGCCCTGTATTCTTGCTGGTGAAGTGTATGCTACGTGTAGCATCCTCTATACTATAAATGGTTTAGCAGTCTGTATTTTCCGTAATTGCCCTGGTATTTTTTTTTGAAAGCTGTAGTACACAAAATAGTCTGAAGCCAGAGTGAATCATGAAACACAGCTATGACAGCTCTGAGTAATCTATTGCTGTTCAATGAACTGAATGTGGCTGTTCACACTTTTAAATTCCAGAAGTGAAAACAGATACTAAGAATTAACATTTCTAGTTTAATCAAAGACAAGTAGTCCAGTATTGTTTTGTTTATTTTTACAATAAATTGAAAGAATAAATCCTGATATTAGTTCTGTTATTGGATTAAATCTTCAAATGAAGCTCTAATGCATCATTGAAGAATTATATAAGAATAAAATAAAAAGTTCTCCATTTCTCTGCCTTATTCCTCTACCTTTTCCATTTTGAAGTGAATCAGCTTGCTTAAAGAACTAAAATCATTCAATAACTCCACCCTTTTCCTCTCCAAAAGTGTTTTTCTCTAGGTCTATAAACAGTTTTTGTAAAACATAACAATTATGTTAATACATGTTTCTGCTCTTCTCAGTTCTTTGGGGACTTTATTTGTTGTTTTGCACATAATGAAAGAAAAAAGAACTGCTGTAAGTTAAGACATATGCTGGGGAGCAGCATTGCGTGTTTTACTTCTGTAGACTAGAGGATACTACTGTCTCTGCAAATAACAAATTCAGCTGCAGAAGACAAGTGTGCCAGCACTTGAAATAAAAAAATTATGTAACTGTTGAAAATATATCTTTAAAACAAGCAGTGTACAGTAGATAACCTAAGCTCTCCTTCTGCCCTTTATAGATACTTTAACTCCTTTAGGATCCCTTTGCAGTTTGCTTAGATTATTCATTGAGAGCTTTACTTTTGGTTGGTACACTTGCTGTTTTTCAGCCTTAGACACACAGGATCAGACCTAATAACTGCAAATTTTTAGAGATTTGTCAAACTAACAAATGTCTTGTCTATTTTTCTGGACTTCTCCTCTAGCTCAGTTGAAGAGATTTCTCCTTCTTCCCTATGTCACTTCTTTGCTCTTTCTCACATTTAAATAGAAGCCTTGCAATTACCTTAACAATGCTCTGATTTTTGGAAAAAAAGGGCAGAGAAAAACAGGGTTAATGTTACCTGTAGTTTTCAGTTTTGGTATCCCGTGAAAGAAGAGAAAAGAGGGTTTGTATTCCTCCCCACCTACCCATTACACTTAATTAAAGTTCTTAAAATTGAAGTGACCATCAGCTTAAACCTTAAGCTCTCTATCTCTATGTGTATACTGAAGAATCCCATAAAATACTATCCAACTATGCTTTAAGAAAGGTATATTTCTGACAGAAGCTTTCTTTTATCAAACAGCCTGTAATCAACTAGATGCACTACCTGTTTTAAGATACCCTACCTGTGGCAGGGTACTGAAAGAAGAAAGAGTTAGTTCCCTTAAGGATATCTGTCCAAGGAACTTTTAAAGCAAAAATGGATAATAGTTAAAGGAGAAAGCCATAAATAACAACAGAGACACAAACCTGACTAACAATGATAAGGGAGGCAGTAATGAACCTAGTCAGTAGCACTCGTTGATAATGGTACTGGAACACGGGAATGTTCATTTCAGTAAGATTATCTGATCAAAGGAAATCTTAAGAAATAAAGAGATGTCATGAACAAAACAGACAGATACACAAAGCTGACAGGCAAACATAATGGAGACAAAGACAAGAAACAAACCTGGTCAGTTACAGTAATTCATGGGCAACAAGGAACTACAGGAAAGACAGACTTTACAGCAGACAGAGACGCAAACCTGAGGGTTAAAGATATTAGAGGGCAGAGGGACTGTGCAAACTGATGAAAGACTGTTGAAGTGGACTATGGAGAAACAGGCAGGTAAAAACAGGTATAAAAAGAGCTGGCTGAAGGTAAAATGAATTGTTTAGTATGCTGGTCTGACCAAGATCTGCACATCATCACTGCAGTCCATTTTATCATTTCAATTACTTTTCCAACTATGTGTCTGTGTAATCTCAATCTACCCTGCATCCATGAGCACTGCAAGGATAAGTGACAGCTGTGAGGGAAACTGATGTCAGTAAGGCAAGTGGGGGGCTAAGCACCAGGAGTCAGATCAATTCACAGGCCCATGTACTTGGTGCTGGTCACTGAAAGGGGCTGAGTGCCTGAACCACCCCAAACCATGTGTGTCTGGATTATCTGTGTGTGTCATTTGCTCACAAAACATAAGCTGGAAAGGTCTTAGCACTATGTCTGTTGTCAAATATCCTGTTCATTCCACCCAACCAGTCAGAACCTCAGTATTTTGTTACTATTAGGCTTGCTCATGTTAATAAAATCTTCTTCCACATAAGTGTGAATTACTGAGTGCTTCATTGCTTGGCATCATGCTTATAATTCTTTGAGTATGTCTCTCTATATTAAGAAGACCATTTGATTGTACTTGAGAGAAGTTTATTTTAATATAAAATGGCAAGAAATGTTGGGTATATTGAGTGAGGACAGACATCACCTCTTTTATTATGCTTCACCTTTATGAACTACAAGTCCAGGCAAATACAGGTATCACCAGGGATGACTGTTGTGAGTTTTCTTTGTAGTAGACACTTTTATTCTCTTCTGGTGCCAAACTAAACAGACCTGTTTGCCAACTGTGGTTCACACTTGACCTCTTAATTTCTGATAACTACGTAAATACCCGATTTTGGTCTGTCTGAGCCCAACAGGGGTAGCTCAAAAATGAAACATTAATCTTAAATTTAAATATTATGGGAAATTAATTTTTGGGAGTACCATTAATATGACAGACACAGCACAGGACAAAACTTCAAATTAGACTGGAATCAAGGAAACGTCTCCGTTTTTCAATCTAACTAATTCTAAATATCGTGTGCAGTCTAAGAATAGATATATTATGAGTAAGACAATTCTTTACGTTTATATGAAATAAACTGTTCATCTTAATGTATTTCCATGGCAACACCGGCATCTGCAAAGTAATTAAGTAAGTGGGAAAGATGAGCTTACCCACATCTGAGAAGTGTATTTAAGGGTATACTGTTGTCTCTCCTTGAGCCTCTATTAATCTACATTTCTTTCTGAATACACTGTACAGAAACCAATTTACTTTGCCTTTGCAGCATGTGGAAAAGACTGCACCATTTTGGCCCTAACCTCGCTTCCCTTAACCCATCAAAGGGGAAGTCTCAGGTGCTTATCTCAAATATAAATCCAGATGCTGCTTTAAACTGAAAAAGCAGATGGCAATGTGAGATAAACTGTACTAGTATTTACGCTGCTGTTCTTTAGGGGAACAAAGCTTACAATTTTCAATTAAAGTTTTGTTTGTTAAACTTCTGAGTGAAACCATTAAATCAGTTTCATTTTTGTTTGATGGGTTCAAACTGGTCTGTTTGGCTTTCACATCAATACAGTATTTGAATTAATTTTCAGTATGGGGACTTGCTGCTTAGTATTGAAAATATTACTCTGTCCCCAAGGAGTATATTTTTTCTGCTGTGATAAGTTTTACAGAAGCAGATTGAAAGAGGAATAGAATTGAATCTATCTTGACTGTGTTTGTTTGGACTCTGTCCATATATACATACATATGCCTATATACCAATGTAAAAATGCATATATTTAAAAATTAGACATATGTCTATTATGAATAGAGTAAAAGTATATTCATCTCTATGTATTTTTATGTAACCACTATGTGTATTCCTGAGTTAAAAATACTGATAAAAATGCTACACAACGTTTCAAGGTAAATCCATTGTTAATTTAGTGGAGATTTTATGTTAAGATTCACAGAATTTTTTTTCTAGCTATTTCATGTCACTGTCAAAATTGGCTGCTCACAGGAAGCAGTGATACTAATTTCTTTTCTATAATGCTGTCAGCAATACAGAATATATGTGCTTATACAACCAACCACCATTCTGTACCAAAACATGATCTTTATGGTCCCTTCCAACTCTAATGACACTATGATTCTATGATTCTGTGGAACTTATCTGAATACATTTCAAAGTAGTAAAAAAAAAAATTCATAAAATGACACATTCTATCAAGAAAAAAATACAAAATTTAGTATTATTTAATATTTTTAGGAGCTTTAATAGAAGAGGATATGTGCTTATGTTCTTTCAGACCATTAAAAAGTGTGAACTGATTGGAGCCAGGATCAAATGTTTTGTTTATACTTTCATGTATAACCCATATTTAATAAGAAGTTCCATATTTTATGACCCTTTTAGGTTTACAGCTTTATGCTGACTCGTGGAGTCTTTGTTGTTATTTATGTTCAGCTGGAGATTAAATTTCCTGTTTGTAATGATTAAAAAATAAACTCAAAAAGCATTAGAAATCTGTACTAGCAGTTCCAGCTGCTGTTCTGAAACCTTTTCCCAATAGTTTCAAAATACAACGTATTTACTTCCATCTGAGCATGGAATTTTAAAATAAAAGTTACTAAAAATATATTTGAGCGTAAATTAAACTCATCTTTATAGATTTGTAATTAGCAAATACATGTATGTCTTAGGGAGCACGGAAAAACACATATCTTCTCAAAATACAAAGCAACATGGAAAGGCATGTTTCATACATTTATATGGTAAAAAAATCTAGTCTTACTTATGCTTACTGTAATTAATAATAATAATTTGTAACAGCTGGAATTGTTTTAACTATATCACCAGAGAAAATTCAGTGATTTTCAGTCTAAAAATTTACTAAATTTTCTGTTGCTGCAGTATCCTTACCTCTGCATTTTTACAACACTGATAATATAGAGGGGACAAATGCCACTTTCAGGTTTGAAGATGCCCTGACACCAAACCGGTATATTACTCTGAGAGAAAATCTCAGTTCTTTCATAGAAATTTTTATTTCAAATGGAACATAACATCCTAAAAAGCTAAATATGTACTCAGACAAAATCTAGTCTTTGTTTGAAAAATGAAAATGTGGCTTTAGAATGCATCTAACAAAAATATCTGCAAATGACACAGAGAAAAAAAGTCTGACTTAGGAGAATTTGGTAGACTCAAAATGCTACTGAGGAAATGAGGTTCAGTTTACTTCAAAGTCCATTGAGATAACATGAATCGCTATCCTATACACGAGAAAGCAGAGTATACCTTCTCTGAACACTCTTATCTTGAGCTCACTTCCATGTCAAATAATGGGAATCAACTTTACGTATATCTGTACTGCTGTCAGACACAGAACAACAACTCTGAGGCTTCTGAACCAACCCTACCACCACATGGATGGAAGAAGTCAAGTGTCTGTCCTTTGCTGCTGAAGCCACCAATGCCCAAGCAAGATAGCTCTAACCCACCCTACATGCAGCCTGCTGTCACATCTTTCAATTGTACTATAAAAATGATCTCAGTCTCTTTGTGCCTCAGTTACAGGCATAGTAACTTCTCTGGATTGATGCATTGTGAAGAGTAACAGACTATAACATAATCTTTTAGTGTAAAAGCCAAGTGTATTACTCATTTCCGGTGGAATGGTTTGGGTTGGAAGATCACTGTGTTCCGACACAACTGACATGGACAGGGACAACTTCCACTAGAACAGGTTGCTCAAAGCACTATCTAGCCTGGCCTTGAACACTTCCAGGNAGGCTGAATAACCCAAACACTCTCAGCCTGTCTTCATATGAGAGGTGCTCAAGCCCTCTGATCATATTCATAGCCCTCCTATGTACCTGTTCTGCCTGGACCATGTCCTCTTTTGCTGAGGATTCCAGACCTCTATCATTGACTTTCCCAAATTTCAGATTAACTTAAAATTAACTTAAAATTAATTTAACTTAAAATTAACTTAATTAATTATTTTAAAATTTAATTAACTTAAAATTAACTTAAAATTAATCTAAGTTAAATATTGTGACATCAGGCAATGCAGCTAAACTAACATAGAAAAGTGGCAAAAAATTAAATAACAGGAAGATCAAATTTAAGTTAATTGTGTAAGTTAACAATATTAAGTTTAAAACTCATATGATCAGAGCTGTGGAGGGGATACAATAAAAAATAAATTAATGTTAGCTAGAAACTGCACAGAAAAGAATTTCTGAACATTTCCTGGAAATTTCTACTATGAAGTGCCTATAGGAATATTAACATGGACTAGTATTTGCATTGTGTACCTGAAGTGGGAGATTAACACACCTCATTAAAAGAGCTCATATATAGAGCTTTGAAGAACACAGATGGTGAAAAAAACAAAATCCCAGCATTGAGAAGACAGATGATAGAGAAAAAACAATGAAACTATATTAGAAAATTGTAAAGTTCAAACTTCTAAAGCTGAAAGTTTTTATGACACAGTTAATATAGATATATCACAAATTCAGAATAGTCTTGTCAAGGTAATTTTCTTGTTATGTAAATTTCTCATTCTGGCTTTTAAATATATATTTTTTTATTATTATTTCACTTAAAAACTCCCACTTTTTCTTTCGTGATGCTAGGTTTTTTTATTTTAATGACAAGAAAATACTTCCATGTGTGAAAATATTCAGTATTTTGTTATTGAAACAAAACAACAAACCCCAAATAGGAAACTAACCTATATATTTTGGAAAAAAATAGTGTGACAAGGGAAGTGACATATGATCACTAGAAATTACTTAAACGCAGAAGGCAAACAATATTTTCACAAAAAGCAAGATATAATTGTGAGCAAAGAGGACCTGAAAAGTATAGTTAAAGCAAAAACCCAGAAAATTAAACAACTTGGTGTATAGACAATAGGCTGATGAACGTGTGAAAAATGTATTGTCACTGTCAAAATCAAGGCTAGATTGTCTCAGTTTGGTGATTTCATACAAGCGCACAGTAAATGACAATTAATAGTAACCACAAATTCCCTTACTTTATATGTAAGAGATTCAAGAAGCAGCTGAAGCGTTGATCACCATTCCCAGGTGTATAATAATTATGGTCAATACTTTAGCAATAACTTTCTAAAGAATATATATAGCATGCAGCAATTCCTGTCTAACGCATGCTTTATATACACTGACATAAAAGTGCATGGTCATGTTTCAGCAATAATTCACAAATATAGTTAACTCTGTAATAAACCTATCTCACAAATAAACTTCAAATTTAAAAACGTGTTGTTGCTTTTTAACCAACCTATTAATATCTTTTCTTACTATTTCCAAGGTCAATTGAAAAGAGAATTTAGCTTAATAAATTTTTAAATAAAAACTAATGCTGCAGTAGCTAAATGGATCAAAGTATTAGTCTTCTAGGACTGCTACATTTCAATAAAATCAATTTAAAAAGCCTAATATTTGTTAAGTAATGTATAATGTATTTCACAAGTGAAACTTTGAAAGTAACATCCAAAAGTACCTTGGTATTTTACAGCTAGTAATTCGATACTTTCTCTAAGGAAAAAAATCAACTGATTTTTAAAACACATTTTACTCTGCAATTTGGGCATGTGATTTGGACACCTAATCCCTTCTTTGCTTGGAAGCAGGTTGGTGCTTCCATCTTGTAATTTTTGAAGGGTAATTCTACAATTTTTCTGTTTCTAGGGGAAAAAAATAAAGGAAAATATTTTAGGAAAACTAATATATGACATATAACAGGGGAAGTATTTCCCTCTAACTTCAGTTAGTATCATCAAACTCATTAACAATAACAACTCACAGATGTTTGCAGACATCACTGAAGGCATCGCAGATGTTGAAAGACAAACAAGGTACATCTACATGCACCATTAATTAGAAGTAATTACAAATGGCATGAATCATAGAATCACAGAATAGTAGGGGTTGAAAGGCATCAAAGCAGGTTCACCTAGAGCAGGTTCTGTCCTGTTCTCCATAACTTTTCAAAGAGTGGCTTTGTAATAATGTTTGCCAGTTCCCTCAGCGCTCATGGGTGCATCCTCTCAGGGCCCATGGATTTATGGGTGTCAAGTTTGCTTAAATGGTCTTTAATCTGATCCCCCAAGATCAAAGGAGAGCCTTCCTTACTCCAGGCTCTCTCTCCTACCTCAAGAGTCTGGAGTTCTTGAGGGTCAGCCTTAGCAGTAAAGACTGAAGCAAAGAAGGCATTCAGTAACTCTGATTTCTCTGCATCTTCCATCACCAGAACATTCTCATTCGGCAGTGGTCCCACATTTTCCCTAGTTTTCCTTTTACTTCCTTTTATTTCCTTAACATCCCTTGCCAGGTTTACTTCCAAGCATGCCCTAGCCTTCGTCATTGCATCCCTGCACACTCTGAGAGTGTTCCTATACTTCTCCCAAGTGACCAGTCCTTTTTTCCACATTCTATAAACTTCCTTCTTCCATCTGAGTTTTTCCAGAATCTCCCTGCTCATCCATGCAGTTTTCCTGTTTCCTTTGCCCAACTTCTTGCTCCTAGCAATGTACTGATCTTGAGCTTGGAGAAAGTAGTGATTAAATATTAGCACTCTTGCACTCCCCTTCCTTCTAGAGCCTTAGATCACTGTATGACTTGAAGTAGGTCTTTCAAGAGGCCTAAGTTAGCTCTCTTGAAGTTCAGGGGTTTAATTCTGCTTTTTGGACTACTTCACACAGGATCCTGAACTCCACCATCTCATGGTCACTGTAGCCAAGACTACCCCTGAACTTCACATCCCCAACCAGACCTTCTTTGTTTGTTAGTACAAGGTTCAGCAGAGCACCTCTCCTGCTGGTTCATCCACCACCTGTGTCAAGAAGTTACCAACAATGCTCTCCAGAAATCTCCAAGACTGTGCATGTCTGGCTGTGTAGTCTTTCAAGCAAATCTGAGGGTACTTGAAGTCCCCTATGNTATGAGAAACAGGGCCTGTGATCACGAGGCTACTTCCAGCTGTCTGTAGAAGGCCCCATTGACTTCCTCACCCCAATCCAGTGGTCTATAGCAATCATCCACAACAGTGTTTCTTGTATTAGCCTGCCCCTTAATTCTTAGCCATAAGCTCCCAACACATTCTTCATCCAACCTGTGGCAGAGCTCCCTACATTCCGGTTGCTCTCTCACATAGACACAACTCCCTCACCATGCCCTGCTGGCCTGTCTGTCCTAAAATGGATGTAACCGTCCAACACATCATTCCAGTTATGCAAGATATCCCACTAGGTCTCTTTAATTGCAATGAGGTCATAGCCCTGCGACCACACACAGAGCTCTAGTTCTTCCTGTTTGTTCCCCNTCCTTCTTCCATCTGAGTTTTTCCAGAATCTCCCTGCTCATCCATGCAGTTTTCCTGTTTCCTTTGCCCAACTTCTTGCTCCTAGCAATGTACTGATCTTGAGCTTGGAGAAAGTAGTGATTAAATATTAGCACTCTTGCACTCCCCTTCCTTCTAGAGCCTTAGATCACTGTATGACTTGAAGTAGGTCTTTCAAGAGGCCTAAGTTAGCTCTCTTGAAGTTCAGGGGTTTAATTCTGCTTTTTGGACTACTTCACACAGGATCCTGAACTCCACCATCTCATGGTCACTGTAGCCAAGACTACCCCTGAACTTCACATCCCCAACCAGACCTTCTTTGTTTGTTAGTACAAGGTTCAGCAGAGCACCTCTCCTGCTGGTTCATCCACCACCTGTGTCAAGAAGTTACCAACAATGCTCTCCAGAAATCTCCAAGACTGTGCATGTCTGGCTGTGTAGTCTTTCAAGCAAATCTGAGGGTACTTGAAGTCCCCTATGAGAAACAGGGCCTGTGATCACGAGGCTACTTCCAGCTGTCTGTAGAAGGCCCCATTGACTTCCTCACCCCAATCCAGTGGTCTATAGCAATCATCCACAACAGTGTTTCTTGTATTAGCCTGCCCCTTAATTCTTAGCCATAAGCTCCCAACACATTCTTCATCCAACCTGTGGCAGAGCTCCCTACATTCCGGTTGCTCTCTCACATAGACACAACTCCCTCACCATGCCCTGCTGGCCTGTCTGTCCTAAAATGGATGTAACCGTCCAACACATCATTCCAGTTATGCAAGATATCCCACTAGGTCTCTTTAATTGCAATGAGGTCATAGCCCTGCGACCACACACAGAGCTCTAGTTCTTCCTGTTTGTTCCCCATGCTGCATACATTGGTATCTAGGCATCTCAGAGAGGCAATCAAGCCTGAAGGTTTCCCTGGAGGGGAGCAAAAAGATCTGACACAACCACCCATACCCTTGAGGTGGTTGACCTTCTGGATCTCATCTTGGGACTCACAGCTAAGGAACATGTGTCACTTCTGTGTCACACAGAAACTTCTGGTTTATTTCCCAGTTGTCTTGAACATTGCCCTGGACCTCATTCCCCAAGTCCTTCAGTCTAAAGCCTGCTTCACTAAGTTGGCAATCCTGCTGCCAAAAATTCCCTTGCCCCTTCTAAGACAGGTGGAATGAGTGCCAATTTGTTTGTACACCTCTGATCTTAAAAGAGACATTTAGGACAAAGGCAATTTAGAATGTAAGGTTAGTTATAAACAGAGAATACAGGCTGCATCAAGGGAAATTCAGGATGATAAACTAAAGTGCAGAAAAGCTGATCTTTTCATTTATCTAATCACTGTCTTTTTGGGTCCCCCTAGCTTCAAGACCGCTTTCACCACCTTAGCACTATAGTGAACCCTTAGTGGAGCATGTTAAGGAGATGTTCACATCTGTGCAGAAGGATATGTATAAAGGAAAAAAAAACAACAAAAGGAAACCCAAGAAGAAGCAGAAGGATGATTACTAATGGGATACAGTGAGGAAAAAAATTTCAAAGAGCTAGGTTTCAAGAACGGTTTTGAACTAGGAAGCAGAACAACTGTTGTGAGTACAAATGCTAAATATGAATTGGGTAAACGTAAGCGAAGGAGGAACCATCACAGTGGATGGTGATTCTTAAACAGCAACAGAGATTACTGGGCTATAAAGCAATACGCCACATATCCAATGGGGAAAAAAAAATCCAGAGAAAGAATTATACACAGATGCAGCCTCTTCCTCTAATGAAGTAGCGGCTCTACCAGCTGGTGTTTATGGGCGAAAAGGGGGATGTTATAGTATCCCAACACGACTTCTGGATTTTTTGGCTCAGTAATTCAGTGAGCTATATTAAGGCGGTGTTTCAAAACCAAACATACATCAAAAACTATTATAGGGGTTGTGTTCTGTACTGTTTTGTTTCCAATACAAACATCCACATCTTCTTCAAGTACATCAGTAGGAAAGGAAAACTAAGGAAAATGTGAGACCATTGCTGAATGAGGTGGGTGCCCCGTTGACGGGGGATGCAGGGAAGGTAGAGTTACTGACTGCCTTCTTTGCTTCAGTCTTTACTACTAAGGCCTGTCCCCAGGAATGCCAGACCCTGAAAGTAAGAGGCAGAATCTGGAGAAAGGAAGAATTTCCCTTGGCTGACGAGAATCACATTAGAGATCATTCAGGCACACTCAACATAAACAAATCCATGGACCCTAATGGGATGCACCTGAGAGTGCTGGGGAAACTGGCAGATGTTACTGCAAAGCCACTCTTCATTATTTTTGGAAAGTCATAGAAAGTAGGAGAGGTTCCTGAGGACTGAAGGAAAACCAATGTCACTCCAGTCTTTAAAAAACAGTAAGAAGGAGAATCTAAGAAACTACAGACCAGTTGATCTTACCTCTATCGCTGGAAAGATTATGGAAAAGCTCACCCTGGATGTCATGTCTAAGCATGTAGATGAAAAGAAGGTAATCAGGAGCAGGTAACATGGATTCACTAAGAAGAAATTAAGCTTGACCAATCTGATAGGTCTCTTGATGGCATGACTGGCTGGATGGATGAGGGGAGAGCAGTAGGTGTTGTCTACCTTGACTTCAGTAAGGGTTGTGACACAGTCTCCCATAACTTAGATGAGTGGACAGTGAGTTGGATTGAGAACTGGCTGAATGGCAGAGCTCAGAGGGTTGTGATCAATGGTGCAGTGCCCAGTTGAAGGCAGGAGCTAGTGTTCCACAGCACTCAGTAATGGATCCCGTCTTATTCAACATATTCATCAGTTAGCTGAACAAGAGGCCAAAGTATAATCTCAGCAAGTTTGCTGATGACACAAAACAGGGAAGAGTGGCTGACAACCCAGAAGGCTGTGCTGCCATTCTGCAAGACCCGGACAGGCTAAAGACCTGGGCAGAGAGGAACCTAATGAAGTTCAACGAGGGCAAGTGTGAGGTCCTGCACCTGCAAAAGAATAACGACTTGCAGCAGAAAGCATTGTAGGTTGACTTGCTGGAGAGCAGCTTTGCAGAGTGAGACCTAGGAGACCTGGCAGACAATAAGCTAACCATGAGCCAGCACTGTGCACTGGCAGCCAAGAAGGCCATGAGAGGGATCTCATCAATGCTCAAAAATACTTAAAGGGTTTGGTGTCAAGAAGATGTGGAGAAGCTCTTTTCAGTGGTGCCTGGAGACAGGACAAGGGGCAGTGGACACAACCTGGAACACAGGAAATTCCATCTGGACATAAGGCAAAATTTCTTTACTTTGAGGGTGACAGAGCATTGGAACAGGTTGCCCAGAGAGGATGTGGAGTTTCCTTCCCTGACATTACTCAAAACCCACCTGGATGCGTTCCTGTACAACCTGTTGTAGGTGAACCTGTTTTGGCAGGANTGGAGTTGGACTAGATGATCTCTGAAGGCCCCTTTCAACCCCTACCATTCTGTGATTCTGTGATCTCCTCTGGCTACTAGGAATGGAAAGGAATCTGACCATTTGTTTTACCTGTTTAGGTTCTGGGCTGATACACAAGTGTAACTAAGTATTATCATAGCCAAGATTTGCTTGCTTTTCATCAGATTAATTGTCAATAATGTCTGTAACATTACTTAGGTCAATATTTCTGAGTAAGGTGAGTTTAGATTTAAAATAAACATATGAGATATGAGAGGCTTTTTTTTTTTTCCTTTTTTTTTTTTCTTTTCTTTCTAATTTTCACACAATACCCTTGGTACATCTTTTCCTGATTTTTTACGAAACAGATGATCTTTGTCACTGAGGACTGAGGTCACCGCTACTTCCTTATTCTTCTTAACTGAGATAATTGGTGAGTAATTTCTATTCACCCATATCCCCCCTGTACCTGTAATGTTTGTTACATCATAGGAAGTACTCAATTGCATTGCATCTCAGTAATTAATTTATCCCAGCAGCATTGCTTGCTAACAGTGAGGTACTGGTCCTTATTTTTGAAAATCATGTACCATACCATTACTAAAAAGTGATGATCCTCTTCCTCATATCAGAATTTATAACAGTTGATCTTTCCTTGATAAGTTGTTTTTCCGAGACACTTAGTCTTCAAAAACATGTACTGACCACTCTTGCAAAATGTTTCACTTTCAATTGCCATTTTTAGTATGTTTTTAATAGGCTGTCTGACTCTAATTAATCTCTAGGAGCTTTTCTGCACTGACCTGCTACACCAAGTTGCTGCACTGTTGTTCCTGGGGCTCTCGTTTCCATTTATCTTTGCCAGCCTCATCACTGTTGATACTTGTTTTGCATATTAGTCAGACCAGACGGTGTACCATCTTGAAGGATCCACCCTGTATGTCATCTAGCTAATTAGGGAGGCTCAATTTCAAAGGCAACAGCTTGCACTGTCTGAGGGATCTTCTGTTACAGACACCACCGTAAATCATTATTTAGAGTGACATTAATTAATTGGTCTTTTCCCAGGATTTGCTCTGTTTTGGCAAAGACATTAAACATTTTATTTATACTAGCTCCCCCCCTCATCTCAAGTCTAGAATAATTTCTATTGAGGGATCCTAAATTTTTATTATTCATATTGAAGGAAAATAAATTTTTTGCCTGTTTCCAAATTGCCAGTCAATACGTTGTTACGGGCTTGTGACTCTTTAGTTGTTTGGCTGGCCGGCTCCTTCCCCAAATCCACTCATCACTGTTCTCAACGTACCTGGAAGGTTCTGGGATTTCCCCAGTGCTGCATTCACTCCACTTATGATTGAACTTTTTCTTTCTTGGAAGAGAGACAAAGAACTTGCAACATAGACAAGTTTCTTTATTCCTTTACAATGGGAGTGATAGTGAACACTTAATGTCTAAATCCTCATCAGCGCCCTTCAGTAATAATTTTTGAAACTGGTCCTGCAATCACCGTTTGCTTCTTAATATTAAAAGTGCCAGGAAAAACTGGAAGATTTAACCTTAGAACATTGAAAGAGCAACTTTATCTGATTTAATGGAACATTGTCTGCATAGAGGAAGCACACATCCAATACCCCTACTCCTTCAGCAGCTCCCCAACCCTACAAAAATAAAACAAAAACAAACCCCAGAACCCCCAGCCATTGCGGATGTGGACAACATTGAAATATACAAATTCATCTGAATTTGTACATAGTAAAAGGGAAGTATAATAATGAATAAACTTGGTTTGCAATGACCAAACATAATTTGCCAATTCTATTGCATACATTGAGAGTTAACTTTAGATTTAACCTCTTCATTAGAAAGGATTGCAACTTGTTTGTTAATTGTTAAAGTAGCCTTTGGCAAACCATGTCTTGTATTATATTCCAACATCAAGGTTACGATGGGACGCAGGAATACAGTACTTCTGTAAGAAGTAGAATAATATTATGGGATAGCTGAATTCAGGCTTAAATTCAGGACCACAAATTTAAATCTGAATGTGAGAGCTTAAGTTTTCTGAAGGCCTATTGCATGTTGTATGTGTTCAATATATAATTAAATCTGATCAACAGGAAACTTTGAGTAGAAAGGTGAACCTTTGATGGCTTAAAAGCCATAAATTCTGATGACTTTCCACTAAAATGCGTGGAGATGCCTCCTGTGAGTTGATATACATAAGAGAGAATCACCTCAGTGTCTATGGCACTTTATCACAGATCTAAATGCAATTTCTTTTTGAGGAGGGAAAAAAATGGATTTTTTCACACAGTAAGATTTCCCAAACATTAAGACAGAAGGTGCTCTGCTCTTTCCCCAGAGAGTATCTCTACCACCAGGCTACAGACTGCTTGGGTTGAAGCAATTTCCATCCTTTCTTCTTGACATGTATTCTTATGCAGAAAATACTGTGAAAAAGAGTAAAAAGAGCAAGACTACACTATCAGTATATTAAACCTTTGGTAGCAAGTTCCAGACATGCTTTGGTCATCATTCCTAATGATTACATTTTGCCATAGTGATGATCTAATTCTAATCCTTTACTCATAATTTATTTACTGCATACTTACATGCAAAATAAAAACAGAATTCTCCACAACCTAGCAGATTATAGTGAAATTCATTTAAGGCCAGATGATAGATAGCTGAATTTCATACAGCTGAATAAACAGGACATTGTTCCCAAGTACTGAATTATCAATGCATAAATATAGGGGAGCATTAGAGCATATTAAGAATCTGGTAGATGATAAAACATGCTAATTAAGTAAGATAGAGTAAAAACATAAAAGTCTGCTTTAAAATACTAAACTCTGAAGTTGATCAAGATATGAGTTGTAATAACAAAATGCTGTAACAAAAATCTATTAGCTCATTATTAGGAAGAGTAAGAAGCATGTGCACATATAAAATTACATCATGAAGGAATGTTATTAAGTTTAAAAAGACACACTGTGTACAAAGTGTTATCCAACATGGACAGGAACTTTGAATTGCTTTTTAAGTTTTCCATATATCCTAGACTTTCAGATTGACTGTAGTACCACCTGTTAATAAAGAATATTTGAAACAAAAAATCCAAACCTTTATCAAGGTTTTGAGGAGTTTTTTTGAGTAATTCCATTCATGCCTTTTTCTCCAACTTGCAACATACTAATTGAATTTTCTTCTAAAAACTCATCACTTTATGAATGATACAATAATTTGAGCAAGTAAAGTTATGTGCTTTGACTAATTATTTACAATTAAGATCTGCCAAAACAAAACATAGAAGGAAATTATGATGTGGTGGTAAAGGGTTTATAAAAAGGATGTATGACTTATCTCCGTAGTCCTTAAACCGGTTTGCAACATAGCCACTTACACACTTTTAATTATATTCCTTTACTTCTGAAATATATCCCCTATAATAGCCATTCAACTTGTGCTGATTTGCCTCAAATCCTCTGGAAAAGGGTTTGGTTTCAGATATTTAAAATAAAAGTACGGACAGTTCTAATATAAATATGTGTTTTAAAATTAAAATGTAATTTCTGCTTTTAAATTATCTTTATTTTGAAATTTAATTAAAATAATAATTCTAACATGAGGAAAAATCAAATCAATCTTTTATGAAACAGTTATCTCAGTTCTTTGAAAAAAATATCAATTATTAGTGAATCAAGACTGGCAAAGCTTTATGTAACCTCTAAAAATTTTATGTGGTAAAAAGAAAACTGTGGTTTTCCCTATGTTTCCTGGATTTTTCAATCTCCGATTAGTTAAAAATATACTTAGTTAATGTCTATTCTGGTTATTTTTTTATTGGTCCTAGAAGCAGTACAGAATTTTTGATGCCATTACCAGCCTCTGAATCCATATTATAATGTGGAAGTATACCATAGCACAAGTAAACAAACTTGATAATCAACACAAAATTTGCTCTGCAGAATCTTTTTCTTTCATGAGATCTTCAGAAAGATAAGAAATCTTAGAAAAATAGTTGCTTGATCGTAAAATATTCACAATAACAAGAAAAGAATAAAAACCAATCTTCATTCTACTTTATGTTCAAAAATAATTGGAAAATATAGAGGAAGTTATCTGCCTCATCCCTACTTTCCTATTTAAAAATTGGAAGGTCAAAATGATGTGCTTTAAAAGATGTGATTTTGAATTATTCACTCACACTCTTTCTTATTTAAACCCCTCTTTCTTATTTAAAACACCTAAATTCCCTAGTTCAAACTCTTTCAGAGCACAAAGAAACAGGGATTCGATACAGTCCCAGTGCTGACTATTGTATAAGTCAGTTTGTAAAACCAATTTGTAATAAGCATTTTATGTAACCAATATACCATTTTATACAACCTTCTAGTCTTTGAGAAGTCTTTGACAATAAAAATCTTTTTTCCACCATGCATATGTAAACTCTTCTGCTTGTATAAATGGGAAGGAACAATGTCTACTACAATATGTAAAATGCAATATTTAGATTTATTTTATATTAAGAACACTGTTTACATTTGTGATAAAAATTTATAAATTTATTATGAATAAGGAGAAATTAAGGAGTGGTATATTTAAATAAAAAATAGCTAAAACCCCCCATGGGTAATGACTTATCATTTCCTGAAAGGGCATTGATGTGCAATTTGGGTTCCTAGATCCTTGCGGTACACCTGAATTCATTTACCTGTAGTTTACTCTGAAAGAACTGCATCTAAGTACATAGAATACAACAAAAAATATCACTAACATATGCAACAGTTGTCCATAGTTGTCGTTGGGGGGTGTATTAGTGCTTCTTTGAAAAGGTAAAGAAAAAAAACCTTCTACATAACAGGTAACGGTGCTGAAAGATAATCTAAAGATTTCATATATCTGAAACGTAGGTGCACGGTTTCTGAAGAAATTAGAATCACCAATACAGCTATTTTTCTAAAGTTACTCCTTTCCTTTGATAATCACCTCTCCAGACAATTATTGCAACCATTTTACTTTACCTATATTGTTCTTCCTATAAACCCAGGGTTTTCTAGCAGTTAACTTACTTATGTAAATGTTATTGAAATGTCATTGGACCACAAACACTGATGAACAGTACCAACCACAAGGCCTGTTACTTAATTTTGTAAAAGGGCTTACTTCTCCCCAGAACCACCTCCTCACTCCTAATTGTAAAAGCTTTCAGAAAAATGTCTTAGGCCTTCCATCTCTTTCTTGCTATCACTGTTATTGTGTGGATACCTCAGAGGATATTATTCCATGTTCTGAAAAAAGAGGTAAACCAAAAGAGAGAAGAGTTGTGGGATTTCCCCCTCCTCCATTCTAAAAAGTTGACATTAGTATTTAATTGGATCNTTGGATCCTATCTTTATGTCATTATTGGTTTTGGGTTTTGATGCATCTTCCCAAAAGTCGTCTGTTCTTAGATAACCTAATTTAAGGCCCTGCTTTCAAGACAAAGCTGAAGGAATACAGTGGTAGTCTTGTTATCTGCTGTGTTTCTAGCTGTTCAAATGTATACTTCCAGTAGTGACTCAAGATGACCTCTAAAAGGTAGGTTTTTTTATGCTTCTGTTGAAAAATAGAGTTCA
>VXBW01004354.1:136489-150162 GCA_013400375.1 Thinocorus orbignyianus
AAAATGGAAGAAAAGACACTATAACACATACAACAGGGCAACAAAGGATAAAGAAAATAGACTGTGTACTGGATGTAAAAATGTTAAAAGGAAATGGGAGTGGTATAACAAAAGATGGGGTTAAAATAGGATAGAAAGCAAGCACAGTAAAAAATGCAGAATGAAGATGAGCAATTAGCCAGATGCTGAGACTATTATATGCCTTTAAAAGTAACCTTTACATTTTTTTTTAAGTGTAAGAGAATGCCTGTGAGGAGGAATGATACAGAAAAAAATGGTATGAAAAGAATTTCAAGAGAGCACTAATGCATCTAAAAACAACAATGATAAATGAATAAAAGAGCAGACCCAAACCACTGTTCAGAACTGGCTATCAGTCTAGTAATCTAGTAGCATCATCTCTGTACTCCACACGTACCTTCGCACTTGAAGACAATTAACCAAATACTCACTTTTAAACATTCAACTTCTGGAGGAAACTTGTTCAGCAATTACACTGCAGAGAGCAATCAAGTCTTTCATATAATCAGTACTGAAAGTGTACAAAATTATTGTTTGTGGACACTGTTAAAACACTCTATTTTTTGCAATAAGGCAACATGCTAAACAGACTACAGCACTCTAACCACAGTATGCTGTTTATAATTACTGCATATTAACTGTCACATAGTGAAATGTTATGATCTGGTTAAAACAAGCATTCACTAACTAGAATGTAACTTATGGTAAGGAAGTCAGGATAAATTTAGTGATAGCACTAACAAAAGGATGTTAAGCAGGTTGTTAATCCTGCGAAGACAGCAATCTCCAAGTCTGTTTTAAGTGTGTTGAAGATGATTTCCTGCTGACAGATAAATGGCGGATCCATATTCTTGGGTCCAGCAAGGACATGAGTGGGACAGACCTACAAGCAAACAGGCAAGTTTGCTTTATAACAGTTTTGGAACTCCTATGTCAAAGAGCAGCTCTCAAGAATAGAATGATTTATAGGTGCTCAAGGTTGCACTATATTGCTTGTATGCTTGTCTAGACAAGTTATAAAACTGTAACATAGAATGTGATTTAGAGTCACTAAATATATAGCCACATAACCTATGCATAGTCTCTAATTCTAGTTTAATTTATGGAAAAGATTTAGAATTACTTTTACTTCTAACAGACTCTATAATTTGGTATTGCACCAATATTGCTTTAATGGTTTAATATTGGCATAATTATACTATCAAAATTTAAAAGTATAAAAGTTCTGTGTTGACCAAGACCAGCTCCAACTGGAACACTGCATTACCCTTTATGAGCTGGATAAAAGCTTGTACGTCACTTCTACTCTAAGGAATCCTCAGACTGCTAATATCAAAACCAGCTCCAAGGTTAAAAAAATACCTGAGAGTGGCTGTGTTCCTATCAAAAATTTCAGTCTAAATATTGAAAGCTCATTTTTATGTCCAAACGCAATTTATATAAACCACTTTTCACACATATCTTTTTTTTAATTAAACTCTAATTAATTTGGTACTTCAAAGTCATATCCCTGATCTAAAATTAATCCATTGTTTATATTCATTAAGCTCGCTGGAAACCCAGGAGGCTTCATGATCTGTTCCCTGAGACTAAACAGAATCATTGAATAATTCACATCTGTGAAATCCTTACTAGCATCCTACCTGGTACATCATTTGTTATGACTGAACACCTATGACACCACAATAAATAATAAAGTTTGATTTATAGTGTAGTAAGAACAACCTCCTCTCCCTTGGAACTAATGTGTTCTTAATAAGATATTTTTGCAAAAAATCTTTTTCTAGGGAATTGAGCATCCTTTTGATTTGTATCAATGCACCTGAAAAATAAGGAAAGTGGATACAAACAAACAAAAAAACAAACAAAAAAAAACAACAAAAAAGCAAAGACAGAAAAAAGCAGAACATTGGCCCTAAAATAGGAGAACTGCTAGGCTCCATGCAAATCAATTTATCTGTATTTTTTTCTATTTTAACACAAAACCTAAAAAATTTTCTGTGCACTGAATAAAGTGGGAGCCATCAATTGCACCGTAAATGTTGCCAGCAACCCAGAATGGTCAAAAATGAAGCCCAACCGCAAAATTCAGGTAGCTGCTGCATGATTGGAAGGTTGAACATTTTTCAGCAACTGGAAGAGAACTTGGTTTATGCGACAGAGAAATAGCATTAAGGACACAAAAGAACATAGATTCACATAAAATAAAAGAAGAATTATTAATGAACTAATAAGTATAATTATTTGCTGTCATATATAAGACAGTTGAGATACAGATTTCCATAACAAGGATATAGTCCATAAAAGTATCAGTACAACTGGACAATGGTCTATACTAAAATCTTTAGAAATTATAGCTACTGCTACCCTGATTAATTTTTTGACTCCTGTAAATTTCAGGGATCATGTCACATGCAATGAATGAAGTATGCACAGAATTGTCATTTTCAAAAAAATGAACCAAATTATCCTGATATTATTCTATCAAAAATAAGAATGTAATACTCATTGTGCAAATGTTTCTGTGTAAATATCAATTAAAAATACCTCTTCAGAATAATTTTCACATTGGTTTCATTTCCCGTTTGGAAAGCTTTATGATTAAACATTAATAAAGTCCTTCAAAACCAACATGAACTATATCTTAACATTTGTGATTTAAAAACACCGGCTTAGCAAATAATTTCTCAAGTTGTGCATGAATATGCTTGGGAGGATAAGACCTCTTGATTTCCTAATACCAAAGTTTAATTAAATAGAGCTCTTTAAATGTTACTAGTAACAAACTAGACAAAAACAGTAAAATGTTAATATTGTCTGAGAAATACTAAGAAAAAATGTAATCACATCCATATTTATAATTATAGTTATTGTGAAACATTCTGCAGTCTGAGTCCTGTCTCTCTCCAGAACATTTGGATTCTATATATTTAACAAATACAGTATGTGAAAATATCAAAGAAGTCTAGAAAGCATGATAAAGGAGCAAGAAATAAACCATTTTACTCTGAGATCCCTGCAGAAATTTTCACAGTTTCTGAAGTTTGAAATAAAAAGAAACAGGAAGAATTTGAATGCAATTATCTCCATTACAAGAATATAATGTTTTAAGTGCTTATTAGCAATAGAAATGTTCCTTAGGAAAATAGCATATTATATTTCTTTCAAAACACCATATCACTATCAAGACTTAAGGGACAACATATTCCATACAATGATGAGCATTCCTTTATAAAGAACTTTTAATTCAGCATATTTTTAAGGTAGATGAGTGCTACATAAATGGTACGGCATGTCAACAGAAAAGAGCCCCAAGCAGTCTTTGAGGTACTAATTTGGACGGGCACAAACAGGAAATGGTAGCAGAAACAGTGCCTCCAGAACTACTAGAAAAGCATTTAATTTAAAGAACCAAGACACTGGCCAGTGTGCTCAATTTTTTTTTTTTTAAGAATGAATCTCCAGTATTTCTAAAACTATAAGGCTTTTTCAAAACCTGGTCTGTCAATATGTTCTAAAAATACTTCTAATGCATCTAATCTTGCTGCATGGAGAAAGTATATAGTTTAGCACTTTGAAACATTTATGAAACATACTTCTCTAAGGCTTAAGACATTAGATAAAATTATAAAATTAATTGCACTACTGAAGACAGACTAAAACTTTTTATATATTTCTTTAATCTCAGACAAATTCCCACTCACTGCATGTATGAATGAAAGTCAGGTTGTAATCCTTTTTTTATTCCTAAATAAATGTCATTATTTATAAGTGGGCCTTATTTACTTATTTGTTAAATACACGTGGTATGGTAATCCTTGTTAGTAAAAGCACTATTAAAGGAAAGTTGTTCTACAAATGTTAGTTGTTAAGGGTGAGAAATGGTATGTTTCTATTTTTAAAGTAAAGTTTAATATTTTATTTTCCTGCTGAAATAACTTTTATAGGAAATTCGCATGGCTGAGATGTACCAGTTGATCAAAAACAAGTAATAGATTTGGCCTGAAAAATTACAAAATTATGTCGAGGAATACTCAAGTTATACACCATGTTCCAGAGAGAGACAAATTATGAATACTTCATATAGGAAACATTTGTAAAAGCTTATATTTTTGTTATCATCAGGCCTCACTGTGGAAGAGACTATTTCAAGAAAAGTAAATCTTTCAGTCATCTCATTGCAGAAGAGAGATTTTCAAAGCTTCCAAATTTACATAAAAACCAGAACCTTTTTTTTTTTTTTTTTCCCAGCCAGCCTTATTAAGAAGAAAATTGATGAAAGAGAAAGGATTAGATCTGAAATATTCTCACAACTCTATATGTAGTACTTTAGCTTTGGACTCCACTGTGATAAAACTGTCAACAAAGGACTCTGCTGTTATTCTTTATCTATAACTTGAGTTTTAGCACATATCTATGTTCTGTAAAATTTTATATCAGCAGATATTTCAAAGCGGTATATTTATGTTTAGGCTTTGAAAAAATACTTTTTTAGAAATCAGCCTACATTTATGAATGCTTAGAAATTACTTCCAAAAATGGTAGTTAAAAACCAACTTGATATATGAAAGTTTGGGCCCAAGTGAGTACCTCTGTTTTTGCAAAATTTCCTAAGTATCACGTATAAACTAGGCCTGAGTATATGACAAAATCAGCTTGGATTTCATCAGATGCAGTTACAATCTAGAAAAAACAATGAGATAAAGAGAGATGATTGCTTTTGTAAAGCCAGGTGATCTCTGTTTAATTTGCAAACCAACTGCCTTGAAGGGATTCTTGAGACGTCTCAAAGCTGCACAACTAAGGTAAGTTTTTAAGCTTTAAAAGTAACAGTATTTAATTGAAGCAACGTTTTGAATCCCAAGATATGAACTAATGCAGTGAGAAAGGACCTATTCATGACTGACCTAAGTAGCAGGACAGAAGCTTACATAAATTCAATTCTGTTATTTTTGGAACCAGCACCCCACCACTGTGTGTTAAGCCTTAAGGGCAACGAAGAGAGACAGCCACCTAGTGCTCACATTCTTTTCATAGTCTTTACAAGTAGGACAACAAAGCACTGCACAGAAAACTAACTCATTCATGTTTTTCAAAGAGCTGTTTTTTCAAAGAAACAATTTGTGTTTCTCACATCTCCCACTGAACGAACAATAAGAACAGCTTAGAATCTCAATAAATAATATTTAAGCACTGTAGGTACATTGGAAACTTCAAAAGGGCATGATAAAATATGTGGCATAATCACAGCTGGAAGGAATTTTAGGATTTACACAAGACAGTGTGCTACCTATCACCAGCCAATATACAACTACATTTTCAGAAGTCCATAAGTCTTTGGGCCTAAGTAAATACAAATAATATCCTAAAATAATCAAAATATCTTTTTGCTTCGATGACTCATTTCTAGGTTAAATGGAAAATTATCTGTGCGTCATTTTTTTACAATATTGACTAGAACAAAAGATGAATAAATGTCAGAATTCCTCTTGTGAGCTTCTAGAGAGATGTAAAATTTTAATTAAATGTCTACAGGTAGTTGCTTGTCTGTAGACATGTACAAAATCCTTACCTATGCTCTCAGTTTAAAGGAAATATCTCACTATTATAAAATATGCCAAAACTACAAACTGCATGGCTCAATTTTCAAATTCATACTGAGTTAAGCTCACTACGTAATGCAGTTCCCAAGAGGACAAAGCCTCTTAAGGTTGATATAGTTGATGTTAGTCCTTTAACATCAATATCTGGAAACTCAAGACACAGCATCCCACTTAGTTCTAAACTCCTGTTAAGAAACTTTCTTTAAAGGGAATTAATTAAAACTTACGAAAAGTGTAACATGAAAAGGAAATTAGCTTAGTATCAGATTTCAAACTGAAGCTTTTTTGAGGTATCTGTGCGTAAAACAGTACCTTACACCCCCCTTTCTGATCCAGTCCTACAAACACAAACCACGAACGATTTTTGGAGCTTATTTGCTCTGTTAACTCATATTTTCTGATTAAACCAGGCAGATACTTTAGTTGAAGGTGTATCTTTTAAAATTCATGTGTTAAATTACACGTCACACCTTGCAACGCTACAGGCTTGGGGAAGAGTGACTAGAGAGCACTAGAGCGCACTGGCAGAGAAGGACCTGGGGGGACTGGTTGACTGTCAGTGGAATATGAGCCAGCAGTGTGCACAAGTCATTGGGAAAGTCAACAGCATCCTGGCCTGTATCAGGACTACTGTGCTGAGTAGGACTGGGGAAGTGGTTGGCCTCCTGTACTCAGCACTGGTGAGGGCCCACCTTGAGCACTATGTCCGTTTCTGAGCCCCTTTCCGCAAAAAAGACATTGAGATGCTCGAGCGAGGCCAAAGGGCAACAAATCTGATGAGGGGTCTGGAGAATAAGTCTTAAGAGGAGAAGCTGGGGGAGCTGGGGTATTTCAGCCTAGAGAAAGGAGGCTGAGGTGAGACCTTATCACTTTCTACAGTCCCTGAAAGGAGCTGTTAGAGAGAAGGTGATCAGCAGGAGGACAAGGGGAAACATCCTCAAATTGCACCAAGAGGGGGTTAGATTAGATATTAAGAAATTTTTTTACACTGAAAGGTTTATTAAACATTGGAACGGGCTGCCAAAGAAGGTGGTGGAATCATTGTTCCTGGAGGTATTTAAAAGATTGGTAGACAAAGCACTTAGTGATATGGTTTACTGATGTGTTTTATCAGTGTTTGATTGATGGTTTGACTAGATGATTTTATAGGTCCCTTCCAACCTAGATAATTCTATGATTCTGTGCCAAACTAGAAATTCAGCTTTAGGTTTTGAGGGCTCAAAATAAAGTATATTTTTAAGGTCTGAATACTTCAGCTCGAGTGAGCTTTGGACTCATATGTCAGAGAACTGCAGTCAAAATGACTAGGTGTCACCATGGCTGACAACTTCCAGAATGGAAATCAGTTTGACTGGCTTCTACTTGCAATTTCTGCTCTAAATCACACCTCATCTATGTGTCAAAGGCTGAGGGTCTAACATCGTTTAAAGAAAACCTTACAAAGCTACCAATAAATTTTACTAGAATGCTCTATCCTGTATGAAGTGTCCAAAGATCCTTTGTGGTTACATTCTTTTCTCCCTATGGCCAAATTTATAGTAAATTTTCACATTTATTTCCTTGATTATCCCTTAAAATGTTTTTCCTCAGCTTAGCATTTTGGTTTGGGTTGGTTTTGTTTGGTGCTGGCATGTATGAGAAACAAGTTACATTTTCCTCTTAAATTTGTCTCAATTTTTTACAAACTTCTGTTATATATCCAAAAACTTCTGTTTCTAGTCATTGTATACATTTACACTGCAATGGAGAAAACAGGCACACACATATTTTGTGTGCCATTTAATCACAACGTGTTTTCCAAAACAACTAGTCTCCACAACAATCAACATATTTCAGAGTCAAGAGGTTTTCAGAAAAATGTTTCTTATTTTCAACAAAAACTATCAAATTATTAATATATAATAGTATCTGATAACGGATACACAATAATAAATATGCCAGGTGCACAGGCGACGATGTAGAGAAGAACCATGTGGGCTTCAAGGAACATTGTCCACTATCTCCTCTCTTAGACGTAATCACCTCCTAATCCTTAGTATTCATCCCTGGTAGGCTTCATGGCACTCCTGATGAATAGGTTTTGTCTTAAAGGAGACTTTCCATTTTATGTAGGTGGCTCTGTCAGTTGCGACTACATTTTGGAAAATTTAAAAGAAAATAATGAAAGAACAGACTGAATACATTCAAGTAACATTGACATGACTGCTTATGATATGTGTGGCTTAGCTTTCTAGGCTAATAATTGAGTCTGGATTTTTTTCTAGTGGGAGTCCAAAGGAAAGTACAATTTACATGGCTCCATCTCTCTGGTATAGACAATAATTTTGTTTCAAGATCTCCTGTCTTCTATTTTCTGTTGACTGTGGTTTTGTATGAAATATATATTGTGACAGTTATTAGGTACAGTACAATAAGAGATATTGACACCTGTTTAAAGCTTATCTATCATACGCTGTGAATGTGTAGTATCATTCTACTGCCATAATCAAACATCACTAAGAAATACTTAGGTGCCTGATTCTGTTGTACTCAGCTCTGTCAGTCATGGATTCTTGTACAAAAGGAATCTCCTGCCTCTGTTGCTCCTGAGAGATCATTAGTATTTGGAACAAAAATTTCTTGATGGCATTATTGATTTTTCTTCCTAGGTTTTCCAAAAGCTTGACTCCGATTCCATTGATGTTAGTGGAAGAGAGCTGTCAATTGTAAGGCAGTGGGCTGAAATCTTAAGACAGGTATCCTCTACAATGTGTTTCTTTATATAATTAGGAAAAAAAAGTTCTGTAAAATGCGAATATCAACACTGTTTTTATGAAAGATCCACTGTAACCATTACAACCTGTTGACCAGTTTAGAAACCATTATTCTGTAAATGGCTAGTAGGTGATCACCAGTTTTTGGAAAACACCTCTGAGTTCTTTAGCACTAGCCTTATATAATTTCTCTGTTTATGTTGTTCTCCTTCATATAGAATAAAAAGACACAGACTCCTTACCATCTACAGTTGTCAGATCATGCACCTCACATGTTAATATTATAAATGTGCCAAATCACATATGCTGAAGCTACCATTGGTTTATGCCTCAGCTCCTGTTCTCTGGTTTTGGTATGTGAAATATAACCCCATTTAGGTTCATCCATATTTCTCCAGCAGTAAGGAATACACAGTAAAGAGTTGCAGGTCTCCTTGTTCTTTAAGTTCTCTTTCACTATGTCACATGGTATATGCTTACACATACATACACACATACACACTGTCATGAGTAAGTATGTAAAATAAACAAATAATAAGCATGATAATCCTTTGACTATTGCTATGCTAGACTGCTGTATTCCTAACTACATCTACCTCACTAATACAAATACTGTCTGAGGCAGTACAATGTTATTAAAAATCACAACATAATAAATTATGTGTTCAAAGAAAAAGAGGTACAAGCTAAAGCACCGGTTTTATAAAAACAGAACTGTGAAACAAGACATTATAAAAACAAGAATATCCCCAAAGGAGTGGTCTCTTAAGAAGAAGCTAGGAAAGTTGTACTAAGAGTTTAACTGTGGCAAATACAGTGCTCCACCTACCTAATCTTCTGATTCAGACAGAGGTTTTACTCCATAACTGTTGAACATAGCAGAGATGAGTAAACACATTAGTTTTTTTTCTCATCTAGTGACTAAATCAAAATGTTCTGTAATCACTAGGTTACAGATCATCACTTAATGGCAAACAGCAAAGCTACGCTGACAAAGAAATTATATTATATTATTAGCAAAGGATCTAGGTCATATTGACTCACAAAATGAGTAACACTTGCAAACTTATACCATGTAACTTTATCTAAAGCATTATTTTACACTGAAGCAGATTCTCATGAAGGCATTTATCACACAAAGTTTATGAGAAACGCAGACCCTCTGGCAGCACAGTGGAGCCACGTATATTTGGATGAGCTTGTAACAAGCTTGAAAACAAGACATACATGTGGAGTAAAGAAGATGTGTTGTTACTAGCTGAATAAATCTTTAATCTCATTCTTGACATCTACATAGTTTGGCTTTTTTTTATGAGAAAAACCAGAACAAAATGTTTGTAGTTCACCTCATAGCCAAAAACGGTAATACATGTGATTATTAATGTTTTTATCTCTAGCCTGACATTTTTGTGTTGTAAACATAATGTTGGAATAAAAATTCAGTTAAAGAAATTCTACTCCTCTATGCCACTTTGAAATGTACCAACAAACCTACTGGAGCTGAAATGTTTTCATCCTGTATGGGAGGCACTTTCTTTGCAGAACTGCTAAAATAATGGTGGCTAAGATATTAGAGTACGCAATGTGTCTAGCACGGATAAACCTGATACAGTTTGAGCAAACTCTGGAAAGAATCATGCATATCCATGTTCAGATTTCTTTGTCAGGATTTTATCTTCTGAATGTATTTTTAATGAATTTGAGCAAATAATTCTTTTCATATAGGACAGGTAATAGTAAGGCAGTAATTCAATCATTAAAATAGCAAGCCTGTAATCTCAAAATAATTGTTGTCAAAACTATACATTTGGGGTTTTCTGTGTTTTTAAAACAAATACTATCCTCTGTTTCATTTTAATAAGTTTCATTTTTATAAAGCATTCAGTTTTACCCTTCTGTACTTACTATTGTTGCAGCAAGACAACTTGATTTTGTGGCATTTGTATTAGTGATTTTTTTGGACCTTGGTATTAATTGTTCTAGACTACTAACCTTCTTGGTGCCACTATGTCAATGGTTTGGCAAAATCTACAAGATAAGCACTGTAACAGCAGCACAATACAAGTACAGAAGAAAACAAGAATTCAATCATAATCATAATTGCAAGGTGGGGGTTGGAAAATTAAACCTATTACTTATTTTTATGTTTAATGATAAAAAAAGTATGAACTAAAATTAGTTCTTTTATTTCTGCGGGGTTTTGATCTAGTTTGGCCAAACATGTTGTAGTGTAGATTAAAGATCATTCCTTCTCAAAGGAAGGAAGGTCACATCAGAACTTCTACAGTTTTAACAGGGTCTTAAACCTTCAGTTCTGAAGAAGTTCATCACAGATATGTCTATGATGTATTCTAAAAAACAACAACTTCAATTCTCTGCAAAACAAACTGCCAAGTGCCATCATGACTTCAAGACACATAGGAAGCAGGCGCTCACCACATTTCTCATAGAAAAGCTGAGTATCAGGCACTCTAATTTAAGTTTTTCGACGGAGTTTTTATTTTCCAGCATGTGCGCTCTCAATCATAAGCCATGCATTTGTTTAAATGGCTGTCAGTTTATATGCTCATACAATATAGAGGTACACAGAAAGGCTTTTCATCATTACTCATTGTCTCACCAAAGAGAAGTGTTTCTTTTTTATGGACAGCTGCAGAGAATTGAATCAGAAGCTAAAGATGACAGCTTACCTGAATATTCACATAACCATTTCCAATCACAAAATACAACAAAGAAGATGTCAAAGTTCTTTTTTAAATAAGCTAAAAGTCAGTAATCTCTAGGCAAATCCTACCCAATCTCCTTCTCCAGGCTTTAGTAAATTAATAAGACAGCTACTGCCCAGGTATTTTTTATAATCTAAAAGACTACAAAATCCTAATAAAGAAAAAAAAAGAGAACAAGATGGTTTTAACACACAAGTTGAAGGAGAAAACCCTCTGTGACTCTTTTACTGTGTCCTCTGTGAACTCTACCCAAATTCTAGACCAGGGGTTTACAAAGTTCAGGAATTTCAAGAAGCCTGTCATAGTAGAAGCAATTATAAAATGCGAGAGTGTTTGGATGCAACAAAGGCTGATTTCATTCAGGGTTCATTTGTCCATACATATTCAAGTACATTTGTACTTGTGCCATGCGCAAAAGCAGAGTTTATGTTATTTCATCTATTGGGAATATACTTATATTTATATGAAATAATATTAAGTTTTCTGTGCTTTACAGCTTTCTAATATTTAAAAAGTAGTAATTTCTGAAAGGGTCTTCAGACATCTTACAAACTTGCAACTTAAAAATCTCTGATGTCCTTTTTATTTTTATTTCTCATTTCACTTCAGTGTCAGTACTCCTTCCAAAGGCTGAAAGCAACTTCTATCAGACCATGTTTCTGATATCCCTATTCATATCTCACTACACATACTGAGTTAACAGCTGACCTAGTGTTAATGTTGGGGTATGTACCGGTTCCACAAATAGACAGATAAACATAACACTATCTTGTAAAAGAAGTATGTCAGATATTCAAGAGCATTCTAGCAATGATAGAATATCAGATGCACTTACCAAGTATCAGAGTTCTTGTTTGTCTTCCACTTCTTTACTGCTTATTGTTATCCCACTTGCCCTTGTCTCGATTTTAAGTTTGTGAGGTTTATAATTTGCAAACATATTTGTGCAGTTTGTATGTTAATAATGAATACACATATACAAATTTATCAGAAATAGACATTTCATATGTTCTGAGATGATGTCAATGAACTGGGTCTTCACTGATCGTTCAAATACCTTCTAGCATCAGCTGGTCACTATTTGCTAGATACTACTTAAAGGATTTATTTTTCAGAAATTTTGTGCCTTATGTTTTGCAGCTCTACAACAGCAGAACAAAGGGTACTATTTCATGAAAGCTAAATGAGATCCATTATACAGATTCTGTCACAGGCAACCAAAAAAAAGGTAATTTATGGACCTTGGTTATTGAATGTTTAGGAACGTAGAGATACAGTCTGAAAAATTTGGCAAAAGGACTTCTATTTTTTGAAGTGTGATTGCTTTACTTCATTTTATGCTCCTCAGGTTTTTTTTTGCTGGACATGGATTTGAATGGTTTAAATCCTGAGTGGTTCCATGCTACAATTTTCTCAACTGCAGGGAAAAAAATATTTCACTGAAGGCATAGCAATTGCTTCAGTCATAATGATACTTTTCTACACACTACTGAGAAAGCCTAGACACTGCTGGAAATTATGTGGTTCTTCATAAAATAATTTGAGAAGTTCTATTTCCTCATAGGAATTTTAGGATTAGCTTGAAGAAGCAAGATTTACAGATCGTATCAAGAATGCTATTATGTATCATTTTTTCCCCCCCTTTTTTTTTTTTTAATTTTCAGTTCATCAGCAGGGATTTTAATGGAGCTTGGCTTGTTGATTATAAACATTTTCTCCACTTGTAGATTTTATGACCTTTAGCTATGTTCATGAAATTAATTTGTGTTTTGCATCGTCTGGCACATCCCTCAGCCCCTGACAAATATTCAACATCAACTTGAGGAAATTCTGGCCATTTATGTAGTGCTAATATTCCTCAAGTTCCACAATGTCCTGTTAGTGCAAGTGTAATGTCTGATCATTGGGTCTATGGACCAGATTATCCCCATAACTGATTACAATAGATGACCTGCTCATGTCTTCTGAAGGATGGATATTCTAACAATCACTCTACTGAAAGTTATGTTCTTTAGGTTTTTTGTAGGAGTTCTGTCCAGTGTTGACAAGTCACCTTGAAATACAGGCTAGCACATAGGCCAGCACTTTTTTAATAAACACTCCATTTTAAGCAACAGCTTCCTAAACAGGTTCTAATGTCTTTTGTAATTATAATCACAATAATTCCATGAGGGAGAACCATGCTAAAAAATTCCTCTGGAAACATATGCACATTTGCTTCCTTACAATGATTCTGAAAAAAATCTGACAAAAAAAAAATGTAAGAACATCTAGTCATCTCTAAGTATTACAAGACTGAGAACTGGCTGAATGTCAGAGCTCAGAGGGTTGTGATCAGTAACACAGAGTCCAGCTGAGGACCCGTAGATAGTTGTGCTCTCCATCATTCATTACTGTGTGCAGTCTTATTCAACATATTCATCAATTACCTGAACAAGGCTGATGACACAAAACGGGAAGAGTGGCTGACAACCCAGAAGGCTATGCTGTCATTCAGCAAGACCTGGACAGGCTAGAGACCTGGGCAGAGAGAAACCTAATGAAGTTTAACAAGGGCAAATGTAAGGTCC
>VXBW01004355.1:4298-80938 GCA_013400375.1 Thinocorus orbignyianus
TTTTTTTTTTGAGTTTTCTCACTTTTACTCTTCTGATTCTCTCCCCCATCCCAACCAGGAGGAGTGAGTGAGCAGCTGCATGGTCCTGATTGCTGGCTGGAGTTAAACTGCAATTTATCACTTCAGTGTACACTTAAATGTGTGTCTCATAAATGGATTCATCCCAAAATTCTCATTTTATTTTGTCATTTTCTCTTTGAGCTTTTTCCTTGGCGTGCTTCTTTTTCTAACAATATAGCTTGTGGTAGCACCTTAAATAAATTTTCATCCATTTCCTGCCCTGAAGACTAATCAATTTAAAATGACAGCCAAACAGAGAGAAGAGTGCAGTCCTTTAAAGATTTTTTTTGTTTTCTAGATGGTATCTGGCTTTATTGGTGGTGGTGGATTCTGACTGGATTTTTAATCAGTCAGCATTGATTTAAATAGTCCAGGCAGTCAAGGTTGCCTTAATAAGTCCTCATACAAAGCTAAGAAAAATAGACCCTCAACTGCTTTCGAGTACACATTCAGCTTAGCCTATTTGACATACTGTTGCAATTTTGAAGAGTACAGCAAAATTAAATTTAATATATTTTTTTTGTCTATGTTTTTTAATTCCTACCTGCACAGTATGAAAAATGTAAATTAAACAATGAAATTGACTGAATGTGTTAGGACAAATTACCTTGGAATGAATATATAATGGCTTTTAAAGAGTCATTACTTTGTAGTTCAATTTCTATTGTGCAATTTTACATTTGAGATTTTAGTTCAACATTAAAGGTAAAATCATGTATTTCTGAAAGGATGAGAACAGAATGTTAAATATAGGCATTTTATGCATTAGCCTCTTGCAGTTCAATTTTCTCTTCCATTAACTTTCACACTTTTGCGTATTGGTTCACAGTTAAATTTCTAATTAACTGACAATCAGAGTTTTAAGCCTCATGTAATGTTTATATAGAAATATGTGGTGCTCAACTCAACTCCCTTATTGTGGTATCTCCAAGCTGAGGATGAAGAGGAGAAGCTACTCTAAACTGGCATTAGTCATGCACGATTGCTCAGAGGTGTCTGCTGAGCATTATGAAGTACACACTTTTATAGCCATAACAACTTGAGAAATATTGCAAGCATATATATATAAAAAGTGAAAGACAACACTTCCATAGTGGTTCTAAGAGATTATAAAAGTCAGTTTGGAACACAATGCACTACATAGGTGCTTGGAATCATGCATATCTGAAGCACGCTTCGGGATTTAGCAAGCAAGAGCACTGCCTTCTACAGGTAGAAGTGCTATATGAACACCCCTTGGAATATTTCTGCATATGGAATTTTTTGTGAAGGATCTATGTATTAACTGAAGTCAAAATGCTAAATTCACAAGGGACCATATGTAGATAATTATTACTTAGGATGCCTGATGCAAACATTGAAGTGGTAGAAAAATTTAAAAAACTCCAGTAAGCTGTAGCCTAAACATGTAACCCTTAGCCTGGGTCATATCACCTGTTCAGGTTCTACAAGATTTTAGTTGTCTAAGCTTTTCTTGGAAACAGTGGCAGACCTTTTACATGATCAATTAATTGCATTCTGGTGTGTCTCATTTGCTGATCACTCAAAGAATCCAATCATTAGCTCTACATAAGCATCTAATCATCAGAGACTTGACATTCATTAAAAGAAATGCCACATATTAATATATTAGCTGTAATATAGATATCAATTATCAGAGCTCATTCATGAACAGTCTAAACACCAGGTTAGATAGGTCTGTAATATGTTGATTTTAGTCTCTTCTGATGAAGTTATTGTATTTCATAATGGGTTCTCTCAATACACAGAGAACAGAAACAAGTCTTTAGTCATATGGTCATCCTCAGCTTGGAGATGCCACGATGGAGAAGTTGAGCTGCGCAACACATATTTCCATAAAAACATTATAGAAGGTTTAAACTGCTTCCAGACCTAGGAAGATCTGTAGGCTGCCTTTAGGTACCGGAAGGCTACTGTAAGGTCTCCCCAGAGCCTTCCCTTCTCCAGGATTCACCACACTTTTCACTAGAAGAAAAATCTTCTCTAGATTTTTAATTCTCCTCTGATGTACAGAATTTCAAAGTGTGCAAGTATGGATCTTTTGTTTCTTGATGCTGTATTCAATGTCTTGATTAGCAAAATAAATAATATTATAATATTTTTCAAAACCATTTTGAGGACAATGTTTTGTAACTTCAAGTTCAGGGGAACCATTAGTCGTACATAAATAGGCAATGTTCATGATTTACCATTTTTTGTTATTTAAACATATGAACATGCCTAGCACCATAGAATCATAAAATCACAGAAATTAGAAGAGACCTCCTTGTTCAATAAGGGACACCCAGAGCTGTTTACCCAGGACCATATCCAGATGGCTTCTAAATGTCTCCAAGGAGGGTGATTCCGCAATCTGCTTCAGCAGCCTGTTCCAGTGCTCAATCACCCTCACAGTAAAAAAGCGTTTCCTGATGTTCAGGCAGAACCTTCTGCTTCAGCTTGTGCCCATTACCTCTGATCCTGTCACTGGGTACCACTGAAAAGAGCCTAGCTCTGTCTTCTTTCTTTTCATCCTCTCTTCAGGTATTTGTACACATTGTTAAGTTCCCCCCTAAGCCTTCTCTTCTATAGACTGAACAGTCCAAGCTCTTTCAGCCTTCCCTCGTTCAAGAGATGCTCCAGTCTCTTAGTAATCCTTGTTGGACTCTCCAGATTGTCCACGTCTCCTTTATGTAATCTGAATGTTCAATATGTATTTGCAGATGAGAATCTTAGGACAGATTTTTACTAACTACAAAACATTGGATCCCAAGCCACAAGAACATAAAATTAATTAAAGGAATATAGTATAATACGATTATTTACACCTCAGAGTATTCTTCAGTATCCTTAAAGAGACTGATTTTTATTTCTGAAAAAGTGAAGCAGCTCTAACAGTATTCAAGATCATCTGAAAACAAATATAAGTATAAAGAGTTAGTGCAGAATAATGCACTTCAATAGAAAGTTGAAAGCAGATACACTCTATGAAGACAGAACTGAGTCTGTTCAGCTAAATGTAATCGCAAATATACTATGAAAAATTGTTTCAAAGAGGAATCACAATAGGAAAAAAGGACCAAATGAAATTTTATCTAGATTTTTAGAACAGGTAAAGACATAGACTGTAGATGAGAAACTATGCTTGGATTATAACTAACAATAATTCCTAAAGGACAAACTGAGAGAGCTTCATAGTGCAGATATACAGACTCTTGCATTTGCTTCTGTGATTGTTTGAGAATCACTGAAATAAGAAAAGATCGCTGATGGAAAACAAACAAAAAAACAAAAACAAAAACAAAAACAAAAAACCCCTAAATGAAATAAAAAAAAATAAACAAACATACAAACAAAACCAAAAACAAACAAGAGAGACTTTTAGAATGTTTTGTGGTGTTGTGGAATATAAAATCTATAAATATCAAGAGTTAAATTTTGTGGCAGTGTCAGCACTGTATTTCAGTAATTAGTGGAGTGCCTAAATAAAGATATTTCTGTTTGCATGATGTAAGTAATATTTTGTGCACATGTTCATTCAAATGTATTCATTCTCTTTGAACATATCATTTTAATCTCATTAGCTGAGCTATGATTATTCATGTGAAAATTTTATTTAAAATTCCTAATTTCTAATATTTACAGAAAAAAAATAGTGTGATAAATACCAAGACACTGTTTTCAAAAGAAATGCAGGCAGGATAAGATATTGTTATTGAAACATCAATTGATAATTCAAATTGCTTCCTGATAAAGATAAGGGGGATCAATGTGAACTAAATTATCAATATGGTTTAAGAGACAATACTTTAAAATCAGTATTAAACACAGAAAGGGACCGATGTATATATATTAGTCCTTCAATGGATTTATACTGTTCTTAAAAAAGATGTAAGCAAATGTGAAAACCAAGAGAATTCAGTGTTAAACTTGTTGTTTAAAATATTTTTTAAATAAAGTTTTTCTCCCAAGAGAAAAAGGACACTTTTAATAGTTGACCATTTTAAAAGAAATTATTTTAAACTCATTTAAGCTATTTATTATTTGACAAAAAATAGAATATGGGATGCTTTATATAAATAACAGAACATATATTAATATGGCTGATATTCTTTTCTATAAGGGCTGTATTCAGCTGTCTGTCTTTACACTGTTTATAGCCCATGAGAATGTGTCAAACCTTTGGTTAAAGATATCTTATTAAATTATGATGAATTGGCTGTCACTGTATATTTTATGCAGCATTTTTGTACACACAGGCATGATACTATTTCAGAAAATAAACAAGCGTAAAATTTAATTTATTTCATAATTTTCTATATTGGAATTCTTGCTTCCCCTTCAAAGCACCAGCCTACAGTGCTCTGTCAGCTAAAATTACCAGAGTTTACCATGCAAGCCTTTCCACAAGAGGCTTCTAAGATCCATATCTCTAAGTCTTTATGGCTATCTAAAAGAGAAATAAAAAATAGTAGTAGCAAAAATACAGATTGGATATTCAGATGCTATCAGCCAGTTCATCTGCATGACTATTATTCCAATTATCTGATAATTTGAATTATTTGAATGATTTGCCACTGGAGCAGACAGAGCCTATTCCAAGCAATCAGCACCTGGCTGGATAGTGGACCAATATAATTTATCAAATATCCTAATTCTTCACTTGGAAACTGTCATGCAAACTGAGATCAAATCTTAATACCTGGGATTCATTAAGCCAAGATCCAACTGTGATACGGAAAAATGTTAAACAAAAGTATACTATAGGGAAAAAAAAAAAAAAAAAGAAAACAAAAATAAACAAAAATAAACTGACAAGAAACATTATTAGTCTTCTTAAGGAATAAGGTAGAGTTTCTTATATTTAATTCCTAATACTTTTTGTTAAGAATCTCAAAATTATTGTATTTTAATTTGTCCCCTCTGCTGTGGAAAACCTACATTTTACATTTCCTGTAAATATAGATCACAAGAGATCTAATGACTTTGGACTTCACATCAACTTTTAAGTAAGCTTAAATAGTTTCATCTTCAAAATTTCTAAGCAAAATTGTTGTAACAGGTGTGTACTACATAAAATGTAGCTTCAATCACTGAAATTGCTTTCCACTTTAAATTTCCATCTGTCACCTGAAAGCCTGAAGCCTCTGTGTTTGGAATGACATGTTACCCTGAGACTTTCAAAAACATGGAAAAAAATACTTAAATTTCTGAAAGAGATGTTGGGTAAGTTTTTGTTCTTTGAATGGAAATAAGATGAGACTGCCGGTCTTGCACGTAAGATTAGATATTTTTTTCCTTCTCACTAAGATAAACTACCTTTCATGCATTAAAAGGGCGTACATGGAAGTAATAAGTGATATTCAAAGAAGAGCTGAGGAAAAACAATAATTTCGTCACAGAATTTTCTCTGAAGACAACTTTAGAAATAAGTAGGGGGATCTGCATGGTCAGATCTTCAAGTCCTAGGAAAAAAAGTCTTCCTCAGTTAAAACAAACTTTATCAAGTGACAACAACAGAGATTTCCTACTGAAGAAGGAACCCTTTGCAGCTTGTGTGAAGTACATGCTTCAGATGAAACTTGACAATGCTCAATGCAAAAAGATTAGTTGGCTATGGAATTTCAGAGAAAACTGAAAGAGTAGCTTTGTAAAATCAACATGATTGTTTAAGGAGCTCATCATAGATTATCTTTGTTTCTGGTTGCAGTTTCATCTTTATACCCAATTTACATGTAACACACATATAATTTGAAAACTTCGAAAACCATGCATTGGTCTATATTAATTCAACTTGGAGGTTTATATAAAAAATTCTTTAGCACGAGTATTCAAGTACCCAAAGTAGGTTACTCACACTGACAACTGTTGTTTCTGACTTTTCTTCAGTTACTGTGAGAAGGCCAAAGTTTAGAAAGAACAGATTCAAAATAGTTTCATTTTCTCCCAGTCTTGTCTGACTCCTATTCTGCTCTCTTGACACACTCTAAAGAAACTTGTTTATTCAGGGGGTGTGGGCAACTTAGATATAAGAGAAGTTTAGTGGATGAATGTTATAGAAATGGGAATGTGAGCTAAGAAGATATTTCACCAGAGTCACAATATTCTACTGAAAATTACCATTAATAGTATTTTCAGAGAGAGGTTAGTTCATCCGAATTATCCTCTCACTTCTTATTTCATTAAGAAAAAATAATAGCCGGACAACTACATTTAAAGTTTTGGATCTTTAATTCAGAATTGTTAACTCTGGGTTTGGTTTTTTTTTTCGTTTGTTTGGGTTTTTTTCACCCATGAGGCCAGTCTATAACAGAAGACTTCCAATGAGATGTTTCCTTATAATATTTCCAACTCTCTATCAGAGCTGACTAATAACATGGAGAAGAGAACCTTCTCCACTGGCTCTGGGGATGGGTGAAAAAAACCCACCAGATGCTAAAAGTGTAGAAAAAGTCTAGAAGAAGGCTTTGACCCACAGAACTGTTACTAGATTAGTCATAACTTCTTAAATATATATCAAACAAAACAATTTTTGTAAATTCTTCTTGGGATGAGATCCTAGATTTTGGGCTCATGGAAATGGCAAGATACAATAAAGTGCAGGTGAAATATGACACCTGTAAGTCTCAAATGGCTAAGACTTATACATAGGAATAGTATTTCCTTGCTCAAAAGAAAAGTATTTTGACGTATACAAGACACCTGCTAGATGGCATAATCTTAATTTGAGCAAATGATCTTGCACAACAGTCCCTCAGTGTTTGGCAAGTCCCTCCTTTGGATCTGAATTGCAACATAACATTATTCCTAACTTAAAGTACTTAAAAGATAATAAAGCAGTTGCAGATAGTAAAATCGTGTAAACAAACTGCTTCTCCTGTTCAGAAATCTTCAACAATCAGTCTTAAATTATAAGTTCAAAATTTGCCGAGCTTCCCAACAACCAACACCCCCAAGTTCTTCTCAGTGTTACTCTCAATCCACACTCTGTGAGCCTATATTTGTGCTTGGGATTGCCCCAACCCAGGTTCAGGGCCTTATTGAACTTCATGAAGTTTGCATGGTCCAACCACTCTAGCCTTTCAAGGTCCCTCTTGATAGCATGCCTTCCCTCCAGCGTGTCAACTGCACTACACAGCTTAGTGTCATCAGCAAACTTGCTGAGTGTGTATTCAACCTCACTGTCCATGTTGTCAACAAAGATGTTAAACAGCACCTGTCCTATTGCCAACTTCTGAGGAAAGCCACTCATCACTTGGACATCAAGTCCAGTCAATGCTATATCCACTGAGTGGTCTATCCATCAAATCCATGTCTCTCCAATTTAGAGATAAGGGTCTCATGCCAGAAATTGTCAAATACTTTGCACAAATCAAGGTAGTTGATGTCAATTGTTCTTTCTTAATCCACTCATACTGTAAAGCCATTGTAGAAGGCCACCAGATATGTCAGACATGATTTCCCCTTAGTGAATCCATGTTGACTGTCACCTATCACGTCCTCTTTTTCCATGTACCTTAACAGATTTTCCAAGAGAATCTTCTCCGTGATCTTACTGGGCACAGAGGTGAGACTGACTGGTGTATAGTACCCAGTGTCTTCCTTTTTTGCCTTTTTAAAAAATGTGGGTTATATTTCAGCTTTTCTAGTCAGTGGGAACTTCAATGGACTGCCACAACATCTCAAATAAGATGTATAATGGCTTAGCAATTTCATTCACCAACTGCCTCAGGATGCATCTCATCAGGTCCCATGGGTTTGTGCACCTTGAAGGTTCCTCAGATGGTCTTCAATGTGGTCTTCTCTTAAAATGAGCAACTTTTCATTCTTTTGGTGCCTACATTTGCCTTCTTTGATGGCTAGAGCACTTACCTATGAAACAGAGGGAAAAAAGTAATTGAGTTCCTCAGCCTTCTCCATATCCTAGATAACCACTGATACACGTGTAGAAGCTTTTCTTGTTGCCTTTGATGTCTCTGGTCAGATTTCATTCTACTTATTCTATTTTCCTCTGACAACTATGACTGTTTTATCTGATCATACAGAAGCATGAATAAATATATTGATAGCTTTCTGCCCCTTTTAACTTACTGTGTGAGTTCACATACAATTTTTGCCTGCTCCAAATAAGGAGAACATATACAAAACCCCAGTGACTGTGATGTTGGGATCTTCTGTCTGGATTGATAGCTGAAGATTGCAGTGAGGCTATGTTTAAACAGGTGAAAAAGAGAAAACAGGCACCAGTATTCAGTTTAGTGAATGGTGTTGATGAAAGAAGAGGAAATACCATTATTCACAATATTTCATTTTACAAGAACTTGTGTTCTTCAATCACATCAGAAGGTCAGAAATTCAAAGCAGACAGACAAGTATTTGCTTTTTAAGCAACCAACCTCTCTCAGTCACCATTGTCAGGCAATATTGTATCAAGCTGTCATGGTTTAACCCCAGCTGGCAACTAGGACAACACAGCCACTCACTCACCGCCTCCTTCCTCCCAGAAGGGTGGAGAGAAGAGGGAGAAAAAGAAGAGGAAAGGAAAAAGGAAAAAACTAACTCATGGATTGAGACAAAAACAGTTTAATAGAACAGTAACTGAAAAGAAAAATAGCAATAACAATTACAATAATACCACAGGTCACTCTCACCACCCAGGTGAGTTGATCCCCCTCTGGCCAACCACCATTTATGTACTGAATATGACTTGTACAGTACAAAATATTCTATTGGCCATTCTGTTGTCCTGTGATTCTGTCTATGTTCCTTGTCAGCTCCTATGGGTAGCTGAAAAGAATAAACATCACCTAGCAACAACTAAAACAATATACATTGTTGACATTCCTTTCATGGCAATCACAAAAAAGAAAATTAACTTCTGGCTGAAACCAGGACACAAGGTTTCAACAAAATTAAACTCAAGAGTTTGTGTCATACAAATGAGGGCAAAAGGTAACAATGGAAAAATATCAAAGTCTGGTATTAGATTAAAACCAGAATTTTCATTAGCACAAAGCCCTCATGCACACAACTTATTTTATGTTAATAAATTTCCTCCTTTGTATGTGTGTGTTAGATTTTTGTTCCATTGATTTCTAAGGATATTGTTTATATATTTAAGAGAAATGTATACAGTGTTCTGCATTCTGGAGTCACTGTGGTGAAAAGGGAAAAGGACTTCACTGAGAAGTTCAAATTAACAATTTATTTGGACTTCACTCACAGGTCCAATACACCAATATGTCAGGTTCTAGGGGTACAATGGTGAATACACTATTGCAATTTCAAAACAATTCACAAAATACACTGTTACAACTTACAAGTGATCCCAAAAAGGAGCAACACAAACCACAAGCATGCTAGATATTAATATCTTAAAAGAATGCTCCAACCACAACCTTAATAGCATGTCATATATCACGCGTATGTTTCTTAATCACTTACCTCTCTCTCAGGTAAGGTAGCTCAGTCCCTGGGAAGTTACCCTGTACAGCGTCCTGGACAAGGTGGGAGCGAATCTCCTACAGGCCAACTGTATCATTGGAGGATTCCCCATTTTTCTCCCAAAACGTTACGCTTAATATTTCCTGATTTGGTGGGGTGCAGGATTATGCCTGATTGGTTTACCCTATCTGGAGTATTTACCTCTGGTGGTGTAATGGTTCCTAAACTTCTGTTGCTAATTTTGTGATTTATAGCACTCAGAGTCAAGGGAATAGTGGTGGGGTGGGACTCGGGGCACTTTTTTTTTGTTAAGGCTCCATTTGGTTTCGGTTCTTCTTGTGACACAATCTTGAGACATCCAGGAGCTGAGCCATTTTTGCAGCTCTGCCCAGGTTATCTCCGCATAGATAAGGCAAGGCAGAGAGGAGGCTGAGTCAAATGTCAGCTCTCTGCACCTCAACTGTTGTGCTCTGAAACTGGTTTGGCTGAGTGCTCCCACACAGTCACAAACTACTTTTGGCTATTTTATGAAAACAAAATATGTTGGTATAGGGAAGTTGCCATTATGAAATGGGTAGAGAAATAGGGAGAAACAAGGCAAAAAGACAAAAACATTCACTGGAAACTAAGAAACAAAGACTAGTCATCAGTTGGGACTACTGTCACATATTTTAAAAAGAAAATGGATTAGTGCTATGACATATTTTCTTAGTTAATTTTCAGAATTTCTGGTTTTTTTTCAATTTTAGATACTTACTTTATTACAAAAGAGTGATGCTTCATATTTATTCTTCACTACCTTCTCTTTGATCCTCAAAACATGTATTTCAGTGAAAAAAAAAAAAAAAAAAAAGTGATAAAAGGCTAGGTTGGATGGGACTTTGAGAAACCTAGTCTAGTGGTAAGTGTCCCTGCTCAAGGCAGCAGAGTTGGAACTAGCTCTTTAAGGTCCCTTCCAACTTTAACCATTCTACGAGTCTATGATTTTCAACAGGTACAATATGATCCTTGAGAAGTTCCTATCCAATAAAAATATGAGGCAGAATACAAATATTTTAGGAAGATAAGCGTTCCTTATGGATATATTTATTGATACCATTAACCTTCAGATATGTTTTATAAATTACATTTCCTGAGATTGTGAAAACAACCGTGAAGTTTAGTTTCCCACATTAAGCCTTTTCTCAAGGCTTTGACAAGAATGGTGGAAATGATGCCTTCTAAAATTGTTTATTTTTAATGGCTGACAATTGCTTAAATGACTTTGCTATACATAAAACAACTCTTAAGGGAACATGTAAATAAGTCAAATTAAAGCCAAAAATATCCTTGTTGGGCACTACAGGACCATAGTGAAACTGAAAGACATGTAGAGGAGAATATCATTATTAAAGATCTGTTTTAAACAAATTAAAATTGACTTATTTGAAATAGACTAGATGAAATGAGCAGCCTATGTCTTTGCAAATTAACATAGTTCAAGCATACTATAGAATATGGGTATGAGAATATATTAAAATATGAATCATATACTCAATTGGGATATAAAATTGGTGAGTAATAAAAACCCTAAAAAAACCCTCTAGAATTCAGATTACAAGAACCCTCAACAATAATGCAAATGCTGTTTTTTTTTTCTCTCTCTTTTTGTGATTTTGTATCTTCTTCTGAGCCCTGTAGATTGTATGAATTTTCCAGAGTGTGTTAAGCAGTATGTAGAATTGAGCTATCTCATCGCTCTTCACTCTCAAAATTAAAATTTGAATAACCATAATAGCATAGCAGGATATTCATTGTACAGGGACAGATAACCAATTGAATCAATAAAGTCAGGAACTTCTACAAAATTAAATGTTGATCTCTCTACTGAGCCACTTACTTAGACACAGGATTCAGACTTTATGAATTAGATTGGCAAATCCAGATTGTTGGCTATATGAAATTTAGCTTCTGACTCTATAGGTGGGTAAAGACAGCAAAGAAATAAGATATCAGTGCTTGACTTTGGGAATTTATGACACCAGGGTCAAAAAATAACACGATACATTCAAAAAGGAAAAAAAAAATATTTAAGATAAGTGTCCCCAAACCACAACAGGCAGGTACAAAATAATACTCTAGAATGCAGAAAGAATACTGATTTCTTGTTGCGTTCTTAGTAGGTGGTGCAGTATGTATTGTTATCAAAGATACCTGTTACTTAAACTACCATTCTTATAGTCAAGTTTCTTTAGAATTCTATTTTTTTTAAATTGAACCATAAACAGTTTATACAAAAATAAGGTCCTTTCTTCATTTCCTCCTTGACTTCTCTGCTCCATTTCTCCTAAAGTTTACAGATAAGATATAGAGATAATAAAAACTGTTGTCTCCTCTTTGACTTTACTTCTTCAGAAGACGTATTCTGAGGATATTGGCTGTTTACAGTCTGACAAGATGTTTCTCTGTGTCATTTTCACTCCAGCTTTTCTGGCACCATGGAACTTTTCAAGCATTATTCCTCGTGATACATGCCTAATTAAAATGTGAGAAGGAAAAAGAAAGCTGACAAGAGGTTGTAAAAATAGACTTGCCCTTGATGAACATTAACATATGTTTCAGTCTCATTCCCCCATCCTACTACCTGATTTTGCTGTGTTTTTTAATTACAGTAGAACACAGAACTGTGGTTTGTATGGTATAGGTTATTGGGAAGGTCCCTACACAGTCAAAAAAAAACCCCAAAACATGGCAGCATTTTTACTTCTTTCTGTTATTTTGCACCAGTGCCTATACATCAAACTGAGCACCTCTACAATAGCTGTTGTGGACTAACAGATTGGAAATTTGCAGGATCTCTAGACTCTGTCCTGATGATATCTTTTCATAGATTAAATAGGGAACAACCTTGAATGAACACTACAGAGACAGTAGAGAGCTTATAGTTCAAATTAAATGTTCTTTGCTGTTCCTTACCATATTTTAGAAGACTGAATGTCACTTGTCCTTTCTTCTTGATTGATTTACCTGATACACCACAAACACAAGTAGAACTTTTAAATTCCTTAGGATAAAAGCCTAAGGATTAAACGTTTTCACCTCTAATATTCTGGATTTGCTTTTATTCACACTTCTTAAGAACATGTTGTGTTTGTATCAGTGACATAAATCCGCTGCCATAATTCTGTTACCTCCCATTCACTTTCCTGAATTAGCAGTTAGTTTACTTAGCTTCTGAAGACTGATAGTCTTTGTGGTTTTCCATTTGTGAAGTGATGATGCCTCTGTGCTCAGCATTGTTGAGGCCTCACCTTGAGTACTGTGTTCAGTTCTGGGCCCCTCACTACAAGGACATTGAGGTGCTGGAGCATGTCCAGAGAAGAGCTACCGAACTGGTGAGGGGTCTAGAGAACAAGTCACACGAGGAGAGGCTGAGGGAACTGGGCATGTTTAGTTTGGAGAAGAGGATGTTGAGGGGAGACCTCATTGCTCTCTACAACTACCTGAAAGGAGATTGTAAAGAAGTGGATGTTGGCCTCTTCTCCCAATTGAATAATGACAGGACCAGAGGAAATAGTCTGAAGTTGCAACAGGACAGGTTCAGATTGGATATTAGGAAGAATTGCTTTACTGAAAGATTAGCCAGGCACTGGAACAGCCTGCCCAGAAAGGCAGTTGAGTCACCATCTCTGGAGGTATTTAAGAAACGTGTATATGTGACACTTCAGGGCATGCTTTAGTGGCCAAGATTTTAGGGGTTTTTAGGGATTGGTTGGACACATCTCAGAGGTCCTTTCCAACCATGATTATTCTGTGATTATGTGATTTTTTGGCACTCAATTTACTAAAGCATTAATAACTTTGAAGAGAAGTAGTAATCTTCTAGACAGTAGCCTGTCTAAATCTTCAGGTACCATCTTCTCTCTGGTATCATCTATTTCAGAATATACTTTAAAAAAATATTACATTATTTGAGCTATTGAGTTTATATAATTTTTATTTACCTGCTAATATGTCTTGTATAGCTATCTCTGAGTATATATGAGATAAATAAGAGTACAGATTTTTCAACAAAATTAAAAACCAGCTACCTGTCTACTTTCCCTCCATCCCTTGTATTTTTTCCAGAGATTTTAACCAAAGCCCATTGTTTCAATAGTTTTCAAGGGACAATTCTGCAGCACAAATCTGCCCATGTAACAAGTTCCTTTTTCTCAAAAAGTAAGTAAAAGCAGACTCAGTTTTGTCATTGAAAAATAGTAAAAACAATAAAAAAANCCTAACTTTTTAGAAATTTTTTTTTTCTTTTCTTTTTTTTTTTTTTTTTTTTTGGACTGCTTTTCCAGTAAGAAACTTACTGTTCACACTTGTGCACACACCTTCAGAAGATCATGAACTAACTCATCCCGGAATATTTCTTAAAGCTGACTCCCATCCAGGTGTACGCCAAAGCAGAGATTCCATCAAACTGCTGTTACCTCATTCGTGTTTTCTCAGACCTGTCTAATTATTTCACTCACCTGCTTGTGTTGTTATGATATAAGTTCTTAGCGCAACAACAAAGTGTATTGTATACACACCTGGCGTTGATCGTTTGGGAGTAACTTCTGGCATTTCTTACCCACATTTCATATGTTACAGGAAAGTAAGAGGTTGATTCTGATTTCCCTTTCCTGTAAATAAAGATTCAACAATCTCTACAGGAGGAAAGAACAATCTTTCCCCAGAGAGCATACTTGCTTGTCATACCATGTTTATTGTTATAACTCATTAGTTCCACTCTCCTTTATCTTGTGATTCATAAGTCAGTATCAATACGATAAATGACAGCACACATATTTTTCACCTTTTCTACCACATCTTTACCTTCTAAGAGTAAGATTATGGGTATATTTCCTAACATTTTAAGGATAATGACTTTCAGATGCACATACTTCCTCTGCCATGTTCCATGTTATTTCCTTTTTCTTTTGTGAGGATAGATATTCAAGTAGCTATTCAATGGACTTTTAGGAATTATTTCCTTTCTTAAAACCTCTCATAACCTAGAAATCTTATCACCATGTGACATTGAGACTGTAGTTATACAGTCTGAATCTACTGAACTTTCCACATTCGGCTGTGCTAATAACCATATCAGGCTATATTCAAATGTGGTTCCTGTCATTTTCTCTTATGACCAACAATGAAGCCACAAACAGACTGTTATTTGATGCAGTGATGAAGAATAGGAGAAAAGGAAGTTTTAAAAATGGAGGTTATATTCTCATGCAAAATTCCTGTGGTATTGAATAATCAGAGACAAGAAAAACAGAAAATAAAATGTGAGCAACTGGATGCCTTATCACAGAATACTCTTCTTATTTTTCAAGGAGGTATGTAACACCTTTAGAGATACTTTAAAAAACTTAAACAATAGACAAAAAACCAAATGCCACCTCTGGCTGCATGTTAGTTTAGGAACCATGAGTTTGATATTGATAATATTTTTAAAATGAAAAGAATCATACTGAAGATTTTTCTGTAAAAATGACAAAACAATCCAAGCACTGATTCCTTTGCAATATTATTTTCAAATACAGCCTTTGAAACAGCCTACATAATGTATTCTCTATACTTTGAAAAGGAGAATATCTTAGTAAGTTTTGATGTGAAAGCTATCCTAAGTTAAGCAATCAATGAAACAAACTAAATAACAAACAAAAAACCCCAAGGCAGTTTGAATGGTTATATGAACTGAGAGAGATTTGGCTGAAGACTGAGGCGTGTACTGGCCATCTAATTTTTTGCTAGAATCAGTGATCTAGTTGTTAATGTAGGTTATTAATGGAAAATTTGCTGCAACTCAAAAGCCATGGATATGTTTCGTGTAGTTAGTGTTAGGCATTACTCTTCAGATAGTAGTGCCCAGCATGTACCGGGCCTAATAAGGTAGTAAACAAAAATCTGAGAAAAAGCTGATCTGGTAATATAGAATGTTTTACTTGTATAGAATCCAATTTAGGGAGAACATAGATTAGGTTAAAGAAATTTTGAAGACCACAAGTAGGACAGAATGCAGTCACCTGCATTAGAATCATAGAATTGTTAGAGTTGGAAGGGACCTTAAAGATCAGTTCCAACGCCCTGCCATGGGGCGTTGGAACCTCTCACCAGAGCAGGCTGTTCAAAACCCCGTCCAGTCTGGCCTTGAACACTCCCAGGGATGGGGCATCCACAACCTCTTAGGACAACCTGTTCCAGTGCTTCATTACTCTCGTACTAAAGAGTTTCTTTCTTGCATCTAGAATCATAGAATCATAGATTGGTTAGAGTTGGAAGGGACCTTAAAGATCATCAAGTTCCAACCCCCCTGCCATGGGCAGGGATACCTCTCACTAGAGCAGGTTGCTCAAAGCCCCATCCAGCCTGGACTTGAACACTTCCAGGTTGCTTATAAAGAATGACTGTATAGGAGTATGGAGATAAGAAAGCAGTGGAAAAGAAAATCCAAATGTAACTACAGCAATGAATAACACAGCACTAAGGAACAACTTTCATGGCCTGAAAAACAGCTTGAGAATCTGAACTCCACTCAGCAACCTGTAAGAGTTGATCAAATTTCATTTTAACATAGTTTAGCTTATCTATAATAGATATAGATCTAACTCAACAAATTCTGCAATCTCACTTTAGATTGTATGTCACTCAAAGTTTGCTTTAAAGTGGCATTGTTAGCTGAAATAGGGAATTTGCCCTTTGTGTAATTTGCCGATTTCCTTGAAGAAGAAACTGATGAAAGGACTGAAAATATTTCCTCATCTGATCCCATTGGTGCATACAGTGTTTCTCAGTGCAGCTAATTAAGGATAGAATTTGAAAAAACTAGGCAAGTAATGTGTATTTTAGAATGAACTGAATTGCTTTGCACGGGATGATTCAGTTTATCAGACAGAGATACATAACATTATTTAAACTGTCACAAGCTATTCTTATTTGGTCTCTAACTGTAGGTCCAAAATGTTAGGTATCTCCACTCTATCTCGTATCATATTTGACATATATCTACAAGTGACTTGAATATTCTGGTGCTGTTATAATGTCATCTTGTATTTGTATTTAAGGAACTGATATGAACTCTGTCTTTTAGAGAATTGACTCACTCTAGGCACTGATTCCTATTTAGGTTCAAATTTTGTTGACAAAAGGTAGGCATTTACTTTCTTTGGAAGTATCAGACTTCAGCTGGTAGCTCAGAAGGGCACAGGTATCCTGTGGATCCTTTCATATATAATCCCAAATTATGCTAAGACACCTTTATCTAGGCAATTGAACTGAATTGCTCAAATCTGAAACAGACATTTAAATGCCTAAATGTGTCTTACTTGCAATGAATCTCATCAATTATGATGGATAATAAATATTCCTGTGAATGATTGGAATACATGTTAAAAATTGGTATTCTTACCAAACCCCATTGTCTAGTATCTTTTAATTCTATTGAAGAAGCATAAGCTTATTTAAAACCCCTAGTTATCTCACTGAGTCCTTATTGAAAGAATTGAATTCAGCTGATTAAACAGAAATCAGGCATGCTTGCATTATAATTAAAGCTTTGTGAATTGAACCGAAAGAAACATTTGTGTTCTTCCTGTGTAGTCCAGTTTAGTTCTTAGTATGAAGAAAGAAAGTTGAATGAATTCTGTGTAACCTGATTTTACCATTGCAGCCTTCTGCTCAGGCTTCACAATAGTTTCTTTTCTAATTCTGTTGATGGTATGAACTTATTTTGTGTGCTGAAACCTTCCAGGACATAGATCATAGGAAGATTAACTTCAGGAGAAGAATGTCAAAAAAAAACAACTAACAAAAAACACCAAACCTGTTATAGTAATTTCCAAGTGAACAATGAGATAAATATACCCTTATAGGAAAGAAAAAAGAAAACCCCTTCTGTTTAAAAAAAAAAAAAGAAAAAAAAAGAATAAAAACAATTGCAACACTTTCCATGTTATAACAGTCATAACTCCCATGAGCGAAAATGTAATAAGTAATGGAGATTAGCCTTCACAGAGAACTGATATGCTACTTCTGAGATCAATTAAGTTTAATATCAAATCATCAGAAATGTAAGACTTGGCAAAAGACAATTTTCCACACAGATAATGTTTATTGTGTACTGCTGAATTCAGGGATCAACAAAATATTGTTTATATTTTAATGCTCAGACACTTTCCCTGATCTTGAGTGACTCTAGATGAAACTTACTGGAGAAGTTGAATAACTACACTGCTTATCCCTTCTATAGGTTACCTGTATTTTAACATAAATACAAAGTGATAGGAACAAGGAGCTGTGGCAGGTCTCAGTGCTCTGAAGTAAGCAGAAAGCTTTGCAGCTTCTGTTGCTGGACTGTGTCCTCCATCATTGTACTGGGTTTATGTGTAAGTGTCGGCAGTGGCAGCACTGCAGGTGTGGCCTCTGTGAAAAGAGGGCTACTCCATGCCAGGGTACAGCTGTTTCCAGCAGATTCCAGCCAGATTCAATGGACCTACCGCAAGACATAGCTAAGACTATCAGAAATGCTTGTGATGCCTCTGTGACAACAGAGCTTTAAGAAAGCAGCTGTGAGAGAATAAGAAAACTGTGAGAGAAAGCCTGTGAAGCAGGGAGCATGTGGACGAAGTGTTTAAATTTGTCTCTGTTTCTCACTATCCAAATCTCTCTAAGTGGCAATAAATTATTTTTTTTTTTCCAAGTCAGCTATGTTTTACCCATGATGGTAGTTGCTAAATTATTTTCCTGTCTTTCTCTCAATTCATAAGGTTTTCCATCTTATTTTCTCCTACTATCCTGCTGATAGTCTAAAGAATTCAATATAGAACCTATGGTTTCCAGGAATAATTATTTGGGCAAGGCTAAAATGTTTTCTCTGTTTAGATACGGACCTAGACTAAGTGTATGTGTTCAGGTTTTTGCTGGAAAAGAGTTAATTTTCTTCATAGAACCTCATATAGAGCTGTTTTTTGGATTTGTGACCAAAACAGTGTTGATAACACACTGATGTTTTATCTATTACTAAGCAATGCTTACATGATTGTCGGAATGGTCGGAGTGGGAAGCCGAACCCGGAGTAACGATCAGTCTCAATATGAGTATGATCGTTCTTCTTTATTCAAGTTTCTTACAGAGTTCATATAGACAGTTAAAAGAAGCATACGCTAGCAACAGCTACATGATTGGCTTATAGTCTCTGTTCAAACGTCTAGAGCGCTCACACAATTGGTGTAAAGTTCTTGTCCATGCGCAGCAATGTTTTTTCCCCTTCTCCCAACTGCTGTTCCGCTTATCTTGTTTCCCATGTAGCTGCTTCTTCATGCTTCTACTTTTCAAGGACAGTTCACAGCAACCTCTAAGCTTTTATCTACATCAAAGACTGGGCTGCTCATTGCAATCAAGTCGTGCCCCTTTTCACTCAGCCATTCCTCCACACATGATGCCATGGCCTTTTTTGCTTCTCACACCGCCCAGCCAGGGAGTAGTCTGGGAGTCCACATGAAGTTTTGACAGAACATAGCTGGGACAGCTGACCCCAACTGACTAAAGGGATATTCAATACCATACAACTTCATGTTCAGCAATGAAAGTTGGGGGAAAGAAGGAAAAAGGGAGGACTTTCAGAGCTATGGTGTTTGCCTACCCAAGAAAACACAACGTAATGGAACCCTGGTTTCCTGGAAATGACTAAACATCTGCCCACTTTTGTTAAGTAGTGAAAGATTTCCTTCTTTTGCTTTGCTTGAACATGCAACTTTTGCTTTACAAATTGAACTATCTTTCTCTCAACCCACAAGTTTTCATATTTTTACACTTCCAATACTCATCCCCATCACATTGTAGGGGGAGAGAGAGAGTGGTTGCCTGGTGCTTAACTACCTTCCTATCCCATAGCAGTATGAACACATAATCTTTTCCTTGTGGTTCAATACTTAGTGTTTCCAATACATAAAGTTTCTTTTTACTGTTTTGTTTTACTTTTTGAAAGTAATTCTAAATTCAGTTGTTTCTTGAAACCCTAAATGTAGGAGAAATCGTATAAGACAAGTGTGAAAGTTCAACAGAAAATAAAGTTTGCAGAAGGATGAATAAAAAAAGTTCATACTTTCTTTTCTAAAATATTACTTTTTGTCTAGAATATAGCTTGCCAATTTTGGATATGTAAGGTTGTTATGAATGTGGTCCTAAAGCCAGGATGCTTTACAAAATGACAGGTGGTGACTTGAGTATTGTCAAAAAACATAGTGTACTTTTTTAACATTTCAAGAACAGCTGCAGGTAATATAACGGAATCATATTTAGAACTCTAGACATTAATATTTTTTGTTATTTAATTTGTCTAGATGCCATACCGCATGAATACTCTTTTTAGAGACATGTTTCTAAAGATCAGTTCTTTAGTGTTCGAGTTATATCTGTTGACTACAACCAGCCTACACTGTAGGACTGCGATGTACATCCAGGAGACAAGGACACAAACAAGGCTGGACACTGGCACTCCCATAGTGTCACTGGGGTAGAGTGTGACAGCCACATTTCAGCTGAAAAAGGGCTGCTTGGGCTACGCACAGGAGGTAGATGGGGCTCACAGGTGGGGCTGGTCAGAGCCAGTAAGACCTGTTGATGCTCTCAGGGCCATAATAGTACATATTGTTTCAGCAGTACAAGCACTCTTTCTGTCATACTATTTCTGTATTATTTTTCCATTTTTATAAGAGAAATATGTAGTGATATTCACTGCATAATCCAAATGTGCATTTCTCAGACAGGAATAGTTACATAGTTGTTGTGGTTTTGGGGAGTTTTCCTAGTACGGAGGCCTGGATCCACAACTTGTTTCCATTCTTCAGATTCCCGATGGCAATAAGAGCAAGTTAAATTTAAATTCACTAGTGATCTGAAGCATGGTTAACTTTTACCTCAACAGAGACTTATTTCTTTACTAGACTTGGACAATGTTCCTCTCTAACCCCTGTTTCATTTCTACCATCTTGCCAGCTGACTTTTTCTTTGTGGTAGTGTTGATGTTAAGCAAATTAATAAGCACAACATATGGACGCTATTTTTACAGAGCATAAAACCAAGAAATAAAGGAGAATGGAGATAAAGGAGAATGGAGGTAAACTGACCCTTTAAAACTTCAATTATAGAACACAGTCGATACAAGAAGCCAACTCTGGAAGGTAAGTATGCAGTAAGTATACAGTACATGTTCTTACTAGAAATATCAGCAATATGGAAATTGTTTCAGTGTCTTTCTAATAAATGTTGCCATTTAATCACCTTTAAGAAAGATGTCTTCCTTGGTAAGCTAGTATAATTATTATACATACAAACTGTTTTACATAGTAAAGTTTATTAATGAATGCAAGAGGTGCCAATTTTTCTTTTAGTTTTACTTCCATTTCAAAATATATCACACTATCATGTGGAGATGTCTGGAGTTTAGCCATGTAGTGTTTTAAAGCATACCTTTTCTTTCTTTTTTTTTTTTCCCCCTTTTTTTTTTTCCAGATGCTAATTTGCTTATTAGTAAAGAGGCCTCAGGCAAGAAAGAATATTTCTACTGAAAAACATTGCAATCAAAAATGAATGAATGCATGAATACTGCTTCACAATCCCTCAAGGACAGTTGCATACCATAAGACTAGGCCACAGGAATAGGTTTGTTGAATTTTAACTTGCTTATGTTTTTCACTTCCTTAAGGCTTTAATAAATTGTTTTTTAGAACTCCATTGCTCTAATACTGGGAGAATAGGTGACTGTAAGTACTTGAGTTCAGCACACTTTGTATCCTGCCTAAATTGAGAGGTATCTCTGAGGGTGTTGTCTATACAGAAGTTGTGAAAATGACTGCAGAATGCGTGGACTGAACCAGCTGTAAATTAGATCTCTGAGGCACATCTATTAGTATAAATATGGAAGCACAGAACTCCAAGCAGCAAACAAGATGGTCCCAAGAAGCTGGATTACAGCACTGCCATGACACTTGGACTGCACTGACATGGTGCTTGAACAAGCTATTTGAAAACTAGTTTAGATGTTTGCAAAGCAAAGCTATATAAAAATATTTATGAAAATTCTGCTATTTTAATAAGTAAGAATTATATAAAAAATAGAATATATTCTAAATTACCATGTCACAGAGACGTAGAAATATATTCTAGGCATTTCATAGAAACAAAGGCATCTACAGCAGTGGAAGTAGCTGCTATTGAGAAAAAGGTATTACTGTATAAAATGCATGTGCATGGTCTCAGTAATGCTTTGTACTTGCTTCTCATGCCAGTGACACACTTAATGAACACTTCCTTCTGTTAGTCATTAAGTATTGTATAGGAATATGTGTTTGTATGTGAGAATATTATTTCCCATTAAGTGTTTCTAAATTGTGTATTTCCTCTTTATTAACACCTCTCTTGGACAGAATTTAAATAGCATGTGTAATTGATGCTTTCTTCTACCTCAGATGTAGATATTTTAGAAAGCTAGTTCATTTTCTTTACATACTGGAAGGGATTTATTTATTTATTCATTTAATGTTATCTATAGAAAGTGATTCTCTAGTACGCATTCTAATGTGTACATTCTCTTGAGCTTTTTCTCCATCTTACTATGTAATGATTTGGTGCTCAATGTGGGCTGAAGTTTCTCCTCAGTCCTGTCTTTTTATGATGTGATGATCAAGACAAGTTCAGATGGTTTTGAGATCAGCCTTCTTTGAAAGATTTTCTAACCTGCTATAGATGTTAGTCCTGAGACGTCGTGGCTAAAGGTATGGCACAGTCATTATTGCTAGCTTGCATGTGTTAAAATACTGATACTTTTTATGCTGCATGTAATCAAATTGTCTATGATAATGTAAGGGGAACAAATCCATAAGAATCCACAACTGCTTAGGCTTCTGACAAGTTGGAGTTATGAGATAGGAGTGTAGTCATTCCCCTGACTTTCTGCTTCTTTCCTCAGGAAGGTCATGGAGAAAGCTGTCCAGACAGTAGATGATGTTCAACAGTGTTAAAGAAAAATGATGCACCTTGATCTTGAAATGCTGACTGAAGCAATTATTCCTTCCTGAAAGGCAGCACCTCTAAAGCTGAAAAGTCAAATCAAGTTAGCATAAACTCCTAGATTTATCTTGCCAATCTTGGTTTTTACTATTAGCAGTCAAGGGAGGTATTAAATGATGGTTTTTTGTCAATAATCATGTTCCAATCTTCTTTCTAAATTAGTCTGTTGTCATGAATGGTATGTTACAGGCACTGGCAAGATAACCTATCTGTGATGGAGTTGTGATAATCTCTAGTATCATTTGAATGAATAAATGGTGACGTCCCTGAAACAGCTGGAGCTGGGAAATGATAGTCTTCTCTTTCCAGCAGTTTTAAAACTGAAAAATGGAGAGATATAACCCCTTTTTTTTTTTTTTTTCCCTTCTTAATCACAACATGGAGAATTAAATAATGCAGAACCTAGGAAACATATGGGTTTTAAAGTCTTGCCTGATAAACATTCATGTTTTCTACAGTCTAGTACAATACATCTTTTTCTCGAGGTATGTTGGGTTGTTCAGGTAAAATGTGTTAGGTTTTAGTAGACCTAAAAAGAAATCGAAGCAATATCTATAATAGTAAACTTAATGAACTTGAGTGCACCTTTTGGGTACAACCAGGACAAAGTGATCCAGCTTAATGTTTTTACACTTTCTTGTCCTGTGATTACCAGCTACTTTCTATCTTCACAATCTTCTGTGACATGCAAGGTTTCATCTTGAAGGCTCCTGGGGTCCTGAAGCCAATACTTGTGAGCACGTTTGATCTGGAATCCATTTGGCTGAGAATGAATAGGTTGATGACATGACCCCTAAAATTGTTCAAGTTCTCTAAGTAGGGTATTTCCCTACCTATTAAATTCTGTGGAGCCTAATACAGTAGAAAATGTCGAAACATTGAATTTGGTTAATCACAAAGCAACAGTAGAATTTTTACTAAAAAACTCAGTTGATAATAAAGGTGGTGCCAGGCCTTTCCATCTTTTTATGCATGTCCTATGGACTATTAACACTCATCTGAAATACAGAAGAGTGGGTTTATTTTTTAAAAAGTAAAAATATCATTCTGAATGCTAAAGTCCATAAAAATCATTGAGCATAAAAATGGCAGCATTTCTTTCAATGAAGAGTTTCAGGAACTGGATAGGTGCTCATATTCATAGTGAGACAAAGGTTGACATTTTTCTGTAGCTTGAAGGTTCCTAAGTTCCAAGGGCATTATTGCAGTCTTGAGACTCTTCCCTATTTCCCCACATTTGTTGGTGACTGTTTCAGTGTTTTGGAGGGATGAGGTAATCTCTTTTCAATTAATGTTGTCCTTTTATTTTCCTTTCATTCTATTTCTGTTTGGTTGCTAGTTTATTTTCCAGTCTCTGCTTTTCACTCCTATTTACTTTTCATTTTTGTTTTTGAGAGATTCTTGTCTGATCATTTCACATTCTGCCTTGAACAGAATATGAACCTCGATTAATGTTCAAATTCAATCAAGATTTACAAATGGTGATGTTTAAAGGGTTTGCAAACTAGGTAAAATGAGTGCTGTTTTTGTGAGTCACAGCTGATCCTATCAGAGGGCAGTTTATTTTAGAAACTGAAAAATGTTGGCTTTATAGATAGAATTTGAAACTTGTCTTAGAACTTGCATCTTATGCCTTATCAGTATAAATAACTAAGCCTATCAAAGTGCAAGTAGACTTCCTTAACCACTGCATATTTGGGATCTGCATACATATAAACCAAACAAGTAGTAGTGATATAGTATGTGATAGTTGGTACATATTGCTTCATATGACTCACAACACCATAAAATCTTAGATAAAATCTTGAACTGTGAACTAAGCCAGATTTCTATAATTTATATTATTCTTCTGTTCAGATGCATTTGCAGTCTTTAAATGTTATCATGAACGGAAGAACTAATAAAAGACATGGTTTACTACAAATATGGGATGTAATCTAAATCTCTGTGTTGAGGATCTAACTCTATATATCCCACAAGGGGTGACCTGTAGGCCACTGAATTTAGTCCACATCTGCCTGACACTAAAATTTAGCTCCCTGAAGAATATTAGTAGGTATTAATCAGTCATTAGTGTTTTCATTGTCTATGGTTTGAACATTAGTATTCTCTGCAGATATATAAACCTATTTCAAATGAATTGACGCAATCTTGAGCCTACTCTTCAAAATTAGATGCTGATCGGTGAATATAATTTTCTTCATTTGCTTGGTAGAATTGTTCTCTATTAACAATCCAATTCTGTCTTTGTGGACTATTCAAAGTGCCTATCAGTAGAAGAAATTTCCTTGTAGAGTGACTAATATCAGCATGTTTCATAACCCAGTAATTTACACATTTACATTTATAATTCACAAGGCCTGTTTATTGTTTACACAATGGCCATTGTATAGGAAGTTGAAACTAAAAAATAAAGTGTTCAGGTTGACGTTATTTGCATTACACAAGCCTAAAGCTTTACATAAATTACCTCAATAGCATAATGCAAAGAATTTTTCTGTAATTGAAAAATCAAATCCACAATGTTTACAGAAACTCACTGGTAGTTTTTTTTTTTTTTTGGTTGTTGTTTTGTGGGTTTTTTTGTTGTTTGGTTGGTTGGTTTTTGTTTGTTTGGTTGGTTTTTTGTTCGTTTGGTGGTTGCTGTTTTGGGTTTTTTGTTTGCTTGTTTTTGTTGTTGTTTGGTTAGTTGGGTTTTTTTTTTTCTATTTTGAGTCTTGCTCTTCATTTTTGTCTCTAGTAATAAATAATCTGCATCAAACCATTCTTTCATGCTTAGTGCGAGTAAAACCTGACATGGAATATCGTAATTTAGTAGCACACTTAATGGTATCCCTTAATGTATTTCTACAGTGAATTCACCAAACCCTGGTTTCTCAAAATGAAAGGTGTAAAGACATATCTACTAGAGACAGCATTTAAACCAGAATTTTCCAGTTTTCAGATCAGACATATTTTCACATTTTTCATAAGATGACACATTCTCTTATATTTTCCATGAAAATATTTTGTTTAACTATTCAGACATTAACGGTTTTCACAAAATTGGATTCTTCTTTTTTTTTGACAGCCCTCCTTAATACTTTCCAGGCCTGAACCTTTCTAGGTTTGACCCATTTTGGGGCATTGTGGTGTGACCTAAAAATCCTCTTTTTTCTTGAACACAAGGGAGAAGTTTGATGCGTTCTTTTTGTTTTTACTATGATCCTTGCCTTTTTTTTTTTTTTTTTAGCATCACTGATGGTGCTGAATCATATTTATGATGTGGGTTATAACTACATTATTTTAAGATCCAGAAACTCTTTCCTAAGAATATGTTCTCAGAAATATTAAGACTTTTAATGTGTTTTTTTTACTGTAAGTAAAATTTTATCGCTTTTCCTCCAGTAGTAGTGGTGCTGTATCTGCATTTGTTTTAGAATGATAATAATGCCCAGAAATGGAGCTATGCATAGTAATGAAATTAATCAGTGCTTTAATCATGTGTACTGGTACAGGAAAATATTACAGCTGATGCTTTGCAGCATCACACTGCAACATTTCTTTCAGGAAAAAAAATAAAAAAGAAAAAGAAACTAGAAACACATTTTTCTCAGGGATAGAAGAATTTCAAAAGGCACAGAATTTTTAATAGAATTAGCATAAACTCTAAAATGTTTAGGAAAACTCTCCAAACTTATCTGAATGATCTAAGTGCCAAAAAACAGATTTCATGTGAAGATCCTGAGCCACGGGATTACTCCAAGGACAGACAGAGCAAAGGGCACAAGCTGACTGTTCTGTGATATAGCAGAACTCCTATTGATGGAAGGAAAATTAAAAGCAATTTTGACCTTCATCAAGTGATGGGTCTTGTTTGACTTCATTCTAAGTATGAAGAAAAGTACTTATTTTAGATTAATATGTTCACTGGCTCAAGTATTGTAATAGTTATAGCAGAAAAGGAGCAATTATGTTTGGGGGGTGGTGGTGTGTTTTTTTTTTTTTCTTTTGAGTTGATTTTATGAAAAAAATTACATTTTCACTGATCTTACTGCAAATTAATGAATACACTACAAGTGGACCCACAACTTTTTACAGCTCTAGCACTCCAGAAAACAGCCTGAAAAAAACATATGATTTAGCAGCCAACTTTGCCAAGATAAGATGGAAGTGTAGTATCTGTTTCCATCCCAGTAAAGCCACAGAAACAATACCTATTTAATCTTTGAAACAAAACAATGTTTATGTTCTAATTAGATATTATTTTTCTATTGACATACTGTAGGTTTAATTTCTGTGATTTTCTTCATAAAGCTTACATTTCTATACTCCATGTATTATCAGATGGGTGCATAACAACCCAGCGGCACCGCTTTCCATAGACATTAATTTGAATTTCAAAGATAACAGTGGAGAAATGTCGGGAGGGGCCAAGGAAGACATGCGGCCAACTCAATATGAGTGATAAAGCAAGGTCCAGCGTTTATTCGGATAGCTCAGATATTTATACATTTATTGTAAATTATGCCTACTTGTCACACACTAATTGGCTAGGCTTCTAAAGATTACATGTTCATACACCTCCTACTTGCAGTTTCTGCTTCAAGGTTCTCCAACATTCCAGAAGGACACTCTGCCTCTCTCCTTGTTTATCATTCTCGCAGGGTCTGTGTGACCTTGGCTCTTCTTCCTTGTCAGTGTAACTTGCAGTTCTCACTGAGTCCTACTGTGGCTAAAATCCTACTTAAGCTAAACACCTAGGCTAACAAGAGGATTGCTTGTACAATGCTTCCATGGATCCATGGCCCTGCTCCCGCAGCCATTCTGCAACAGAGAAAGTCTCTAATGTATAAATCATTTCTGCTCAGCAGAATATCTTTGTTTCAGTTGATTTGTGGTGTTTGAAATTATACATGCTGAATATCTTACAGAAGTGCCCCTGTTGCATTTAATCAGATACGGAATTATGCTGTTGTTTAAAATGCTTGGATTATTAGCTGCCTTTCGGTGTTTCTGAATTGTTAACATTTTTCCAACAGATTTGGCACAGAACATCTGTTTAGTGATTTCTCTCTGTTCAAAGGTACTGTAATAGATCCACAGAACTGTAAAATAATGATTAAAATGAGCAAAATATCCACATAAGTTACATTTAAGAGTTCATAGAAACAATGTATGTCTTGACAAAAGAAAGATGACCATCATTCATTGATATGTAGGGTTAGATACTAGTCATGCTGGTGTTCTAATCTTTAAAGAATTTCTCTACTTAGAAGTTCAAACACAGTATTTCACATGATGAAGTCTATAAGGTTTCTGCAGTTCCTGAACATGGAAGAATGTAAAAGTTGAACTTAAAATTTGGAAGTTGATATATTTTATGATTGCTTACATTTTTTATGTTAGAAGAATAGCACTGATGAACTGTTCCAATTTTTGTTCACACAGTGTTCAGAAAAGTCACACTTCGGGAGTAGAATGCATTGGCTTTTTTAGCCTACTAAAGTAATTAAATGTAAGACTTAATTCAGAATATTTTATCTTTTATTTCAAAACTGTAAAAGCAATTTAGCCATTCTGAAAGACCATTCAAATCAGTAGAATAGTTGTTCTTGCTTTCAACAGCTTTTTTTGAGAAGTCTCATTTGCTTAGAACTGTAGGACATCCCACTGAATAATAGAACTAAACTGTAAGTCAGGCCATGCTTTTTAATACAATAAGAGCACCATATTAATTTATATTAATCACGATAAACAATTTTATTACGTCTTATAAACTAGCTAATTTATGAACTGAGTAAAAATAGTTTTATTCCGCTATTATTGGTACCTGGCTTTCTTGGTGCAGTACCTGCCAATGAAAAATAATTGTCAGACCTTATTTTAGCTCTGCTAGCTATGTAATCTTGCATTCTTTGTTAGATTCACAGAATCAGAATACAGAATAATTTATGTTCAAGTGACCTCTTGTGTACTGACTTGTCCCCCTCATTTTGGTGTCATTCATGAACTTGATGAGATTGCATTCTGCTCCACCCGCAAGGATAATTAAAAAGTTAAAACTCTGCTATCCCCAGTACTCAGATATCTCTAGTAACTGAGTGGCAATTGAGCTTTGCATCACTAATCATAAAAGTCCTGTGAGTTTTCTGCCTACTTTATAGCCCAACTAACTAAAATTTATCTCACCATTTTGACTGTAAGGAGAAACATCAAGAGCTCAGGATTTGATCAGATCCAATTATACTTTTGAGTTTCTTGCTTCCAAGAATTCCTCTCATAGTTTTTTTCAGGAACCACTGTTAGATTTAACTCTACATAGAGTATAAAAGCAGGAGTGTGAAATATCCTATTTCTGCCTCCCAGCACTACTTCTTTAGTCCAATAGTGTAGTGGTTAGAAAACATCTGGAGACACAGATGACCAGCTGCCTAGAGAAATCCTCTAAACTAATATCCCAAAGCAGTGGGAGAGTGGGAAGGGTGCTTATTTTTATTCTTTCTGAAGAAAGGCTAATTCAATATTCATTTAACCAGCAAATGAAGTCGCTATGTAGCATTATAATTAGACACCTCACCCTGAAATTGGCACTTGTGGGTTTCTGTCATTATCCCAGTGCATACATAACATCAGATGTTTGAATATTCATTTCAGAAAGGAATGGAACATCAATATTCCCTTGTGGGTGACTTTCTTAACATTGTGTAACAGAGTCATTTTTGTGTTTCTTCACTGGTCTTGCCACTAAGTATGCAATGAGAAATGGAGAAGGAGAGTTTAAGGGAAGAATTGTACCCAGGTAAAACCAAGACCTCATAGCATTTTGGAGATCCTTGAATTTCTCCACTCTATTTGAAAGGGAAGATTTCTTTTCAAAAGAGGTACAGACCTGGAATAAGGTAGCACAAGGGTCCTAGGGGTCTTTTTGCAAGAAGAGAAATGGGGTTGGCAATGCCAACTGCTACTTGGAAAGATCATTCACAGAAGCCATTGCACACAGTATCACACCTCACTTCACAGCAGAAACAGCTGATTTCTGAGTCACATAGACAAAGACAGTTAAAGAAACATCATTTTGCCATGTCATCCTGTAAAATTGTGTACTATGTTGATGTCTGAAGATATCTTTGGACTACTTAACGCATATACTATATTTAGGAGTTAGAAGATGAGATCATATCAGCTTACTTTGTTCATCTGCCTTTGATCCTGACTCCAGATCTGGAATCCAGTTCCCATTCATTACTGATTCCGGTCTGGGACTTTCCTTGTGCTTGCCAGTGATGAGATTGTCATCCTGGGAGCTTGATATAGTTTTGTATATATTTCCATTATTTCCTTTTTATTATTTTATTAATATTTCATTCAAGTAGTTTACTTTCTTCTAATCTCACAAATCTTTAATTCTCCTCCTCATCTTCTCAGAGTGAGAGGTGGGGGAGAGCGACTGTCATCTCATCAGCCCAAATCACAAGAGATTTATTGGTAGTCAGTGTGGGGTATGAGCAGGGCTTGACCAGAGCTCTGACAGATTACATGAATAGTTTGAATTGTTCAAGAAAAGCCTAGTAAATTCTGTCATACATAATTTTTACATCCTGATTCTCTGACTTCTCAAGGACTACAGATATACAAGTAACATGGGAATTACAAAAGCTCAAACCATAACATTTCTGTATTTCACCCTATTTGAATGCTTTCATAACTTTCAGTTAGAAAATTATTGGAAACTCTGATTCATCTGACATTAAGGACTTTCTCTCCTAAGTTTCTTACCAAATAAATGACAAGCAGATCTATATTTGAAATTTAATCTATGTTCATAAACAGAAGAGGACTCAAAGAAACGAAAAGGATAATGATGTTTGTGGTGGTTACCCCAGTGTTTATTTCATAATCCTTAACTTAGAATTGTATGTTCATTCTTATTGCATTCATGGCTTCAAAGGTAATAGGATAAATACTACTTTCCATTTATGCAGTTTTTGACAAGTGTGCAAAGTATTTGCAATGACAGAGTGTCGTTGTTTAAACGCACTTTGAATAGTATATAGAAATGCTTTCACTGTTTTCCAAATATGTTTTTCTCCTGTGTGATGCTCTTGCTAGCTGAGTAAATCCTAATGCAAATGCAACATTGCACAAGTTCAAAATTTGCAGTATCTGTCCTGAATCTGAGATCTTAATGGACAAAACTATGTTTTCATATATATTTGCAGCAAAATTTGTATTTCTTGTTTCATCTTTGGAGCATTAATGCCATGAAAATATTAAAGAATAAGAGTACACAAAAGCTTTTTCTGACTACCTGAGATTCTTAAAGAAAACAAATTTTATTTTCTCTAGAAACTAAATCGCAAAGTCATTTTGATATAAAAATATTTTTCCTCTTTCTAAGTACACAGTTTATTCTAGTTAACTTACTGTTACTTTTTCTTGTAACTTCTAGATTACAGTTATTGGTTCATCAAAATACATGTGAGAAATTACTGCAGTTAAATTTGGAAGTAATGAAATGCACAGTAATGTAAATGAAAATTGAGATGTGAAACAGAAATAATAAAAAAGGAAATGAGGGATAACACTGTGCAAATAATAACAAAGACTTCCATATTTGTAAACCAAGGGAATTAAGAAATCCATTATAATATGTTACAGTAGCTGTATGGAAAGACTTATAAGAGTGATGAATTCTGCATGTGATACCTATTTGAAGATACAATGGAAAGCCAAAATGAAACAAAACAAAATAAGAACCAAAAAAATCAATTCACAGAAAATTCCACAAAACCCCAAACCCAGTAAAAATATTAGAAATCTGAGGATGTAAATCACAGAATTGCAGAATCACAGAATGATATGGGGTTGGAAGAGATCTCTGCAGACTATTTAGTCCAACCCCCCTGCCAAAGCAGGTACACCTAGAGCACATTGCACAGGAACATATCTAGGCAGGTTTTGAATGTCTCTAGTGTTGGAGACTTCTATCACCTCTCTGGGCAGCCTGTTCCAGTGCTCTGCCACCATCAAGGTAGAGAAGTTCCTCCTCATGTTTAGATGGAACTTTCTACATTCAAGTTTGTGCCCATTACCTCTTGTTCCATCACGACGCACCACTGAAAAACAACTGAATCCATCCTCTTGACATTGATCAGATCACCTCTCAGCCTTCCCTTCTCCAGACTGAAAGACTTAACTCCCTCAGCCTTTCCTCATACAAGAGATGTTCTAGTCCCCTAATCATCTTCATAGTGTTTTGCTACAAAGAAACCCTTTGCTGTACAGCCCTTTGCTGTATGCTCTCCAGCAGTTCGCTGTCAGTTTTGAACCACAGAGCCCAGAACTGGACACAGTACTCCAGATGGGGCCCTACCAGGGCAGAGTAGCGGGGCAGGATAACCTGCTGGTCAAACTCTTCTTGACCCACCCCAGGATGTCATTGGCCTTCTTGGCCACAAGGGCACATTGCTGACTCATGGTCACCCTGTTGTCCACCAGGACTCCCAGGTCCTTCTCCACACAGCTGCTCTCCAGCAGGTCAGTCCCCAACACGTACTGGTGCATGGGGTTATTTCTCCCCAGGGGCAGGACCCTACACTTGCCCTTTTTGAATTTCATCAGGTTCCTCTCTGCACAATTCTCCAGCCTGTCCAGGTCTCTCTGGATGGTGGCACGGCCTTCTGGTGTGTCAGACCCCACCCAGTTTTGCATCAGCAGCAACCTTGCTGAGGCTACAATAAGCTGATTTCGTTAGAGAACCACTATTCCTTGGTCAGAATTCTTTAATCTCTTAGACTCCCAATTCTGCAAACTCTAGCATACTAGTGGTGCTTTAAATTTTTGAGTATATGTTCGACAATCAAAAGGTTACCTTGGAACAGTTTATCCACAGATCCACTGTTCAGAAATCTTCAAACTCAACATCCTCCATGAGCTGAAAAGGAAGTGGAAGAAATATGTACAAATAACTTTGTCATTATTAAATGGATGTTAATAACACATATTTTAAGACTTACACATTTATTAAAGGATATCTATGAAAAATATATCCATACCCTCACATATATATAGTGAGAAAACTTTATGAATAAGATATAGAAAAGGTATATGTATGCTATATATTCTCTTATTATTTCTACATTACTTGTATTTCTGGACTCAGAGAATCAGAGTGTAAAAGTTATATATTGCAAAGAATTTACTAGGGCTTTCTTGAACAAGGTTTAGAAAAACATGAGTAGTATGCTTTAAAAGAGACTAATCCATATCTGAAGAAAAAAATACCTTGAAGAATGGCTCACAGAAGCCTAGATTTTTTGTGAAAATATGTACTCCACAAAGTATTAATGTTATGATATTAAATAAAACAGGAAGGAACCTCCCATAGGAAAAAAAATTGAATCCACACTGATTGTATATCAGGATCAAATAAAGCCCTCTGAGTTGTGGTAAAGTGTTCAGAAGTGATTCCTGATATGCCAAATGGATGAAGAAAAATCTTTTTTCTTCCATTTAAGGAAGTCCTTCTAGTGCACGAATGACTATTCTTCTCAGTAAATTCAACCTTTTTTACATAAAATCTCAACTGCTAGTACCCTGCACCTTGTCTATAACCTTTCATTATTCTTATTCCAATTAGTAAGAAAATAAAACGGTCAGTGAACTATGACAGACTCTGGCTTTAGGTCCCAAATATTATTAGTGTGGCAAATTTTAATACCCGAGAGGGGTATAGGAATAGCATTGCTTATGACAATATTTTTTATTACCTCATGGGGAATGACATGAAATTTTCATACTCGCTATGTTAGATTTGTGTCTGACCTTTAGTACAGGGTACATGATGATGGACAGATAATAAAAGTTAGAAGCAGTACAAAAGCATCCTTTTCTTAAGATTGACTTATACTAACAGGAATCCAAGATATACTAACTCTTTCTCTGGCAACATATTCAACTCAGAAAATTAACCAGACAGAGCTGAAAGAAGAAATTGACCCCGTTTGACAGAACCACTTTTTCTTCAATTATATGCAGTATGTCTACTAAGGAAATATTTATAATATCTTAAAGCCACAGTGAAATATGGTTGAATGATTGTATAATTAAAATATAGGTTTATCTTTGTCAGTTATCAATGTGTGCACTGCAAATTTGATGGCAAGAAACAGCCCTGTGCCTGAATAGGGATAGAAGCATATCCTAGTCTGCCTTCTTACTCTTAACTTTTGAAATTTTTCAGGAACCGTTTTTATATTCTTATGCTACTTAGATCTCAGTTTGATTTATTCCTTTATTTTCTGTTCAATCTTGCTTCTTGATCTGTTTTTCTATATCTAAAAAAACTTCCATTTTACTTACATTTAGAATTGTACTCTGCTGCTCATTGTGTCTGCAGCTAGCACCAGTCAGTGATTTACTGTAATAGCAAACACAATATAAATGCCTGCTGTAATAGATGTGAATCTAGAGTCAAATGTGACACCTGAAACTCTACATTTTTGAGATTGTGATACCTCTCTAATTGCTCAAATTGAAACATTTTCTCTAAAGATAGAGATATCAAAATGTCAACGCTTTTCAAAAACTTCTGCGTAGTTGAAACAAATTTAGTATTTAGTGTGCATACATAGAAATAGAGAGGTATGTTATGAGTTATTAGTCAAAATCAAGCATTTCCATCTAATGTATATTATAACTTAATTAAAAAGTATTTCCATGTTTCAAGTATGAAGGTATCATTATTGTAAAAATCCTCCCTCCATTGCCACATGAGTAAGTCAAATACTAGATACTTATTTTCATACCTGTTCTAGAAAATTTAAATACAAGTTAGATCCATTATATAAACACGTTTTATGTAAATCTGGGCCCCTAAGGTCATGTCTATACTTTACCATACACAGTCTGATCCTCAAAAGCTCATTTGCTGTGGTGGTGATAGAGTGCAAAATAGCATTATACCATTGAGAAGAACTGCAATATTCCAAATTTTTCTGTTTAATTTGTGTAGGTCAAGTAATTTCCTGTTATATTCTATTATTATATTGCCACTGGAATAAAGGGAATGTGGAAGCACTTACTCTGGCTGTTCCTTTTAATCCATCTGTATATATTTGTAACTCAGAGTTTTCAAGTACTTTTTTCAGGAACTGTTGTTGTGGTTTCATTTCTCTCCACTGTTCTTTTACTGTTGTCCTGATAACATGGTTATTTCAAACTGGATTCAAGTATTACATTAATCATTGCGTAATCATGGGTTACATAACTTGTTTGCTATTGGTCTCTGGCTGAAACTCAACTTTTCTAGAAAATGCACTTAGTGTTCAAATTCAGATTATAAATTAATTATATGTTCTATATATATATCTGTATAAATGCATTAAAATGTTTCACATTGCAGTTTTCTGATTTTTTCTGATTTCTCTTACAATATCCTCTTTTTAGCTATTCAGAAAAATAAAATACTCTAACAATGTAATGGATCAGAAATATTAAACAAAACCCCCCCTATCATAACAATAGAATATGATGTAAAAAGTTCATAAATACACGTAATCTTATACAATATGTTTGGGAATAAAAAGTGAGAAGTTCTGTTGCAATGCAAATAATAAATTAATAATGAAAATGCAAATTATAACTACCAGAGAAGGGGGGAAAGTCAACAAAAGTCAGACATTATTAATTCAAATCCCTTTATCTGAATGCCTAATCTGATTTATAATACTGTTTTGAAAGACATCGAGCACCAGCAACTCCATTTAAATTGTATGTGTCCCGTAAAATGGAAGGTCAAGTTGAGTTTGCTTGATACAGACAGATTTAAATATTTAATGTAAACACACAGCTTCTAAAACTTTAATCTAAATAGAATGTCACTTTTTTATAAAGAAGGATATATAGAACAAAAGGAGAACGTAGTAAGAAGTATGTTTGCACACCTGATATCTCCTTAGTCAGGTTTTTGACCTAAACCCTGTTTCTTCAACTGTTCACAAGGTTCTGCCATGCTTTTCTGATTAAGTTAGGAACATTTAAAAGAGGACATGAAAAGTTCAGGGGACTTTCAAGACATAGAATCTGTGATAAAAACTTCTATATTCTTACAGACCATGTTGTGAATGTTAATCTTTATTTTATTTCCTGTTATCTATGGGAAAAGGTCAGGTTTCAGCATGCCACATACTGAAGGAGGTGTCTGGATGAAAGTAAGTGATGTGTACTTACGGAATCTCTTCTGTGTTAACCTTTCTTGATGACAGACAGTTCTACAGTCACAGAAAATTAATAGTGTGTCACATCACTGGGGCAGGGAAGAAATCAAGGTTACTGATTAAAAAAAGAACCAGTCATTCTCCTTTACCATTATCAAAACTGTCATATATTTGGTAATCAGAGGGCAGCTGATCTGACATGGAGAGGAGAATCTGTGGAAACTCAGTGAACATGCACCAAAATTCACAGTTTTGATGGAATAATGGGTGGGACTGGTCTGGACAAGCTTAAAGATTTAAGGATAATCTGGTACTCTAAACCTTAAAAGGCCTTAGTAACTCGTATCTTTCCACTTGTGGGGATTACCCAGTAGCTTGCATTCCAGCACAATTATTCTTCCAAGCCGGTGTTGTAAATCCAGCATTAAAAAAACCCAAACATTTTACTACACAACTAGAAGTCATATTTTGACTAGTTTAGTCACTATACTAAAGAAATAGTGATATGGCTATAACTGATAGATATTAACAGCAAATATTTAGCAAGGTACTTTAGGTAGTTATATGTGTATATATATGTACATCTAGTTAAATAGTGATCAGAACACATTATATTATGTTATCAGGAACTTACATCTTAAAGGCTGATAACAGATCTTCAAAGGACAGCCACAGGTTGACACTAGTATGTCAGAAGTATAAACACAAATCATCAGTGGTCAATTCATGTTTTAACCATTGATAAAACTGTCTTTGAAGGTTAGAAAAGGAGCAAAGGAAAAATATCCAACCTAAGTAAAACTGACCATATACAGTAAAATTTGAATAGAACATGGACTTCAAGCACCAGTAAGGAAAAACCAAGCAGATGGACCATGTTAGCAAATGAGTGAAAGTAGCCCAGAAGAACACAGATGCAAGGATGAGGAGAAAACTCCCTGTTTTGATGTCATGCCTCTCCCAGCAAAGAACTTGGGATGTTGAGGACTCACTGTACCTCCTAAAGCTGATAAAAAATTGTAAACACTTACCATAAGACACTGAGGAACAGTGGAAGTAAAAGTGTAAAGTTTGTGTGTATTGCTTTTAGCTATTGTTATGAATGAGACATAATAGTTATGTAACTTGTCTTGTAAATCTTAGTATCATTTTATTGGATTAATAACTACTCTTGGAGAAGACTGTGAGGACATTAATTAGACCACCAACAGATGCTTGGTTGTGATTATTAGGTGGGTATTTTTGGCTCATGTGGGCTCTAAGGTGTTTGGTCATGTTCTACACCCTTGAACCTTGGTTATGATTTGGATGCAACAGCAGAACTCAGAAATTTACTTTGTATTACTCTGAAGAGTCTTACTAATTCTTCATTCTCTCCTTAAAGAGCACCTGTGACGCTTAACAGAGTGCTTGCATGAAGTAAAAGGGTCTAGTTTAAAAGAAGAAAAGGAGTTGAGACTTTCATCTTGAACATGAGATAGTGCTTTAAAGTCTTAGCAAATGTTACACGATCAGTTCCATATTTTTTAGTCATTTATGTAGAAAGAGATAGCCTTGTTCATACTAAAAGGATAAATTAATTCAGCAAATTAAAACTAATTATTTTAAAATCAAGATATGTGCCTACCTATAAGGACCAGGTAGGCTTTGATATAATCTGGCGGAGAGTTAATCAGCAAAAAACCTTTCTTGCATTGATGAAGCTAGGCACCCTGGAAACAAGGGATTAACTTCTTTCAAATATAGATGGATAAAAGACATGAAAACATAAAGTATAAGCACAATTAGCAGTACAGTATGGATACTAAATATTTAAATAGTCAAAGCAATTCATTCTTTAAAAAATCATACTGTACTATCTATGATTCAACCTTTTAATATCTATAATAAAAGATTGTTTTCAGGTTGAACACAGGAAAGAACCATTACTAGAAATCTTAGGAAACCTTAAAAATCTCATTTCTAAAGTAAATTTCTCATCAGCATTCCATTAAAAATTAATAGGAATTGGAAGAAGGGGATAGTATATTTTAAAAATCTCTTCAAATGAAGTAACTAAAGGTTCTGTTCCTCACTCTAACTCAGTGGGACTGTTGCCAATCTAGGGACCAGAGGGTGGGACCAATGTTTATATTTCTATTCCAGTCTATGTTCATTTCAGTTGCTAAATTTGAATTATTTTACATATATATGAAACTTAGAGTAATGTTGAATATATATTAAGATATAAATTCAATCTTTAGTAACTGTAGAAGTAGTGTTTCCAAAGTACTAATAAATCATTTCTACTATGTGTTTTGAATGAGGACTTGTTGAATTATTCTCCCATACGGTAATTGTGTAAAAAGTCAGTCCTGCCTATCAGTCAGCTGTGCCATCTGTAGGTAGTCCAGGAAATAGTGGAATTAATGGAGGTGGCACACCTAATTTTCCTACTCAAGTTTTCCATGAGAAAAGGGCAGCAGAGTAAAGACTGCTGACTGTAGTTTGTTCAACTATGTCCTGTAGTGTCAACCTAAAAATTGTAGCTGCTTCAAAAATTCTGACAAAAATTTCTGTAAGAGAAATAATGCAATTATTCTATCATAATGTACAGTTTCCAAAATGTATATATATATTAGCAATATTGTCATTTTACTAACTCATGTTTTTAAACAGTTTGATGTATAAAGCAAATATTGATGAGTTACATTCATATACTTCATTTGGGCAAGTATTTTCCACCTTTGAAAATGCTGGTAAGATAGGGAGGTGTTGTGATAGTATTATCCAAACTCTCTTCTAATACAGGTAATGAGGTGTCAGTACATCTATTATTATTGTTTGAAATCTAATAAAATTATTTATAACACGTGTTCATTCTTGATTTAAAATTGCCAGTAAGGCATGTTGCTATATTTTGTCTTCACTTTTTACAGTGAAGATCCTACTGTTAAAACATCCATCTTAATTCCAGACTGAACGCCTTTCTATACCGATGGTATTTGTTATTATGAGTTTAAGACATCTCTAAATACATTTCACTTCCTCATGATCATAAACTGTTATCAAGCCACCTCATAAGTTCTTCTTTGCAATCTTAAGTAAATCAGTCATCTGGATTGTCTGTCTTTAAGCTATAGTCTATTTTAGGTACTCACTTCTTTTTCAAATACTTAATTGGAGAGAGTCCAGCTGAGGGCCACCAAGATGCTAAGAGGGCTGGAACACCTCTTCTATAAAGACAGGCTGAGAGAGTTAGGATTGTTCAGCCTGGAGAAGAGAAGGCTTGAGGGAGACCTTAGTGCAGCCTTCCAATGTCTGAACAGGGCCTACAGAAAAGATGAGGAGGGACTCCTTGTCTGGGAATGTGGTTGTAGGACGAAGGGCAGGGGTTTTAAATGGGGAGAGGGTAGATTTAGATTAGATATTAGAAAGAAATTCTTTATGGCAAGGGTGGTGAGACACTAGGATCAGGTTGCCTAGAGAGGCAACTTCCATTCCTGTCAGCATTCAAGGCCAGGTTGGATAGTGTTCTAAGCAACCTGGTCTAATGGGAGGTGTCCCAGCCCATGGCAGGGGCTTTGGAACTAGATGATCTTTAAGATTCCTTCCAACCCAGAACTATCTATGGTACGATTCTGTGATTCCTGCCTCTGTTTTGAGTTGTTTCCTACTGTTGATCCACATAAAGAAATTGCGCACAGCAAAGCACACTGAAGTACTTCCACAGCACTTGCAGTGGAAGCAATTTTCTAAGGCTTTATAAGCTGCCCCCGCTTTATGTGGTCCTGAATTCATTATTTTCCATACTAAGGTACGCTACTTACTTGTTCATTTTACTAAAAAAATATACAGCATCATTTCTCTTCTTGCACATAAACTTTAAGACCAGTTGTTCCAGATTATTTCTGGAAAACAGATTTTAACATGGCAAAATGCAACTTATAACATCACTGTTCTCTCATTATGGTAAGAATTGACTTTTTTGTTCTTTTGTATAACAGTTTTAAGGAGATCCATATATATAGTGTTGTAAAGGTGACAGGAGAAAAAAGTTTTAAAAACAAAAAAAATATTAGTATAAAACAAGGCATGGAAAAGGTGTAAATAAGGAAATGCATGAAAAAAAGGTCATTAATAGGAAAAAAGGTGTCAAAATATATAGTACAACTGTACAGTACATTCCTGCTATAACAAGATTTTCTGTTTTATTAATAGCTGTGTTTCCTAGGTGCATGTTTCCCAACAAGAGATTGTTGCTTTGGATTTTTTTTTTTTATTTTCTAAACAAGAAAGCAGCTTAAGTGGCCAGATACTGGAGTTCTTTTGTAGTCCTAGTAGTTTAATGTGCTAATGTTAGGTAAGAATCTGTCCTATAAACATAGATTCTGTTCCATGTGGTAATAAAAACTAAAGTCACAGAACTGGTCATTAAATTGTACCTCTTCTTATCTATTTCCTTTCACTTGGAGAAACTGCCTGATGTCTTAAGGCTTAAATTTCCCATTTTATCCTGGGTAATGCTCTACTGAGTTTCTTTTTTATGGGTTAAAACTCCGTCAATAATAATAGTGACACAAATATTTAATTGAACAGAATTTCAGAAGAATTAAATTTGTCTAAGTTGTTAGATATCTTTCTGCAATAATATTCTTATTTTCAGTTGATCTCTATTTAGTACAGTCAATTCTTTCTACAGGGCTCACCAAAAATGATGAAAAAATGTTATTTTGCATTTACTAAAAAGCCCCATCATTTAGATTAAAATCTATTCAGAAGAGTAAATTATAATTTTACAGAAATGTAGTTACTGGAAATGTGTGTCCAAATGAGACTGCAGCTGTCTTGAAACTAAACAGGTGGTAAATGATGGGAGGTAGTAATTGAGGAGCAGATTAGTGTCACTCTGGTGATGATCTCTAGCTTAATTTTTCCATTGGCTATGAAATGGTTACTTAACAAAGAAACTATAGAGAGAAAATGTGAGACAAGTGAATACGGCACTATTCACTCTGCTTCTAAGCAATTGTATAAGCACAAAGTTCACTCTGTAATAAACTGAGGATTTTGTTGGTTATCCTGGTTTTGCTTCAGTTTGTTTTCTAGTGAATTAGCTAGTCAAGCAGAACATCTACTTTAAAAAAAAATCAAGAGATAAATTTCTATTTTTTAAGAAAGTAATGAGTTTTATGATTAAATACTTACTTAAGTGGATCTGAGGTACTACTAGGGAACTGATAACATCCAATCAGTTTCCAGCCAAAAATGTTAAAAGTGTTTAACCTGAGAGTTCATAAAAACTGTAAAAGTATTTTCTTTGTGGGTTTTTTTTTTTGGTGGGTTTCTTTGTGTTTTTTTTTTTTTTTTTTTTTTTTTTTTTTTTTTTTTTTTTTTTTTTTTTTTTTTTTTTTTGTTTTTTTTTTTTAGTGCTGGCATTCTTAATAGAAATTCTGTAACAGTCATTACTTAGTTCTAAGAAAATTATTAACTTTCCAAACAAGATTTAACAACATGTTTATAAAATAATTTACCTAAAGCACTAACTCAAGCTAAATCGAATAAAAGAAAGAGGAAATCTGTGCAGGTGTTCTACTTGTTGAGCACACAAAACGAAACAACAATTAGTGTGATATATGTTTTCCAGCACCTCACATGCGAATCACTTGAATGTGTTTACAGTTCCCCTTGCCAATCTTCCAGTACTTTCCCACAAAGTGATATGGGTTTATTTGACCCTGCTTGAGCAGAAGAGAAGTATTGCCTGTGACTCTGTCCAACACTGTATTTCTTATTTTGTGAGCAACATAATCTTAAGAGATATTAAAAGTATAATGATGCTAGAAAATATCAGTATTTTCATTGATATATTTGTTAGACTGCTAGGATTATTATGGTTGGGTGAAAAATAAGCTAAAATAAGATATTAAAAGAGATTTGACAACCTGTTATTTATTAAATATTTATTTTTATTTATGCATATTACTTATAAATAATTATTTAAGTATTTGATAACCCATTATTTCTTAAAATAAACTGTCTTGTAAATTAAAATAACTAAAAAGTGTTTAAATGAAAATAAACAGCTTGTATGTATATGAATTCTGAAAATTTACTAGGTATTTTAAAATAGAAACTGAGAGACTGTTATTACTCCTTGACTACAAAGAAAGGTGAAGGTTACACAACTGGAAGCTAAAATCCTTTTCCTTTTCCTGTCTATCACTTCATCAGCATTACTTTGTAAACTTATGTGGATTCAGAAATGTTCAAACCCTTTGCCTAAATGACGTGACTGATGCTTCTTTAGAATAACAATGAAGTTATATTCAAAACGTAAAAGTTAGAAGGACAAGATGACAGAAAGGCATTGCCTGGCTATAGTTTGCTCCCTTTATGTTTTGTCAAGAACAAAACTGTGTGTACATGATCTCCAAACACATCTGTTTTCTCTCATTGGATCTGCAATATACTGCTTTGGTACAGTAGCCTCGTTGGTGTCAGAAATGTATCTTTGAAAATCCTGCTCTACAGCATGCACTTTTCCAGCCAGTTTATCATTTCCCACAAATAACATATCTTCTGGAAATGATACAGCTCTGAACACTCCCTAGGAACTCGGTGTGTATGATTCTCACATGTTGAATTTGTTTACCATTGTCCTTTCTGTACACTGTGCCTGCTGTGTTGGAGTTTTTTCAGTTCTGGTACCTGGAAGTCAACAGATTATAGGAAGTATCTAAGTAAAATCAACAGCTCAAAAAAAATTTTGTTATTCCTTGCAGTTCCAAGAGTGCTTGATATTAGTTCAAAAAAATAGCATAAGAAAAGTATGCTTCCATTTGATCTTACTGTAACATCAGGAACTGAACACATTTCCTTGTTTCCAACCAACAATATAACTTTTTGTTTTTTAACTTATAAATAAATAGAATCCTGGTGTTTTACATAAAGTAACCTCCTTATTGTATTTGTTTTACAAGTTAACTTGGAGACATGTCTTCCTGCATGGCAATTTGTAGATTAAAAAAAATAATGTCTCATTTGGTTTAAGACCATTACTGTATCAAACCCTTTGCTGAATTATGATTTAGTTGTTCCTTAAGGAAAATGAACTTGCAACAAACAGTTAACTACTGTACACAAATGTATGCCAGAGTTTAAGCAATTACTTTTTCTGTCTCTCCTACTGGGCCTCTAGGTTTCACCTCAGCCAGAATCAAATCTGTCAGCTCTTTCATGGGGTAAAATGTCAAAAACAAATGTGCTAGTAAAAATGGAAAGGAAGACTTGCTAGAATCTTATTTCTATGACAAGAAGCTCTTTATTTTGAAACTGGAATATCAATTGAGTTAGTGAAATATAAGATAATTTCTTGTTTATAGTAAGCTAAAACCATTATTTCTCCTGATAAATTAAAGCTGTAAGAAGGAAAACCCTTTTTGATTAAAATCTCTATGCTATGGCTCATATGGGAATGTATCTGGACCCAGGAGAAGCCTAACTGATTTCACTGCTATGGATTTCATCACAACTGATTTGAAACTGGTTGCAATTTATTTTTGCCACACAAGGAAGCATAAAGTTGATTTAATGTAGGTCCTCTTAAAGAGCGAAGGCAAGGCATAGGGACATAAATGCAAAAGAAATAAGATCTCCAATCATGTATATAGCTGCCAATGCAAAGAAGGGAATAATCTGTTCCCCAAAGGGTTATAGCATGGTGTGAAAAGATAGCTTAAGGACACTCTTCTTGTTTTATGTGACTTGTCGTTAAAGGTCCAGCAGAGTTTAGCTATGCATCTGCAAGACATCTTTCCACAGGCAATACATTTGCAAGATTCAGAAAATTGTTTTAAAAAAATATTAAAACATGTTTGCTCTTAAGTTTTGATGAGAGGATAAATGTCTTACTATATGTGAAAACAGTGGAGCAGGTTCTGAATGAACAGTATTAAAATTCACAAATTCACCCTTGCTTCTCTTTGGCTTCAAAAATGAACTCTCAGCTGTGCCATGAGAGTGAAAACTGTTTCACAGCCTCTTCAAGTCCAGCAGTAATGGCCTGGCTTGATTTGAAACAACTATTTGTCAAGGAGAGTTAGCAGTAGTGAAACTTCTGTAATCAATTAACCAGCATATCAAAAATTATATTTGGGCAGGCAGCCCAAATGATCTTCAACATGAGCTTTGAAAATTAACCTTGAAGATGAAGTGTGAACATTTCTTGCAGTATTTTTCACTCTAGCCTCATACAAACTCCCCGTTCTGTTAGTAAATGTTATTAGAATAAATGTTTCCAAGGGCTTTGAATTCAACTTTAAGATGTCTTTTCAGGACTATCTCTACAAATCCCATTATCCCTACTAACATGTCATACCTAAATAAGAGGACATTTATGAAACATGGTGCTTTTTTTAACCATTGCTTCTTTGTTTCAAGCCATTATTTTTCCCTGGACTTCTTTACTCTATCATTAGTTTATTAAAATCAGGATTGCAACTCTTTGATTTCAGTTCCAAACAAGATAGGACATATAGTAAATTGCCACATCAGATTAAACTTTTAAACTGGATTATATTTATTTCATGCTTTAAACTCCAGTACTCTTGGTTTCTATGGTATGATTTGGCCCTGTTTTTTGTTTGTTTGTTTGTTAGTTTGTTTTTTATTTTGTGTGTTTGATTCTTCTTACCTTTACAAAAATCCTTTCAGACATATCAGTAAATACTATGGAAGGGGATTTGTCAGTTTTGTCAGACCGCTTTGAAATACCATGATTAATCTGAAATGTCTGATAAGTCTTAGGTCAATAATTGTGACTATTTTTTGTAAGGCAGTTTATCATAACTAACATGTTAAAATAGAAATAGGTAAAATTACATATTTCTTTCTGGTGGTTTTTGTTTTGTTGTTGGTTTGGGTTTTTTTTCCCTCACGGTCTTCCAGTGCAGTTTTTTCAGATCATTTCCTTGTTGCCTGTAAATATTTCTCATCTTTATATGTTTAGGAAGCATTTACAGAAGGTCCTTATTTAAGATAGTGTTTTAATTTAGTTAATATTTAGGGTACTGTTCTTCTGCATATCAATAATGGAAATGTAAACATATCTAACATATCTCACTGCAGTATTCACAGAGAAAATCCATTCAAAGCTATCCGCTGGTTGGAGGACTGTAAATGCTGACTTGAGAAATTTTTTATCTGTAAAGAAATTTAGCCTATTCTTTTTACAAACATCTTAATAAGATATGTCTTAAATATAATTATTACTCAAATACTTTGCCATGTTTTTTCATTCAGTTGCTACATTTGCAATTGCATTTAAAATGTTCACCTGCCACATCATGTCCTCTCTGGACCACAGTGATTATGCCTCACAGTTTCTGTGGACTTTTATGACTTTCTTTTTATTTTCTGAGGAATGTTATTTTATTTTATTTTTTTTTTTTTTTAAGGAAGGTCTGAATATTAAAATGCTAAAGCTACTCTTTATTTATATTGACATTTTAAATGATCATCACTTTGCTTATAGGCTCCATATGGGTTTTATAGAGGAAGTCAGAAATAATTGTCAGACGTGCAGTAAATTAACCTGTTAAATCCATTATCACTCAGTAATACGACCAGTCTGAGTGATTCGAATTCAGCTTATGAAAGTATCCATATCCACTAACTTCACTAAGTTTAAAGAGAGTGTCAGCAGGACTTGCACAGGGGAGAGAGTGAGAAGCAGTGCTCAGAAAAGTCACATCAGTTCCCAGATAACCAGAGAACAGGGGAGTGTGGAATCACTAACTAGTGCTTTGGCTGGGTAATATGTGGCAGACTTAACTGGGATATATGATGTGATTTTTGTAAAGCCTATCTTTTAAAAAGAGAGTGGATTCACTTGGTTACTGCACCTCTGGTATGTAGCAGTCATATCTGTGGCTTTCAACATACTGGTGACCAAAGAAACTAAAAAGGAAAGAGCAGCAGAGAACAGCAGGTCTCATGGGCTTTTTGGGTTTGGTTTTGTTTTCTGCATTTTAAGTCTTTCCTCAAAGAGGGACTCAGAAAGAATATGTCTAGAAAATGTCCTAGAAAATAGTCCTTCCACATCCTAATTTATTTTGATCTATTTGTTAAGTAGAGTAATCTGACTCATGTATTGATCACTGAGATACCTTCTGATAATCTGAGTAGTGTTTCAAGGTAATTTTTTTTTTTTTTTTTTTTTTTCCTTCGTAAAACATAGGTTTTTTTTTTTTTTTTTTTTTTGTCCTGCGTGAAAAATAGATTTTTATTTACAGGTGTAAGGATCAGACACAGAAGCACTGGAGCAAATCTAGGCTTTATTTCCTTGGGCTGAATTACTTACTCTTGATTACGATGAAAAAGCTCAATAGTTCTCTAACATAATGCAGACATAGCAGCACTTAAATCCAGTTGAATTCATTGCAACCTCTTCAGAATTTCCCAGTATGTGAAATGCATCTCCCCTTTGTAAGAAAAAGTTTAAACTCTTTAAAAACTGTGCTAAGCTACTTCTGTCAAGACTGAGTAAGAGGATTCAAGCAAGATAACAATGGAATCTCATTTTTTTAGTACAATAACTCTTTTCCTCTAGCAAGTATTACCAGTTTCTCCCAGTCAGCAGTGTCAAAGTTAGCAACAAGGGAGCCACACTTTTCCTCGTGGTATGCAGACTTTTTCAGCAGGCTTCTACAGCATATATCTGTGTTGCATGAGTTACTCTCCAAATCAATAGCCAGAAGATATGAAAGCTTTAAATATTAACGCAGTTATGTCAGCACACTCCATCTCAGCAGGAAAGCTAAGAGACCGACAGGTTTGGTTTCCTGTGGTTTTCAGCCACTTCCTCACATATGTGAAGATTTTAAAGTGGTTTTTCTTTGCAAAGTTTCTTCTTCCTCAACAGCTTTCTCTCTTCCCTCTGTCCTTTCTGTTCACTTCTTTCTGGCCATTCTTCCATTTAATGGTCCAATATTTCTTTAGAAGAAATTTCTATGATCAGATATTGAGACAATTGGAAAAACACAAAGAAAGTTCAAGACTGCAGTCTGAGTATGTTGTCTCTTTCTTACACGTTCTTTGGCATTTTCTGGTGCAAGATAAGTTACTTTTAAGTATAAATCGTATCGGTATTTATTTGTGTCTCTTTCTACCTTTAAGTGTGCAAAATATACTACTTATTAAAAAACTTGCAACACTTCTGGTTTCATTCTGACTTTGTAGTTAGTTTTCTGTATTAAAATTGTCTTGTATGGACTAAATTATGTAATATTTTCAATCATTTTTTCTGATTTGCATGTAGAGTAATAATTTTCCCTAAAACATGGATTGCTTTCAACTGCCTCCTTTAGCACTTTAGACTGCTTCCAATCTTACTTGAAAAACAGCAGAAGGCTGACTTCTCCCAAACACCTTCCTCATAGACACACAAGGGACTGACTGATTATATATCTGATTAAATTTATTTTTTACTATCTCTCAATTTTCACTTTCACTGTATATTTAAAACCTTAGATTTCTGCCTTTGGGTAAGGGTTTTGGTTTGGTTTGGGATTTTTTCCCACAGAAGAGATTTAATTTACTTTCATCTGCATGTGAATTTCCTGTTTCTATATCTTCATTTAGACGAATAAATTTTAAAAATACCATTACTAACATTGATAACACAGGTAGCATAAAAACTTCTTGAGTAAACATGTTCCTATTAAATAGCTATCTGATAGAGCTTTTGCATTTGTAGTTATGTTGTTATATTTTTCACCTTTTCAAAGTAAATATTTAAGCTTGTTTCATAGGCCATAGGAACAGCTAGTATGTTTCTTTAAAAGCAGGAAATCAATTATTGACATGTCTTAATGTGAAAACCTAAACTTAACTGTCCATGAAGCAATTAATAGTATCAATTCAGATACCTATTTTATCAGCTAAACATAATATAGAAATACAGGTGGGCTTCATGAAGCAAGTGGTCATATCCCACTCTGATACTCTGAGACATAAAGCAAGTACAGTACCCAGGTTTGCACTATCATAACAGTGAAATAGAAATCCAGAGCACCAAAGTTGAGGATTTTCCAAGGGCATTTTACCTTATCTCTAGAACTTTTAGTAGCTGATCATAGATATTCTTTGCTTAAGCAAGTGGACTGGATACACAGTTGGTTTCATGTTGAAATGCAGTTTTGCTTTTCTTAGGTTTATAGTCTATGGTACTTGAATAAGTCTTACTTGTTAAATGGTTGGCATTCAATAAGTATCTAATTGACACTACATTAAGTAATTAAACATGGCATCTTACAAGCTAATCAGCATCTAACATAGAACCTTTTTTGAAGCCATTAATAATACTCACCAGACATTTGTGTATGTTAGATTTCTAAATTTCTTTTTAAGTACATGCAGGATTAAGTGTTCAGTTGCTTTAAGAAGAGAAAGTATTAGATTTTCCTGACAACTACAATTTTAAAACAGGTGGCTATAAACAACTATGGATTCCGATCCACAATATTCTTCTATTTTACATTTATAAGTGTACGTGCACGTACATGTGTAGGGATTAGTTTTGCTCAGAGAGGTGAAAGAACTGTAGTGGCATGAAATAAAATATGGTTGCTTTATCCTATTGACACATTGTGAAAGAACAAAGCATCATTCCTCAATAGATCTAAGAACTCACTGAAATTATACATTTATAAAAGGGACGAAGCAGACAGTATGGTTCCATTCCCACTGTACTTCTGATGAGCTGGCATGGAGTATCTCCACCATGCTACCTGCACTTCACAAAAAGAATTTTGAGTGGCTTCTGGAAGATCTTGACTCTCACCATCTAACTGACTGCAAAATATTGACTCTGACTGTCTAAATATTTGATGGTAAACCACAGTGATTCAGTTGCCTTTATAAAAGGTGGATATATGTCCTTCAGTCTGAAGACAGTTCTAATTTAACTGGGATTAATTAATTTCTTAATGAAGTAATATATTTAATTTTAAACTACACATTCTGATAAAAACTGATGTAAAATTTTCTTTTAGTTCTGTAGTCTTTTACTGTTCCACAATCAGAAATATCTCTCTTGCTATAAAAATTTCTTAATCATTAATCTCAAGGATCAAAAAGATGCATCTTAAAATACCAAAGGATGCTTTTTATTTCATCAACAATAACAGGATTCCTATTTTTCTGGACAGTTACAAAACTGGCTTTAATATTTAATTAAATATTTCCCAGTAGATGGCAGCATTTTACAGTGACTGGAAATACTGACTGGTACCCACAAAGATTGCTGTAGCTGACAGGTTGTTACACCTTTCCTCTGAAAACGTTGGTTAAAATGGGTTTATGACTTGCTGTTTCAAATTAGGAATAGCTGCAACTTGTCATGTGTCGTCTCTTTTATTTTCCTATATGTATAGGAAATGTCTATGTCTACCTACGTCTGCATCAAAAAGACTTAAAGTACTACCTAAGTACTACTTAAAGTATTACCAAACTACAAATGAAAATTATAAATGCTACAGTTGATTCACTTGATATTATCTGAAGTCAAGATGATTTGAAGTCTTAACGGTATTAAGCTGATTGGGGACAGATATTGGAAAACCTTAGTGATATGGCTGAGACTGGGATTTCAGAGTGTTGTCATTTATTTCAGAACACTCATGAAAGAGGAAACATGCTTTTCCACAGGTTTCCTCAGAATTTGACCCTTGTATCTATTTTAAATATTCAGCTTATTAGGATGTGATCCTTGCCCATCCCTAATGCAAATTCATTAAGTATAGTAGTTTGCATACCTAATATACTTACATATGGTAACTGTAATTCAGAATTTTAAGTACATCCTCAGACAGAAGACCAGGACTTTTAGCATATGTAAAATGATGTATGCACAATGGAATATATTTTCTCAAGTTTTTACCACACTCTTCCATCATTACTCTTTCTAGCTTTCAGTGTCACCTATAGTCCTTATATTTTGACAACAACAAGGATTTTTGTTTGTCTATTTTGGTGAGGTAAGATTTGACGAAAAGAGGCACTATCTTTTAAGAGAGCTATGTTCAAGTTAGTATACATATTTCAAACATGACCTATCAAAAGACTAACCAAAACAAAGTACAGACAAAAAATTTCAACTGAGTGTAATGTTTCCATTTTATGAATGCGTTAGCAGAAAATCTTACATCTTCTTGATACTTAAGATGTTCCAGTGCATTCTGTTCTGTTGTGAAAAGATGAGGGAATTCCAGTGCCATTTAGTTAATCTTAAAAAAAAAAAATATAACTGCAGTCCTGGAATTTGACAGGAAATAGAGCTAGGCATGGATGGTGTTCCTGGGAAAACATTTAAATTTGAGGATGAACACTCCTATGTAGAATGCTAAGGTAGACTGTGGAATTTTATCTTTTTATGTATTTGTTGAAATAATTCTTAAATGGCTTGACTAAATTACAGATTCTGTATCAAAAATACTGTGTCTGGTGCTGGACTCCCCACCACAAGAAAAAGTCCAGTAAAAGGTCAAGAAGATGATGAAGGGATTGAAGCATCTTCTATATGAAATGATGAGGATGCTGGGGTTATTCAGCCCGAATAAGAGAAAGCTCACATGGCTCTTATCTATGTGTGTAAATACCCAAAGGGAGGGTGTAAATAAGGCAGATCCAGGCTCTTCTAAGTGGTGACCAATGAGAGGACACAAGACAAAGGGCATAAACTAGAAAAAATATGAAATTCCATTTGAAGACAAAAAAACTCTTTTTCACTGTGAGGGTGACCAAGCACCACAACAGGTTGCCCAGGAATGTTGTGGAGTCTCTATCTGTGGAGATGTTCAAGACCCTAAGTTACAAAATTCTATTTGCTAGAATACAAAACCCTCAAATCCTTTATTGGTTTAATTATGTTGAATATTAAAAGCCAATGCTGTACTAAACAGCCCTTACATTCCCTGTCTAGCTTACCTGTGGCAAGCTTTTATATTTTTATTGTTGAATTAAAAAATCTGATCTAGGGGATCTAGGATGAGTTAAAAATGTTCAAAAGTGTGCAGACAAGGGTCTGATACTTGCCTTTGCTAATGTAAAACTGTTATAATCTAGTGAAAAGGGATAACATTTAAAACTAGATGAAATACCTCAACTATTTTGTTGTGGCTTATCCATGGGGTGATCCTCACTGCTCTGTTACATCAGTCCCTTCTCTGCTGTAGAGTGGATCAATATTCTGTCCTGCTCTTCCTTGAAACATAAACTCCAGTTGATTTTTACTTTATAGGAAATCAGAGAATGTGAGGAATTTGTTCTGTTTTCCTTTTTCCTACAAGTTACATTTAATAAAATGACAACTGGAAAGTCAAAGTTCTTCAATCCTTATGTGAAAATACCAAAGAACAGGGAATAAAATGAGAACAGAAGAGGTGTTTTATTGATTCTGATGTCTGAAAACTTATTTGAGGATTACGGATGTTTTGTCTTGTTTTATCAAACAGTAAGTAGAAGAAACTATTAAAATAACTAAGAAAGCTCACTTTATTTTGCTGAGTCCAAACTGATTAATTTCAATGCATATATACTAAAGGTACTGTTCAATGACTTTGATGTAAGCGCAAAGAAAGGTACAGTAGGTGCTTATCAAGTGTCATGGTTTAGCGTGAACCAGTAACAAGGACCATGCAGCAGCTCACTTACTGCCCCCTCAGTGGGATGGGAGAGAGAATTGGAAGAGTAAAAGTGAAAAAACTCGTGGGTCGAGATAAATACAGTTTAATAGGTAAAACAAAAGCTGCAAACGCAAGCAAAGCAAAATAAGGAATTAGTTCACTACTTCCCATCAGCAGGCAGGTTTTCAGTCATCTCCAGGAAGCAGACCTCCATCGCAAGTAACAGTTACTTGGGCAGAGAAATGCTTTCACTCCAAACATGCCCCCCCACTTCCTCCTCCTTCTGCCAGCTTTGTATGATGAGCATATGTTCATATATGTTCATATATGAGCATATCAACATGAACTGTTCAACCTTAGATTAAGACATCATAGTTTCCACTTTTTAAAAGATGTACCAAATTGTGCCAGTATGACTTTTAGAAAACAAAAATATTGAGTGCATAGTTTGTCCCTCAGGATCTCACTGGCGGGTGTCAACATGTGTCACCTTAGACTGTTCAACACTTATGTAGCAAACAATTGCTTAAGCACAGCATAGTGTATGGAACATCCAATTGGTCAGTTAAGGTCAGCTGTCTTTATAGTGTCTCCTGCCAATTTTTTGTGCACTCCTAGGCTACTTGCCGGTGGGGCTGTATGAAGAGCAGAAAAAAGGCCTTGACTGCTTAGCTCCGACTAGAACCATCAGTGTTTTACCAATATTTTCATCCCAAATCCAACATACAGTACCATACCAGCTGCCAGTAAGAAAGCCAACACTACCCCGTCCAAAGCCATGACATCAAGTTGAAGTATTAAGGAGCAAACTCTCATAAATATTCATGCTTTAAATTTATTTGAAATACAGTAGTAACATATGCACCTCTTGGAAAAGAATGTAGCTTTATATTTGTCTGTTAGGTGCAACTTGGTCCGCTGACTAATGAAGAAATTCATAAATTTTCACACCCATGGTGAGGATTATACCTGTTATGATACAGTATCTGAATGTTTACATTAAGGAAAACAGACAGACAAGCCGTCTTCAGGGTCCATTGATGTCTCCATGATCCTCCCAAAATTTCTACATGTAGAGGCAGTGATTTCTTCTTTATAAAAGTTAGGATACATCTTGGGTTTTTCTATCATCTTTACACACTTACTTTCTGCTTTACTGTGTGTTGGTCTTCAACCAGGAAATAGTTCTTCCTTTATGAACACTTTTCATATGTTAACAGTGTAACAATGGGGCTTGTATTGCTTTACTTGAATCATTTTCTTAGTTTGCATGTTCTTGAACTATAGTCTATGTAAATGTGCTTAGTAGAAGAGCAATTATCAAAATACAGGAATGTAAGCACCAGTCTGGCAAGTTATTTCGTCTTGTTTGAGGTAATCTTTATTTCGTAGCCCTAACTTCCTGACACTGAAGTAAACATGAGTATGCCATTAACAATTTTCTTATACTCTAGCAGCAAATGTAGATGCTACTGCTTTCTACTGGGTATCGTCTGTCCTAGTTTCAGCGTAGTAGCCTGACTTTTGTCTTTTCAGAGAGTTTCTGTGTCAGAGAGAGTTTGACATTCCTGCAGATACGCAGTGTCAAAAAGAGAAGATTGTTTGGTAATAATGAAAAGTTATTGGTGGACAGGAAAGAGGGGGTAATTCAGGCTACAGTCTAGCAGCCCTGTAGAAACAGGAATGGCCCCAAAGTAGAGTTTTTGTTAACATGCCTCATTGTGCTCACAGACCAGCTCTGATAACTGGATTTTTTAGCCACGTAATTAAGTTAGGTAAACAGGATATACCCTTCTGCATAAACTGCTTCTGGGTTTTCAAAATCTGTCATTGTAAAAAAGGCCAAATACAAGTGATACAAATTTATGTCAGCAAAAACAGTGTCACATGGCACAGTGTTCGTGCATTCAAAAGGTACAAATTTAATTCTAAACATTTAATGATTTTATGGAACATAGAACTTTGTTAATGCCAACATAAACTATGATTCACCCTTAGATTAAGTAGTCATAGTTTCCACTTTTTAAAAAATATTCCAAATTGTGCTGGCAAGACTTTTATAAACCAATAACATTGAGTGCGTAGTATGTCCCTCAGGGTCTCACTGGTGGATGTCAACATGTGTCATCTCAAGCTCTTCAATGCTTATGTAGCAAACAACTGCTTAAACACATCTAGGATGATCTTAGTAAATATAGGTATTGCAAGCTCTATGCTGTTGCCAATTTTTTTCTTCAAAAACCTAAAAATAATGTTCCTTTTTACTTTGAAAACTGAAACTAAACACTTCTTAGCCCGTCTCTTGCTGCACTACTGGCAGACAATGGCTTGGCATATTAAATAAGGTATGTGTGTCCATTTTGAGGTTGCGCAGGCCAAACTAAGTATAATTAATGTTACTTTGTCATCTCCTCAGTGCCATCATCTACTTATCAGTCTTTCTCCATCTGTTCTTCCTGTCATATTCCTAAACTGTCAACAATTTGTTACAGACTCTTTTTGTTCTAATAAGTGAAATATGTCTAACATGATAATGCATCTGGATGTGGTTGCAGTAAAATGGAGAAAAATATAATAATGGATAGCTCTGGTCTTTATTACCTTGGAAAGCTACATTGATTTCTTCTGTAATGTAATTAAGCATTAGATAGAACCCAAGGACCCAAGGAAAATTTCTGGTATTTGTGAGTTCTGTCCCATTTATTTTTAATCCCTTATTTCTTTGCACATCATATACTAAAAATCAGAACTGAATGAAAAAATTGGGTTTTTTTTTGTTTTATTTGGTTGTTGGTTTTGTTTTTTGGCTTTTTTGTTTTTTTGTTTGTTTACCCAAGAGATTAAGGTCAAGAATGTTTCTGAAGACTATATTTTGTTTCATTTCACGTGTTGCTTCTTTGCTTCTCATCCTGATTGCTCAATGCAGCTTATAATCTTTTATGCGTCCTAAATACATCTCAGGTGATGATCCTGATGTCCATTCTTGGAGTCTAGATAAAAGTGCAATCTGGCTAAGCACTATGCAAAGTGTTTTCCTTTGATATATGGATAGTCCATCACATTTTTGGTGGGAAAAAAACAAACAAACAAAAGAAAAAAAAACCACCAAAAAAACCCCCACATACTTTCTTTTCTTTATGCGTGGACATTTGAACTGTCAGGATAATGACCTAGAAATAAATAGGCTGTAGGTTTGTTGTTTGGGTTTGGGTTTTTTTTTGGTTTTGGGTGTTCCTCTAAATAGACCTAGTGAAATTTGATAGTTAGATGCCAAAACCAGGCAAAAAAGTAGGTTTTTAACATGGAGGTAATAAATCATTGTATAACTGATCTAGTTCTATGATGTATCCTCATCGATTCTGGACTTTTAAAGTCAAGTTTAGGCATCATTCCAAAGGACGTGCTACTACAAATCAAAAGTGAAATTTCTTAACTAAGGTTTTTCACTTGCATTATGAATCACACTAAAAGTAGAGATCAAAATTGGCCTTCTGGTGTTAAAATCTACTTACCTAAAAATATCCATTTATTATTTTCTAGGATGCATGCTGCTGCCAAAATCTGCATATTTTTTGAGATACTTGCAATACCTGCTTGGACTCTAGCCTGTGGTCCAAACATAAAATGAGTTCTTTCATCTCTTGTCTACCACCTCTGTGAGGATATTTTTCACACCAACAGGCAGCATAAATACAATTTGTTACCATAAATATATATAATGTTTAGGGACCCGAATTCATGCCTGTCAGACTCTGAATCATGATGGCAAGTTATTCAAGGTCATTCACTGTTGTCATTCTGTCTACTGAGGTAGTCAGGAACACAGATGAACTAAATCAAAATGAAAAGATTCTTCTGTTTTTGACAGGTTTTCTTGGTTTTGATACGTTTTTTTGAGTTTGGCGAAAATTTGTTTCCTATAATTTTCCAGTAACACATGGTTTTACAAACACTTGTAACAAGCCCAAGACCAGGAGCTTTCCTGTAATAACCTGAGAGCTGTTTTGAATGCTGTTGGAGATGTACTGACTTTAAACATGCCTGAGACTGCATATAAGCCATAAGTATGTACAGATGGGATTATAATTGTCAGGTCAACACCAGAACAGGAACAGAAACCCTGCTAAAGGCATTCCCCATTAGCTTATGTTAGATCACTTCTGCTTATTCACAGTCCAGTTTGATATAATATTGCATTGCTTGCAACATAAGGACACAACTTTACAAGGAGGACTAAAGGTACTCCTTCCTTTCCTTCGCAGAATCTCTCCATTGATGGTACTTGGGACATTTCTCCTGTGTAGATGTGGATACAAAACCTTTAGAGGTAAGCAGGCACCTAGAACAAGTTTTCAATGGTCAGGGTGTATGTTATCCCAGATATCCTTAAAAAAAAGGAAGGATAGATGCTCTGGAGCACTGTAGTGTCTGTACTTACTGGGTGCTCCAACTGTGGTGTTATGAGAAAATTCTGTGTGATGGAAAGGAATAAAAAGAGAGAGATCTTGAGAAAGAGAGAGATGGTTTATCTGGCTTTTTATTACAAAAAATGGTTTGTGTGAAACAGTTCTGGCTTTTGCAAGAATTAACAAGTAACTAGGACATATTACAAGAAGATTCAATGGAAGAGAAACTTTGTAGTGATTGCTGTAGTTTACCTTTAACCAAGTAGTTGTGTAGTTCATCAGCCCTTGGAATGACAGGAAATGTGAATAAGCCTGCTACCAGCTCAGACAACAATTTGATTTATATATAAGAACAGAGGCAATTGAACTGAAAGATAAGGTTAAAGATTTCTATGTTTTTTAGAGTGGTAGCCATCAAAGCATTATTTGTGTCTGGTGTATCTCATGAAGGTGACAGAAATAATGAGTAATAAAACTTTGAACGGATAAAAATCATGTTTAAAGGCACTGTAAGGAAAAGAAAGAGGAACTTGTCAGGGGCTTAAAACTGGAAAACCAGTTCCATTAATACAACCTGTTAAAATATCTAATTAAACGGTAGATCCTTTCAGGACATAATAAAAAAAAAATATATATAAACTCTTAAAGACAAATGGAACTGACATTAAACAAAGCAACATATACATGCATGCTGAAAATTAGAAAGCCAAGACATAAAGCCACAGATAAATCAAAAACTGCCAAATTAATTTATATTAAAAGACAGAGATGGACAAAGGTAATTAGCTAAACAATGGAAATACTTAAAAAGAAAAAATTTAAAAAAATGCAGAAACAAGTAAAGATAAATACTTTTTGCCAAGGTGATTAGAGAAAACAGAAAAAAACCATCTGTTTAATTTCCAGAAATGAGTTTTTCAATTAAGAAAGCACAGAAGCTAAAATTTTAATGCTTTCAATATAAATATCTTACTTGTCAGACAAGTGAAATAGAGTGGAGCAGAAGCAAACACGAGAACTGTATCTAGGCTGTGCAAAAAAACATTTTCCAACAGAAGAATACTAAAGATATTAACTGGAGAGGCAGATGTTGTTTAGAGACTGTTCTATGCTACAGCTTCATGTGTATGCATATATATATATGTATAAAGATGGTTTACAGAATGGTTGAGCATGGAATACTCAGATCTGAGCTAGAAGTGGTTTGGTCTTTTTATCACAGCCAATGATAATCTGAGTCATTTGACAGTGTGTCAAATAGTGTCATGGAAGGACGGAGTGGGAGAGGGAGAGAGGGAGATTATATGTGTGTGTCTGAGTGGCTATAATGCCATAGCACTGTCTATCTCTGAGCCAAGGAAAAGAGTATCAGGGCAGTAGAGTCAGTTACTAGTGGTAGGAAGTCCCAAAGGTATTTCTACACATTCCTTTTCAATGAATAGGTAGTTTAGACTGAATATTGGTCTGAATTCAATGCTTACCTGTCAGCGTACAGTCTGTACACAACAAACACACCAGGTCTCCTGGGATCTTCTGTGAAAAGGAGTGAATTCATTTAAAAACTGAAAAGAAGCTTTAGATATTGACAGCTCAGTCTGAGATATTTGCTCCTCAAGGATCTAACAGATATAGACCGTAGGTGTTCTGAATCATCTCCTGAGCTTAGGCTCCCAAATTCTACCTAACCCTAACTCCACCTGCCAGTGCAACTTCAATTGTCTCCATTGTTTCCAAAGAGCTGATTAACTGCAAGAAAGATGCTTTCTGAGTAGTAAAAAACAGGAACAATGCTAATGGAGGTCACGATGTTAGACAGATAACATCCAGAAAAAGTGTTGTTTTCTTTCCCTGTCAAGGATTTATGTAAGGATACTGGAATGGCTGTTTACACGAACACAACCAAAAACAACCCTGCAACAAGAAATCGAAAGCCTAGCAGAGCTGATCCAAAAGGGAAGAACAAGAATTCTACAGATCACTGGAACAAACCAAGAGTGGTCAACTTACCGATCAAACGAGAGGATCTCGAACGGTGTCTACGACATTCACAGCCACTCCAGATTAGTCTCCTGACTGAGGCCACTGAAATTAAGGTAGATTCTCTGAAGATGCCTGTGTTACACTGGATGAGCCAACAAGAGTGGATTACACCGTCAAAACGAAGTGAACGACCCGTGAAAGATCCGTGTTTACGGATGCCGGAATGAAATCACAGACAGTCGCAGTGACAGTCCGTGGTTCAAAAATTAAACCACAGGAGAACCTTTGGGTAACATGGGCAAAACAAGCTAACCAGTCTGAATTCTGTCTTAGCTTGCAAACTGTTGCTCATCCGTTTCGGTCTTGTTTGATTGGTCTACCCATACTTAATGCTACAGCACGTGTTTTTGCTTCTATAGTACCTGGTGTAGGGACTGCACACGCTTTAAATCAAATTCAAAGATTAGCATGTTGATCAGTAAAACAAGCCAATGCAACCTCCGAGGTCCAAGACATGAGCAGCTTGAGACATGCAGTATTACAAAACAGAGTAGCCATTGATTTCCTATTATTGGCACAAGGGCACGGCTGTGAGGATTTTAAAGGAATGTGTTGTTTCAATTTATCTGATCACAGTCATTCTATTCACAAACGGCTACAATGGAAGTGAGAATATAAAAAAAATAAATAAAAAAATAAATAAACAAAAATTACCGTTAATCAAAACCTGTTTGATGATTGGCTCTCGTCCAAATTTGGAGGTCTTTCACCTTGGCTCATGTCACTCATCAAGGAGGGTTTGTGTTGGCTTGGCATACTAATAGCAATTATAGTAGTCGTTAAAATAGCTTATCATTGTATCATGAAAAATGTAACGTAGTTAACTGATAAGAGTATTGCTTGTACAAAAAGAAAAAGGGGGAGATGTTGCAGAATGGCTGCGGGAGCAGGGCCATGGATCCACGGAAGCATTGTACAAGCAATCCTCTTGTTAGCCTAAGTGTTTAGCATAAGTAGGATTTTAGCCACAGTAGGCCTCAGTGAGAACTGCAAGTTATGCTGACAAGGAAGAAGAGCCAAGGTCACACCGACCCTGCAAGAATGATAAACAAGGAGAGAGGGAGAGTGTCCTTCTGGAATGTTGGAGAACCTTGAAGCAGAAACTGCAAGTAGGAGGTATATGAACATGTAATCTTTAGAAGCCTAGCCAATTAGTGTGTGACAAGTAGGCATAATTTACAATAAGCGTATAAATATCTGAGCTCTCCGAATAAGCACAGGAGCTTGCTTTATCACTCATATTGAGTCGGCCGCATGTCTTCCCGGGCCCCTCTCGACATTTATGAAATAAATCAAATCAGGCACAGAGTATACACAGTAGTGAAGAGGTTGGTTTGAGTAGTGAGGGCATTAATCAGACAAAGAGATTGCTCATATTATCCCCATTCTTTTCCTTAAGTGTCCTTTCTAATCAGGCACAGATAGGAGTACTGGGGAACAGGAATACATATAGGAAAATACAGAAAATAAGTATTATAATAATGTTAATTGAATTTTAGTGATAACTGTTTATGACAATGCTATTAAATCATACATCAGCAAAAAATAATCTACTATAAGGCCTTTTTACTAGTGTAAAGGGTTAAACACTGTTTTTGCAGATGCTTTCATGTTGCACTTAGCACTGATTTTCACCTAGCTAACGTAAAGCATTATAAAATATTTTGTGACACATGGGAAGGTAAATACTAAGTTGTTGCAGATAGCTGAATGCCATGAGTGTCTATGATGCAAAGTCTGTGAAGTTAATAATTTCTTAACATGACTGTAATCTATCGTACATCTCGTCAATTATTAATCCTGTTACTACACAGAATACATCACTGCATTTTATAATTTGGATTACAAATCAAAATTTGAGTGATTGTAACCGGATCAGATTTAAGAAAATTCCAAAATTAGATATTGTTAAAAATATGACAAAGATAACACTCACTTTTTTTTGCCTTGAGCACTGATATAGTCTGTGACTTCAGTTAATTTCTTAGTAATCAGATGTGATCTGATCTGTCCTGTTCAGGTTCAGTGCTCAGTTTTGATTATCTAATGGTGACTGTAGTAGCTATTACTGGAAAAAAAAAGGAGGTCTCAGAGTCTATTATTATGTGAGCAGGTTCTTTTAGGTATTATACAATGGAGGACTTAATGTTTAATGCCAGGTTTACTTTCTTGAAGTTCGCTGATGCTACAGAGGACTGGTTTAGAAGGGTGATACAGCAATGTACTTATATCACAATGCAAGTACAAATTACATTTAATGGAGTATAGGAATATCAACATACACCTGAATCAGAATACAAATATGATAACCATCATACACTGTAACATACTCACTGTCATGAGGCTGGGCAGCCTGGTTGTTCAGAAGGAATACATGGGTTGAAAACACCTCAGGGCCATTGCTCTCTTTGAAGTTCTTTTCGTCAATTGTTCAGTTTTTATACTCTGTGTTGGTCAGACATTCATTGATTTGTCACAGCAGGTTGAAAGTACTTATTTTCCATTCATACTGCTATATTTCTGCTCTTCTGCTTGGTCTAGTGTTGGAGAAGTATGGCACTACAAACAGAATAGTTATTGTTTTAATGATTGTGTAATGACAGCATAGTTCTGCTCTTGGATGCAAACAAGTGAGCAAAGGAGAAAAAAAAAACAAACATAGAAGCTCTTGTGAGCAGACTGCTGAAAGTTATCTAAGATTCACAGAACTTAATATTATTATAGCAAATCTGCTCTCAGCTTACTACTTAGGAACTGTATATTTTTGCAGGCCATCAAACACAATGAAAAAGAGCTAGCAGCTATGTTTTTGAGGCTTTTTGCAGGTAAGTCTCTATAGTTTGTCTCTATGACTACCTCTCATCCTCTTTGAATAGAAGAAATGAGGCAAGAGAAAGATAGTTACAGACAGATTGTTCTGGTGAAGATGTAAATCATTCTGATGGATTCTTTACATTATTCATTCTACCACAGTAAGGAAAAGCAGAAAAGCTCATGTGTAGAGAACAGCAAACAACTCTGTTTTTCAAACAGAAGACACTGTCTGTGTTATGCTGTATATAACTAGTGCCACTTACATCTGGGCAATTGTATATTACTCTGCAGTTTTCCTAAACTGTTCATTAAATACTAGGAAGCCCAGCTGTTTTATGGAAGAAATGTAATGATCTTGAACACAGGTTCCCCATGAGGTATTTTGTCTTTCACAGTAAACAAAAAAGTAGCATCACCTCTCACAGAACCACAGGAAGCACTGAATATGTCAAAAGGCCTGTTAGAGTAAAGAAGAAGTAACTTAATTTCAATTTGATTTGTACTTCAGATGGTTATGTCTGTAGTACTATGTTAACTCAGGGCTTTATTTTGCACTCCAATCCATACAACCACTGTGCAAATTATTTGGGGTGAAAAAGCTCAAGTCTTAGTGAGCAGCAAATTGTAACCTATGTTCAGGAATTTTCACTAGCAGCAGTATAAGTTTGTTAGCAGAGTATAGGCTTGTTGACAGAGTCCAGGAAAGCCTTCTATAGCGAGTAGCTATGTAGTAAGAGATTATTTCTGTTTTAAAGAGTTTACCTCTTGTCCTGGTTTCAGCTGGAATAGAGTTAATTTTCCTTCTAGTGTTTACTGTGTTTCCAGATTTGGTATGAAAGGAATGCCAATGATGCATATTGTTCTATTTATTGCTAGGTGATGTTTACACCATTCAAGGACTTTTTTCAGCTTCCCGTAGAAAGTGAGATGAAGCATAGACAAAACAATGGAGTGACCATCGGAATATTCAATACCATAGACATCATACTTGGTATATAAATGGGGATTGTCCAGGGGGCTGGGAATCCATGATCTCTGCTCAGGTTGAGCTGGGCAGCCAATTCACCAGATGGTGTGAGTGACTTGTGTCTTGTATATTCTTTTAATTTAATTACCATTATTATTATTATTTTCATTTTCCTTTATTGTTTTATTAATCTGTCTTTATTTCAACCCATGAGGTTTTGGTCTTGTTTCCCTTTCCCCTCCTTTTCATCCCCTTCTCCCTATTGTTCTTGGGGAGAAGGGGGGTCAGCAAGTTGCTGTATAGTCTAGTTGCTGCCTGGGATTAAACCATGATACTGATTCAATAGATAATAGATGAAGAGAAAGATTGGCATGAAAAGTCTTCAAAAGATGTATGCTAATGTTCTTGGTTTTGTAAACTGTGTAGAATATAGAACCTATTCCATTGGTATCTTCAGTTTTTCTCTTCTGGGGATGGAGATTCAAGTGAACACAGCTCAGGTTGCCTTTGCGCTGAGTCTTAAAGAAGCTCTCTGGGATTCTCCTTACCTTTCTTTCTCTTTTACTTTTCTTTTTGAGGCTGCTACAGCTTCAGGACTTAAACTGTTTATTAAAACACAGAAAGAAAAGTAGCAATCCTACTTCCACCTTTATTTTCTTTTTTAGTTTTTTGATTGTATGTGTTAAAAGATGAAATTACTAAAAGGAAGATAAATATTTGTCAGTTATACTCTTGGTTCTACAATAAATTACTCCAGGATCATTCTTACCTCTGGTGTTCAGCTAATATAAACTCCTGGGAACAGAAAGGTGTAAACCTACCTTTGCTCTATTTCTCTCTGGTTTTTTTCTGCAACATGAAAATAAAGGATTTTGAGAAGTTGACCTCAGCACAGTTTTCTTGTCTTTGACATTCTTGTTCTTTTTTCCTATTGTATAATAGCAAAATGTTAGTTTTAGTTTAGTATTATTTTATTGTTTTAACTTCTGAAACTAAAGAATGACCAAACAGTCCAGAGAGCTAAAGATTAGGATTAAGATTTGTGTGATTATTCAAAAAGAAAAAATGTTTTAAAAATGCTTAGTCATTAATAGAATAGCAAGTTCAAACTATACATAATCATTTCAGAAATTATCCATTTTTTCTTTCTTGATTTTAATTTTCCTGTAGTGCATGACAGAAACTGAACTTCAACTTGATAAAATAAATTTTAAGAATTGTCATTAGTTGTAAGTCTGTATCTTACTATAGATAAAAGTTTGTGTTTTGCTTCATTTGGGATATTAAACTGGGATGGTGGGTAGGGTGGAGGGGACCGATATTTAAACAGCATCTAATCTTAAATAGAAAAAGAAGCCTGAAATCCTTTGCTATTTACAAGTGAAATTATGATGTAAAGAAGTCAAGAACATCTAACTAACCCTTTTGAAATTCAAAGCACTCTTTATAATTATTAGCTTGTTTATTCTGAGAATGATTCTATGCACATTACTTTGTTTTTGATGGTATGGATGTGTAGCTTTGTAGTACTGTAAACACAGCACCTTAGTCTATGCCCAGTCGTGGTAAGGCTTTCATTGCTCCCACTTCCAGCCTCCCAGGAGTCAGTAAGCTGGGAGTGGGCAAGAGGCTGGGAGTTGACATGGCTAAGACAGTTGACCCAAACTGACAATGGGGTATTCCATGCTCACCGAGGGAAAGGAGGGAGGATGGATATTTGTGACTATGGTGTTTGCCTTCCCAGGCAGCTGGTACACGTGCTGAGGGCTTGCAGAATCAGCAGTTATGTATATCTATATAAAGTAAATAGCTAGATGATTCCAATAGTGTTTACAAAGGTCATGTATGTAGGTGATTAAATAATCATCCCCAAAAAATATCTTTTTAAGATCATTCTTGCTGCTGTGTTGCACACCATGTTTTCAGAAACAGTAGTCTACTGGAGTTCTCTTCTGAACATAAGGTTTGTTCGTCATATTATTCAACATCCAGGTGATTTTGTTACTCACTAAAATATTATTTAGACATTTTGGAGGGTAGAAAATCAAGTATTTTGGCTGATTTTTGTTGCTGCTGTTGCTGAGCAATGAATAATGAAATGGAAAACTCACAGAAATAAAAAGACACCTTTCAGTATTTTTACCCTTTTACAGGGAAAGCATACACTTGATCAGTCCTAAAACTTACCTGTGTATTGAGGTCATGGAATATACAACATAGTGAAGATTAAACGATTGCATTTTTACCGTTCTTATTTATTTATCTATTTTCCTGATATCAATTAATTATATTATCGCTTGTATGTATTTTTAAAAAAATATATTTAATAAAATTGTCATTATATACAAATATAGAGGCCTCTGAAATACCTGTCCTCTAGTTGCCTTCTTTTCTTTTCCCATTAACTTCAGCTTCAGAAGTCTTTTATCATAATTGAAGTCAGTAATGGCCAGTGTATATATATATCTTTGCCCTCTCCAGGAGCTACCAAACTGAATTATCTTTATACTACTATAAGTCTAGGTTATTTTTGTACATTTCATTTCAGTGATTTCGGTTGTTTACTGAATTAAAGCTAAGGAGAGAAATTATATTCCCTTGAAAAAGCATGGTTGGTTTCCTTAGTCATATTTATTTCTATCAAGCCAGAATTTGTTAGTGGAAAGTTTTTAATCTTTTTACAGTCTTGGGTCATTGACTTCAAAAAGTATTAGTGCACTACCTTGAGTTATATTTTCTTTCAACTTCAAAATTTCTACATTTGATAGATTTTCTATGAATGTTATTTTGCTCTTCAGTCATAAGAAACGATAAAAAAATTTCCAAGACACTTGCAGATGGTTCTGAGGTATACTGTATAATATGCAACAGAGAGAAAATATGAAACTTATAAGGCCTTTAGGTATAGTATCTTTTTTAATAATATACACAGTATTTTCTTCTGCAGTAATATAATAATTAAATATATTTCTTTTATATGGAAAAAGAGACACATTTTTATATTGTTTTTCTTACCTTTAATCTGAACCTAATAATGCAGTCATGTTATGAAATTAATAAAAGTAATAATATGCTAATTAAATAATGTTTAAATGTTTTCATTGTCTGATTTTATTAACAGATTTTATTAACAAATACCTTTTTATATTATTGCTTTTTATCAGAAAAAATATGCTGCTTTGTATTAAATAAGATTTTATTTATATTACTAATTATATGCCAACAAAAAGATGTGCAGGAGATGCAGAAATTTTAGAAGATGTATTAGCATCCTAAAGCGCCTTTTATGCTGAGGGGCCATTGTTGAGCTTTTTCTATTCTTGTCTGGTCAGGGGAAGGTGCAGAGGCTCAGCCTTTTCTAGGATCAGATCCGAACTTCTTTATTCTGTTGAGCTGAGAGATAAGTAATATTTATGTAGTTATAAAGTACATATATATGTGTGTATATAACATAAAATATCTGTATTAAAAATAAAAAAATCCACTCGTGGCTTCAGAATATGTGATCAAAATATAGAAGGTGCATGAAAGATGTGTGACTGAATTCTTTCTATGAACATCATTGAGAACAGTCAGGAGACTGAAAACATTCTGCAAACAGGTGAACAAGTCAAAATAACAATTTTCTAGGAAGACATAATTTGTGAAAAATATAGTAATATTGTCTATGGTTTTACTGCAACGTACATAATTTTAGGTGTTACATTCATGCGAAGACTAACCAGAAATAAGTAAATCTATTTACTTCATTGTCACATTTGCAAATCATCTCACTCGTATGGGGGCTTAAGTATTTATTGAGAGGAGAAATGGCACTATTGGGCATGCTTAATGCTCTGAAAATGGAGAAAAATCTCTTGTGCTAGTATCTTAATCTCAAAACAAAAAGCATATATTCCAAAAAAGGATAGATGTTTGTAGTAATAACCTGAATGGAGCACAAAACTTTTTTGTTTGTTGTCATGTGGAAAAGAATAAATTGGTATATATTTCTGAATTATATCTAAATATTTGTGAATTCAAAAACAAGACCATATTTAACACTACTTCCATTTCTGCCCACTGAAATAAATATGAAATAAATATTTTTTGGAACATTTGAAACTGAAATGTTGACAGATCCCAGGTCTGAAATAAAGGGGGGCCAGAGGGGATGTTTTGTTCCTAAGTGTTGGTACACCTGTGTTACAGCATTGTAGTCTGCTGAGTCTTATCATGAAATGACATTAAATAATTTTACTTAGAATTATATAATGCAATATATCTTCTCGCTATTTAATTATCATAGTGAGAAATTTAATTTCCAAAAAATCTAATTCCAAGTGACACATCTTAGATCGGGAAACATATCCAACTCACAGAGAAAATAAATAGGAGTTGGGTAAACTGCCAGTTTGTTTTATAACTACTACTGTAGTAAATCTTTCAGTATAGAACATAAAAATATCTTAGATAGTTCTTGTTGAATTATGTCAAAGGCTTTCATGACATAAAATGATGATTGAAACAGGGACTGGCTATACTAAAAGCTGGAAGAATGCTTGATTCAGTTAAGTGTCAGAATTTCAGGGGTTTATTTAAAATATATATTTTTAAATGGAAATGTGGTTAAGAAATAAATCAGCATAGTATTTCAGTACAATGACAGATTAAATGTAAGGTACTGCAGGGTGACAGAAATGTATCTAAATATGCCACTATTTTGCACTTCTGTGAAACCAGTGATTACAAGGTCATGTATGACATTTAAAGAAAATATCTATTTTGCTGGAACAGGTAAAGTATATCTGTCCTGCATATCAGTTAGCAATGGAGGTGAAGTCAGATAAAAGGATTCTGCTTGTGTGCTTTGCAAATGGATGCAAGTCTTCATTCATAATATCTTATTTTAAGAAGCAACAAGAAACTGAGCTGAACATACCACAGCTAATTACAGAAGTATTTAGAGTGTGTCTTAGCTCGTTGGAATTTATTCAAAGCAAGCACTTATTTTCAGGAAGAATAGGGAAATTTTATGAGCACTCACTTTTGTAATTCTAATTTTTAAACTAAAATAATCAACATTTTAAAAAATTAAGTAGTGGTTAGACGTTGAAATCTTTCAATTTTTTTAATTCCTACATATCAAAGTGCACAATGTGTTATGAATGCACATTTCATGCATATACTGTATAAAGATTTTTAATTACTAATAGGATCTGCCATGACTGTTTGACCTGTAATACTCAAATTTTTGGCATTTATCGTTAAACTTCACTTGCAGGTCCATATAGTTTAATGACAAAAAATTCACAATGTGAATAGAATAGAATAGAATAGAATAGAATAGAATAGAATAGAATAGAATAGAATAGAATAGTTGAAAGGGACTCACAATCATATAGTCCTACATCATGAGAAGACCACTCACATGGTTGAAAGAAAAGTGGCTGTCTTATGAATCAGTCTGATAATAAAATATTACTTGCTGCAAATCAAATCCAAGCTATGCTTTTGTTTTAATGTGAAAATAGTATTAAAATATTATTGCTTTATCTCAGGTCAAATGTAATCTTACACAGTATGTATCCTAAGTTTCAAAAGCAGTCCACACAATAGGATCACTAACAAGTGCAGGAAGAGATATGTTCTTTTCATTTCTAATCAAGAGACGCATTATAAAGAATTCAATTGATAAGGATCTATTAACAAAGACTTGACGTTGCTAGGATCTGTTAGTCAGAACTGAATTGCAAACCGGGACTCATTTGTAAAACGATTACTGGTGTTGTATCCCTGATCTCAATTAACTGCCAGCTGAAGTCAGATTCTCTTAATGTGATTCATTTTAACATAACAAGAGTAAATAGTTTTGCCGTGCAGAACAAACTGATTATTTCAGACACAGTGGAGACCTTACTTAAAATGTCAGCCAGATTATGAATTCATGCTAAATAAGTTAATGAAAAGATTAATATCAGTGACAACAGTGCTTCCAGACATAACGCCTTATTATGCCTAGAAAGGAAGCCCTTATCTTTTCTTTTTTTATTCTTTTTTTTTTTTCCTAGCTAATAGACATTTTCTTTGAAATGCATAATTTCCTGTGCCACTTGAAACTAATTCTTAAGTTGAGAGTTTCATCTGTTTTCACCAAGATAAAAAAATTTACATATATTTCTATGGGTTATTCATGTTGGTTTTCTGTACTCTACTATAAGAGTCCATCCCAGTAGGGCAGTGTTTTTACAATATGCAACTTACACTCAAAATAATTTCAGAGGACCTTTTCAGGTAAGATTTATGCAACAATTAAACCTCAACACTCAAACACTTTGATTAAGCTAACTCTATTAAAGGAAGATATTGATACAGGCTCTCATCTTTACACATATAAGTGATCTTACAGATTTACAAAGCCTCGTTTTAATTTCTCATTCTTCAACAGCTCCTTTTATATTTCCTGTTCTTTGCTTTATTTTCTTTTATTTTCCCCCTCTTGTGCAATTATGTATTGCAGACATACACCTACTTGTTCCCTTACATATTTTTGAGAGGTTATATGATAATAAAATTACCTTATAGTGGAATATTAAAAATATATATATTAGCTAGCACTGTGGAGTTTCAGCAGAGAAGAAACTAGTATTCCTCTAGTTAGCATTTTCCGCACCTATTTTTCTGTTCAAAAGAAGGGGAGAAATCTTCAGAGTTTTCCTTTGAAAACACTCAAGGGAAAGTAAAATGCTAATTAAATTAGCACTCTGACAATTATTGATATAACCATGCTTGGTAAAGAGGTGTCCTACTTTAAACTACTGGCAGTTTTTATTTTTGTAAGATTTATTCACTATGTTTGTCAAAAGCTTTTTGCAAGTATTCACATTAAATGGATGAAATTAATTAGAAAAATACATGATAAAAGAAATTTGATCTTACTGTATATTTATAGATCCGGAAAATTCATTTTTTCTGTTATTCAGTCAATGTGTGTGCCCTAAAAATAATGGTATTGATAATCTAAATATTAGTAGTAAATTTTATATGATCTTCTGCATGGTGCATATTTGTACATGATAATTTTTAAGGAATAACTTCAGTGCCATCTCCTTAAAACCTGATTCTAACTAGTGACTTAGTATACCACCATATTTAGTAAATCAGTACATTTTAAAGAATTCTTGCGTTTTGAATCATGAGAAGACTCAGCACAAGGCCTTAAATCCACAAACTTACTTCATGATATCACATTCAGTCCATTAGTCACCTCAGTCTAACTCCAGCAATGGCTATTCAGAATGAAGCCAGGAAAATTAACATCTTGAAGTTAGAGCATTATCTTGTGTGAGGAAAATTCTGCTCGTATTTTCAATTGTTTGTATTTCAAGGGGTCTCCTCCAAGACTTATGCCTGTGTGCATTTTATATAAACAATGATTTACTTTTACTGTCACAACTTGGAACACTTGAATATTCTTGCAACCTCTGTGAAATCAACCAGCTACACACAAGTTAAAAGCTCCAAAAGGAGTCTGCCTGCACATCTCTAGCATTTTCCCATGGGTATTCATGCCTAAGTTCTGATAGATACATATGGACCAGCCACCCTTACCTTCTTTTTAAAAAGCATGATGATCCCACCCATTTTTGTTTCATAAAGAACATAGGAGTACATGGACACATGGAGCTATCCCCCTTTGCTCAAGAGTTTCATGAGTGAAGACTTGTACATATCATAAAAATACTTTCCTATAATTTATTTAAGCTTTTCTGTATTATGTATCATATATTTGCAACAGCAAGTGACATATTAGATTAGTGGGATTTGACATGATGTCTTGCTTAGAAATTTCAGAAAGGAATGCTGCTCAATATTAGTCTATCAGAAATGACATATATGTCACCATGTGACTAGCTTTCCAGACAAGGCCTAGGCATAGCTTCATTTCCTTGGGCATAAAAAGACTGACACTTGAGAAAAAAGGATTATGCCTGTCATGTCCTCCTTTTTCTCCATAGAAATTCTTCCAAAAACCCTTTAGGGTTTTACTCTGCTCTTCTCAGAGACTACAAAAGGATATTTATTCAACACTTTGCTGTGAGAGACCTACTATTAGCTTAACCAAGAAAAATATATTAAATATTACTAAGAGGGATTTCAGATAAGTGAAGGACTCTTACAAAGATGAAGAGAGAAACAGAGATATGTGTTTGTACATACACACAAATGTGCATACACTTAGCTTCTATAATCTATGTGTAAAAGAAACATTTTGTGAAAAATCTGATTTACTCTTAGTTCTGGATTCCTTATTTTGCTTTTAATTGTTGTAAATATGTAGTTTATTTTACAATGGTTTTAATCAGTATCATGAGAGGGAACAATAACTACAGAAGGCAGAGGAAAATATTAAAATTTCAATGCTCTTCACTGTAATTTAAAAAAGAAATAGGATTATATAATTATTAGGTATAATAATAATTAGATATTTGTGAAAGTATGCACAAGTGTATATAAACTCATATTATATATACACATGCAGGTAATCACACATATCTTTTAGTGCAATTACTTCTTCGTGGAGAACAAACAGGAATGAAAAATCTCTGAGACCTTAGCTGTCTCTGGGCTATAGAAAGACTTTTTGAAATCATTACTTTAAACTCCTCACCTGTTCAGACAGAAAAAAAGCATGAAAGGCCTGCAAGTGCCTTCCAAGCTGATATGTGACACTGAGCAGAACGGTACTTTTTATGGTTTTGGGGTTTTCATAGCAGAAGATATGATCTAGGAGTAAGAAAGGTCTATAATTTTTTTCTGACTTTTAGACCTGTCTCAATAATAGGTTATGACAGTAACTTTCATACTATTATACGTGCAGAACCCCTTTTTATGGGGGTAATATGACTTAAAATGCTGCTCACAATGGCAATAGCTGTTCTACTTTGTGTTGTATTACACAATGACAACAGGACTAAAAGTTGGGAAGAGGGTCAACTCTTCAGGCAGTGATGCCTTGGGGAAACCAGGAAGTGTCCTTACTTCTCATCCTATACTGCCACTTACATCCCAAATAGTCAAAAGCACTTCATTGCCTTAGACTACTTCAAAGGCAGAGCTGCTTCATTCTAATTAAAATATGTTTGCACTGCTTAATAAAAAATAGCCTTTTTACAAGACTGAATTATTGTGTACGACAAAACCTAGTTCCACTGAAGGCTACTTACCTACAATACCGTTTACTAAACATCCTCCCAAGGAAATTCAAAATACTCAAATTGGGAGAAAATGTGATAAGGGTTGGATAATGAACTAATTCTAGCCATTCTCCTTTTATCTATTCTCACAAAGGGAAGAAAAAGCATGGAGACTGCTATAGTTCTTAACAAGGAAAAGTCTAAAGATAGATATTACTTCTCAGACTCCACCAGTAAGTGATTATAATTTATCCCTCAACACTGGAACTTAAATAAATATATATATATATATCCTTAACCTACCCCACTAGTATTTTATTTGAGTTTCAAAAGATGACAAAGGATTTTGGAATAGGAACTGAAGAGGAAAAATTGAGAGGAGAATAAGAGAAAAAAAACCCAAACAAAATCAACCAAAGTATTTTGTCTGCCTTCCACCTTCTTCCTTGCCTTCCACTAGAAAAGGAAAATAATGCATCTCTATTTACAAATATTTAGCAAACTTATTTACATTATTTTTGATGTCTTTGTGGACCTTCAACAATGCTTTTAGAAAACATAATTTTATTTTTAAAGAAAATAAATAATAAATAAAGGTGTTTTCCCAATGTTAAATATTGTAGAAGAAAAATAATATTCAATGCCAAATTCAGGTTTTTCATCAGAGCAATAATTGATTTTCTGGGAAAATGGAAATGGAGCCTTGTCACACAAGAAGCCAGCAGTCTGAGAAAACATGTTAAGGAAACAAAGGAAATCAGTTGAAATTACATGAAGAACATTAACCAAACAGCAAGAAAAGTTGATTTATAAGAAAGATTTATAAAAATACCACAGGAAGATCTATGATATTTTTTTCCACTAGTAGCCACCAAAATGATATTAACAGTGCTGGAACAATGGTGTATTATATGTGTTTCTTTTAATACTGATGAACAATCTAACAGCTGAAGAGTATGAGCAAACAGAAACCAAGGTTATGAGGATATACATGCTGACATGTCGTTCATAACGTTCTGCCTGTCTGGGTCAGAGGGATAGTACTTACCTTGTGTGATAACAAAATCTGCGATTGAAAAAGCCCATAAAAACTTTTCTTCTTATTGAAGAGTTGAAGGAGATTGAAGAACAATGTGGTTTCAGACAGCAGACTGCTATAGATTGTCTCCCTTTATGGAATTGCTGTTGGCCATCTAAAACGTAGACAAATGTCTAGAAATCTACAGTAGAATTAAAACATAAAAATGTCAAAGGTAATTTAGCTTATCATGACAAAGTAAATTTGTATAAACTCAGGTGCAATATGGGACTGTACGAATTAAGCAAAGAGATTTAAAGAATTAAATTCACCTAATGAATTATGACGTTTCTGTCATTTGAACTTAAAACTAATGAACTCATTTGCTTCACATTTTTCATAATCTATATAGAAGTTAAAACTTGAGTTTTGAATTCACATAAATTCAGGTAGTATTATGCATCCTTTAACTATTATATGATTTTACAATATGTATTGTACAGCTTTTATGCTATTATATTGAGAAGGTTTTTTTTAAAAGGAATACACATGGGATAGAAGAAGACATCATCTTTAACCTTTATTCAAGAATCTTGCTGTATTTTTCTTGTTAATGGCTTAAAACAATATAGTCTTAGCCTTGGACCATAGTGATTTTAACCTACAGTACCGTATTACAAGTGTAATTCTGCATTTCTTACAAAATTTGTTGATCACTACTTACTTGTTTTAACCACATCGAACTTCAGACTGTCACCAAGACCTCTTGGACTCATTTCTTCATAACAGGGGTCCAATGTATTCCCCAGGAGCACAGTGGGCATGCAGTAACATGTAGCTGCTTCCAACATGGGAAGAGGGGGTATAAATTAATTGAATAACAAAGTGACTCAGCAATTAAGAACAAAACTTCTACCTTATTTTGTATAAAATGAGACAAGAATTATAAATTCTATAGCAAAATGTTGTTATTCATGTGGAGTGTTGGGGAGGGGGGGGAAATTAAAACTTAAGTAGTCTAACATTGGCATTTACACCTGTGTTTGTGAAAAATTCTAATTTTGTTTAAGAAATTGCATTGCATTGCAGTATGCTATGCTGAGTTTATTTTAGTTTAAGTTAATTCGTTTCTGTATGTAGTCCCCAAGAGAACACAAATGGTTTAATTATAGCTTAAACAAACTAAACACTTTACTAAAGAGTTCCTTCAAGTATTTTATATTAGCTTATTTATTTTCTGTAGCCGAAATTGGTTTCATAATGGAACAACAGACTGATATTTCCGATACAAAATGTCATAGATGTTTCATAGGAATTATGACACTAATTATTATATATTTTTCCAGACCTTATTCTAGATTTTCCAAATACTTTCATTAGGAAAGAGAAATTAAATATTGGTTGATTTCAGTCAAAATAACTGAGCTTTTAAACACTCTATTAAATTGCCTCAATTTTGCTTTTAGATTTCTCAGGAAACATTATTTGTTACTGAAGTCTCACACAATTTAAAGTCTGTTTCAACAGCTATTTTGTTGTTAGATTTGCTTCATTAACCAGAATTAATGTTTACTAAGTAGCTGTCCTTTCAACTGGCTAGGATTCCTTGTAGTTATTATATAGAATCATTCCTTTATTCGCTGGCTTTTTAAAAAGGAGTATCCTTTATAGATAATTAGTCTGAGTTATTCTTAAATTCAGATGATGCCTTTGTTTTACTGAAAAACGAGAGCTGTGTACTTGGCTTTAAAGATGCCATTGAGTGGTTCTCCATGTAATACTTGTGTGTGCAAAACCAAGGTAATTAGAAACAAAGATTTTCATATATGAAAGCTGAAGTAGGAGCTAGGAATTAATTTTATTTTTATTTTCCTGCTGATGAAGAAAGTGACATAAAGTATTGAACATATCGGTGTGCAATGTGCTGTTGCAGGTTGGAATTTTGACATAATGTTCAATGCCTGGTAAGACAAGTCTTCATCATCCTCTAGAACCTGCTCAGACTTCTTGATCCTTCCTGCACCTCATTCAGAAACTGCAGAAATATTTAGGCAAATTTGTGTCTTCATTTTTGTAGGACAGAAGTTTTTGCTCCTTTGACATAAGCACACATGCTTGGGTGTGTGGGATACTGATGTTTTCTGGGTATCAGTAAATATTTTTCCCAGAAGAGCAGTGAGTACCCACAGTAAACAGTATATTTGCTGTTAAAAAGGTGAATGTTAGTAAATATTTCTAAAATATTCTAAAAATAAAAATATTCTAAAAATACAAAACCTAAAGAAACAAAGTCTTCTGACTGAGGAGGGGAATTAATATTGGATTCTATTCAAACTATTTATTTTTCAGAATTCAATGCTTGTTTCATGTCTTCATTTTCCACAGATCAAAGTCATAACTGATTTTAATTATGGCCAAACACACTTATTTAATTACTCAGATTACTACCTGATTTGAATAATCAGCTTTTAGCTTATATTTTTAATGGGAACTTCACTCTTTTGACTATAAATATCTAAAAGAAAATCAAGCAAATAACCACAAACCCAATATGCTGCTAATGACACAAACATATTTGGAAGGTAAACATGGAAAGCTTAAGACCAGGGTTTTTTTCTTCATTAGTCTGTAATTCAGTGTGTCCTCTTCTCCTCAGTTTGTCACAACAGCTATTAAATTATCATGAAATCATAGAATGGCTTAGAATGTTTAAAGATCATCTAGTTCAATGCCCCTGCAGGGACATATTTCACTAGATCATCTTACTTGAAGACCCAATCAGCCTGACCTTGAACTTTTCCGAGGATGGGACATCCACAACTTCTCTGAGAAAGTTGGTCCAAACCAACCCCATTGTAAAAATATCTTCCTTATGTCCAATATAAATCTACCCCCATTCGGTTTAAGACTGTTACCCCTTGTTGTGTCACTGCAGACCTTGATATAAGTGTGTCTTCATCTTCCTTATAAGCTCCCTCTATATAGTGAAAGGCCACAATAAGCCCTCTCTGGTGTCTCCTCTAGGCTGAACAACACCATCTCTCTCTGCCTTTTTTCATAGGAGAGGTATTCCAGTCCTCTTACCATTTTTGTGGCCCTCCCCTGGACACACTTTAACAGGTCTATGTCTATATTGTGTTGGGAACCTCGGAGCCAGATGCAGTACTCTAGGTGGGATCTCATGAGAGCAGAATAGAGTGGCAGAATCACCACCCTCACCCTCCTGGCCATGTCTAATTTTGATGCAACCCTGGATATCATTGGCCTTCTGGGTCACAAGTGCATGTTCTGTTCAATGGTAAAGGATGTTGACAGCATAACGCATGTTCTAGTGTCTTTCTCTGTCATAAAGTTATCTTGTTTTGAACCAACCAACCAACCAACCAAACTTTACCTCTTCTGTTCTGAAACTGGCATTTTCCTGATGTACACAGTAATATATCATCAATTCACTGGTCCATTGGTAATGTGTGAAAGTTAATGTGTAATCAACGCACCATGATTTTGATGATAACTTGGTGTAATGAATTACCAGGGTAATGCCAGCAGGTGCATACTAATGACTGATCATATCTACACACTATGAAATTTTCACTGTTTTTGTAAGCAAGGAGTGAGGATGGTCTGACTGTCTACTGCTGTAGAAGGGGAAGTCCTGAGAGATAGAAATGTGATTCTAAAACCCTATTGTTACTGCATTTGTACTGTTAAAATTTTCTTGTTTAGGTAGGAAAACACCTTACAGTTATTAAAAAAATTGTGTGCAATAAAAAAGTCTAATTCTTTTTTTGTGCTTTCCTATTCAAATATTATGTGTGCATTCCAAAAGTGAAACTCATTTTCAGTGTAGATTTTCATGGGAATTTGTGGTATATGATTTAACCAGGGCAAGCAGCCATAAATTGTGTCTTGGGAAGATCAGAATGCACATAGAAAAATAAAAAGCAAACAAACCTTGAGTGTAATGCAGCACCGGAACGGACTGGCTAGAGATTATGTAAAGTCTCCATCCTTAGACATTTTTCAGAAGGTGGCTAGACAAAGTCAATGCTGAATGTCCTGGCTTTCAGATCAGCTCCTCCAAGGTCCAAACATCTATTCTATTATTCTGAGTTGTTGTGAATAAATATCTCAGAAAGCCTTTATCTCATGTAGGTATCTTGTCTCCATTGATGATCAAATTTCCTCTGTCTACAATCCCTTAGTATTTACTATAAATGTACTGTGAAAATATCTGTAAGGTTACTACTTGTCCATTCATCCATGAAGTGTAATTTATTATTAGATACAATTAGAGAATTAAACAAGATCTTTCTTTTTATTTGAAGTGGAATATCTATTGCTATTGCCTTCACTAAGTCATCATATTAATACTGTTGTTTAGCAAGTACGCAGTTGTGTAACAATAAAATGGTTGAGGTAGCGTATTTTAAAACACTGAATAAACCAGTAAACCCACATAGCAACTCAATAACTAAGGTCAAAATGGCTTTTTCCCCCAAAAAAATAATTAACATAGAAAGATTTTTCATAACTGTATATTCTGTAGAAGGAATGTAAGGATAATAATAACAGACAGTAAGCACAAATAAACCATAATGGCAGCTTTATACAGCAGTAACAGCTAGATTCTCAGATTTTGGGAAACAGAATCTTAAGTGAATCCTGTCTAAAAGAGATACAGATTTTGTTCCCACGGCCTATATACATACTTACAGATTGGTCACAGATCTGAGTTAGAAAGTTTTGTTACTACCTCATTAAA
>VXBW01004355.1:80975-103076 GCA_013400375.1 Thinocorus orbignyianus
AAAGGACTGAGCTTTTTAATATGTACAAATGAACATATAGAATAAAACCTAAAGAAACCAACAGTTAAATAAAAACATATGCTTTGAAGAAACAATCCCATGAAAAAGCTAAAAAGAGCTCCTCTCTTTTCATACTTTTTTTCCGAAGTTCTTTGAAGTCTTGTGATTTCACAATTGAGACGTTAATTACTTTACACATAAACTTCTGTGTGCTTCAGATTTGAGAAAACATCCAATGCGCTATTTTGATGCCCATTTGCTATGAGCTCTGTGCAGTCCACATCCCTAATCACTTGTGCAGAGCAGAACTGAATGTCTATGTAGTTTCTCACTCAATAGGCACATGGGTAAATGTTAATTAAAATATCCTACTTAGAAAATTTAGAAAGAGATCTTTTTATTCATCTATATAGCTTTTCCTGTTTTAATGAGATGCTGTTACATAAAGTCTTCCCCTGGGAATCCCAAAACATGAGAAATTGTGTCTACTCTGGGTGTTGGTTAAATGGTAGAATTTAACTTTTATAATAAAGTACAAGCTGCACAGTTTAGAATAGCATAGAAGTCTGAGAAAAGCTTTCTAAAAATGAAGGAACACCGGCATTTAAATTTATATGTACATAAGTCAATTTTTATTAGTTCAATCTATCTTAAAATTTATATTTCAACAGGATATGAGGACAGTGTATGATTGTTTTTTAAATCTTCTTCCAATACAATATCAAGATAATGTAGGAATATTTATTTTAAATCAATTATTTCATCACATCTGAATATTGTTATGCTTTAGATTTAGCTTAGTTTTCAAGTAAAATGGGATATTTTAGGATTATTTTTTTTTTCCACAAAGTATAACCTAATTAAACAGTAAATTAATACATTTTGATAATTTCAGGAAGGAAAGTAATCAGCAGAAGAAAGAAATTTTAAGGGGCACAGTTCTTAAAATTTCATCCGTCACTTTTCCTGCTTGCAGCAGAGGTTATATTTATGAAAACTTTCTAGTCAAGATTTAAAAAAAAAAAAAAATATTCTAATAATCTGATCTGTGTTTTGATCTGACTTTAAAGCTGTCCCTGCGTTGATTGTTGTATGACTCTAAAGCAAATTGTGCCACAGAGGTAGCCGAGGGTGAGTTTACCTTGGCTTAACGCCAAGCGCCCACCAGGAAGCTCTGTCACTCCCCACCTTCAGCTGGACAGCAGGAGAGAAAAGTAGGATGAAAAGCTTGTGGGTCAAAATAAAGGAAGTTTAATAAAATAAAAACAAAGACCACAGGAGGAAGCAAAGGAAAGCAAAAGATTTATTCTCTACTTCCCATTAACAGGTGATATCCAGCCACCTTCTGGAAAGTAGGGCTTCAATAGGCCTAGCAGTTGCTCTGGAAGAAAAACATAATAATGAATGCCCCACTCTGCTACTTCTTTCTCCTCATTTTTTTTTTTTTTTTGCTAAGCAGACAACATATGGTATGAAGTATCGCTTTGGTCAGTTTAGGTCAGCTGTCATTGCTTTGTCTCCTCCCAGTAATACCCCCTGTGAAGAAGGAGGAATGGAGGGACTTATGAGATTATGGAGTTTGTCTTCCCAATTAGCTGTTATGTATGACAGAACCCTGAAAATGGTTAAACAACTGCCAGCTGATGGGAAGCAGTGAATTTATTCCTTATTTGTAGCTTTTGCTTCATTGATTAAACTGTCTTTATCTCAACCGTAATTTTTTACATTTTTACACTTCTGATTTTCTTCTTCATCTCACTAAAAGAGCGAACAAGTGCCTGTGTGGCACTTAACTGTGTTGGGTTAACACGTGCTTCCCTATTTAGAATTTAATTCTATATATTTGTAACTTCAAAATACTTAATTCCGCAGAAACAGTGAAAGCATTAGTACATACATGATCTGCATTCAATGTGTCAGTAAATCTGTTTATCCTTCAGGGACCTTAATAAATGCTACAGTCTGGCTCTGTTTATAGACAAAGAGATCATTGGTTTGAAAATGGGAAAGGAAGTAACTGATACTTCTAATCAGGGTTCCAGACTGAACGACACCATCCTGAAACACAGAGTACTTAGCTTCTCCAGCTCCTTGATCACAGCTGGCATAATCACAACCTCCCAATTTCTCTTAACACATGCAAAGAATATCACCAAAATATATCTGCCACTTGAGCTGTATTTTCTACAGTTTCGGTTGTCTTCCTTCTGTCCTTCTCTTAGGGAAATAAGAACAGCAACGGACCCTACCACCTGTGGACTACTTGAGTAATGGTCTCAGGTAACAGTTCTTTGCTTTTTTTTTTTGCTCCCCCCCCTTTTCTGGAACGCACAGGTATGCACATATGCACTCTGGAAATAGCACTCTGGCCAGTAAACATGAAGTGGTGAGGCACTGACTCTCTTCTGAATGCAGTAGCAGTTGCTCTGATACTTTTCAGTTGTTTGATTCCCAAAAGCGCTTGTCATAAAGAACCCTGATGCATCTGTAGATCTTGCAGAAGTGGTAGGGAAGTGGCCCATAAACTCATGGAATAATAGAATCATAGAACAATTTAGGTTTGAAGGGATCTTAAAGATTATTGGGTTCCAACCCATTTGCCAAGGGCAGGGAGATCACCCTCTAGATCAGGTTACTCGAAGCCCCATCCTGTCTGGCCTTGAGCACTGACAGAGAAGGGTCAGCCGTAACTTTTCTGGACAATATTTCCAGGGTCACACTACCCTCATAGTAAAGAATCACTTCCTAGTATCTAATCTAAATCTAAGACAAGTGTTCTTCCCACAAAAGAAGATTACTTCTGACATCATTCTCATTCAAATACAACAATACCAACACAGAAAGATAGAGAAGTCAAATTTGTCTAAGTCACTTATTTCTACATAAATCTTAAATTTAGTAGCAAAGAGACTCCTGTTTCTAGCTATGAATTTGCAGTTATGAAGTGCTAGCTTGCTGTACAAAAAAAAAAAAAAAAAAAGTTACAGGCAGAGAAATGAATTTAATTTACTTGTGAATTAGAGAAAGGAGTTTGTTAGCTTAGACATACATCTATACTTACTTTCTGATAAGAATTGTTTCTCACCTAGTTTGCACAGTTTGGAAACAAAAACTTTTTTTTCTGCACACACATCCCCACAGATATATTATAAAACTGCGAGAAAAAAAAACCCAAAATGTATTTTTCATTTAGCTTTCCAAATTCTCTGTCTTAGATAAATGGTGACTTTGAATCCCATTTCAGGTGCCAAGATACTCCCATTCTCACCAGAGGAAATGTTGTAATATAACAGGATTCTGCATTCCATTATTCAAGTCACATACTGATTCCATTTTGTAACTGGGCTGCTGAACAGTGCCTTCTCCCTGCCTCACCAGCCTTTTGTGACTCTATTCACTAAATCTTCTAACCAGTCACTATTAATGGAACTGAACAGTTATAGCATGGGATAAATTATGGTCCAGCTTTTGAGTTGAAGAGAAAGAGAGAAAAGTAAGAAATAAATTGTCCAGCAGCCATCAGTGTGCCATCAGAATGGCATTTTGGATGAAAATTTGTATAGCATTTTTCCCATAATTTCTCTTTGTTGGAATTAAGATCTCACTCACATCTCAGAATCTCACTTTATCATGAAGTCTGTTCCCATGCTAACAAAAAGTAAGACCTTAGATCCACTGCTGTTTCAAGAACTTTGCTTTTCCACTGTACCTATAAGTAGTAATTAAGGATAGCAGGTCATACCAGGAAGGCAGGTGTATAAGGCAAACAAATCCGGCTTCTAAAGAAACATTCATTAGGGACAAGTATTCCATCTTCAGAAATTCTGCCTCATTAAGGGATAATCAGGAATGCATCAATAAAGTGACACAACTGATTACTTGTGCATCTGTCTCAATAGTTTTTGTGCTCCTTAGGTCTGCCAGCAGTAGCAACTGGGAAAAAATTGCCACTGCATTATAATTTTATATTGATATTAGTGCAGCTACAATTGATGATTTTATGTTGATTTAAATGGTAAGAACTTACAAAGTTGCTTTATCCAGATGTAGCTGAACTTGATGCACAGATGACTATTGCTGACACAAAAATGTCTATAAAGGTCATTAACAGCCTAAATTCTGTTTTCTGTTTAAGATCATCATCATAGTTTGCATGATTAATATTAAAACGGTGGCTGTTGTATAACAAGAAGTTTCTAAAAACAGCGCCTGCTAAGTATTGCTTAGCAATACTTACATATATTTAGGTGCAAGGATATGTGTTGGGACAAAAATAAAGGCAAAAATAAAATTCGGATTTTTTTAACTTAACCTTTACTTTAAAGGGTATATTATGTACTATATGAAAAAAAGTGTTTGGAGTTGTTATTAAGACAAGTGGTTTCAAGTTGCATGTAAGTATAAAAGAAGCCTTTTTTTCTTCATTATATATGAATGGAAGGAAGAACAATAAAAAGTCCTGAAAAAAAAACAAACAGTTTTTGCTCTTGCCTTCAGTAGATCTAAGGAAGATAAAAGACAATCTAAGAACTCTTAGGCATCTATAAATCACTAGAATTTTATATGAAGAAACATTTTACATGTGGCATCCTTTTAATGTCAAAAGATGATCAGAATCCAGTCTCATGTCACAGATAGGGCTAAGATAGTGAGAATGACTTACTTGGTTACTATTTTCATTGTCTTCCATTATGGAATTTCTGGTCTAATTCTAAAAGTGTAAATCTAATGTGTGCATGCAGAAGCAGAAATTCCAAGTCTCACTTGACTTTTTTTTCTCAACTTACCTCTGTGCATTTTGTTGTTTTGTTTTTTTTTTCTGCTTTGTGATTCAAGAACTGGAGTGAAATATCAAAATTCTGTGAATGCTACTAATTCCTGCTACGGACTTCCTGCATATCTTAGGGCAGAACAGAGAGACTGAAAACCATTGCAAGTTATTGTATTATCTTTATAATTCTTTGTTTTAGCCAAAAAAAAAAAAGGCACTTAAAAATAACAGACGTAGGGCTGAGTAATGGGAGGTCTGATTCATTAAATATTCTTGATTTTGTTAGTTATTAATAATATTAATTACTTTTTTTTTTTTTTTTTTTTGAGAATAATCCAAATTTCACATTACTTAAAAGTGAGGTCATTAGGAAACCCACCACATTTCTCTTTACTTATGATAGTAATTTTAGATTTAACTGTCCTTATACTGTGAGAACAAAGACCTATGTAAGATCTTGGATTACTGACATTTGCTGGTTACACGCTGCAGTCATTGCAGTCATCAGCGCTGTCTTGTGACAGTTATATGACACTCAGAATAACTGTTAAATTACATCCTGTAATTCAAAGAACATGAGGAACAATGGTTGACATTGCTAGGACACTGCTTTCTGGAAGCTAAGATGATAATTAGGAACAGAAAAAAAACCTTTAAAAACCTGAGTAAGTCCTGAAGCTCTACTGCAAAGGACAAGATTCCCTGTTCATCCCTGAATACGTAGCTAATCTACATTATGTATTCCCAAACTTTAACCTAGGTTATTCTAAATCATAAAAAACCTTACTTTTGTCTCCTGAAGTGAAATATTCTTCATAACTGTTGTGTTCTTTCACCATATTATTGAACTACCTGTCAAAGTATTTCATTATATATTATATATTTCATTATCTATTCTTTACTTATCAGAGTCTCACTTTAAAACACTCCTCAGATTTGCTTTGTCATACAGAGCATAAGAAAGTGAAAGGGGTTATTACACAATACACTTCCATTAGCAGACAGCTCAGTGAAGGATTGGGAAATATCCAGCTGCTAATGTATTCTGAATTACATACCCTTATACTGTGTGCTTTCTAATATTAGGAAAATTGGTACCTTCCCCCTTACATTCAGACAAAAATAATTCATTTATTCTCACATCAGGCATTTTAGTTGTTCAGAACATAATCAAGACTATCAATTTTCTAATAAAAAAAAAAAGGAAAAAAAAAATTCATTGTGTAGTACAGCAGAAGCAGAAAATCCAGATATATATGCTTCAGACAATAAAGGTAAACATATTTCTTCCAAATTAAACTGATTCTCCTATTTCCGGAAGTACTGATAGGCTGTAACACAATTTTTCAGTGGATCTCCCCAGAATATTGTCTGAGCCCTTCTGCATGCCTGTTCCCTTTCCAAAGTTTCGTATTACTAATATGGAGTTTCATGTTACTAAATTATCCAAGACTCCAGATAATGTCCTCCTTTATACCTAAAAAATATCAGCAGGGTGGAAAGTCTAAGCTGTAAGGAGGCAAGCGCAACCAACGTATTTTGCATGGAAGCCAAGTAATGAGAGATACAGCAGATGGTCTTACCCACATGTGGAGCTGAAGATTTTGGGCATGGACTTGACCCCAGAACCTATGATGCACTCATTGTCTTGGAGCAAATATAGTGATTAATTCTACACCATTGGAATGAATTAGAATAGACAAGTGGGAAGCGATATGCTTTCACGTGAAAATGAGTAAGCGAGAAGTTTGCAATAATTAAGTGAAATGGTGAGGAATAAAAATAGGAAGGTAAGATTGAGGCGGACAGGAAGACTGCCGATTTGCCAAGATGACCAGAGACCTATTTGCATGGTATCTTTAAATATAGAGAAACAGATACTGAACTATTGCTGTCTTACACACAGTCCACAAATCACCTGGAAAACACTACAGTAATGTCTGTATTTAGTGACATTATAGGCACTTTACTAAAAATATAAGAATAGGAAATTGTACTTGAAAGGAGATTGAAGAGATGTACAAGAAGATAAGTGCATGTGCTTGTGCACGAAAATAGTTTGCAGCTTCAATTGGTTCTCCATCTTTGCACTTTTAAACATCTATGAATATTGTTTAATTATTGCCATATGTATTACCAAATGGCACTTTGCACACTGGTAATATTTTTTTTTTTTTATTTCTGTTATTTACTGACAAGCATGTTTCCAATTACTTGTGAAATTTGGGCATAACTTGACAGATAAAAGCATTTTAATCAGCAGAAGACCATCAGCCAGCTCTGAATGTGTTTATGTCCCTGGTCATTGTGATGCCCCATCCCTGGAAGTGTTCAAGGCCAGGTTGTATGGGGCTTTGAGCAACCTGGTCTACTAGGAGGTGTCCTTGTCCATGGTGGGGGATTGGAACTTGATGATCTTTAAGGTCTCTTCCAACCCAAACCATTCTATGATTCTATGATAATCATATTTTACAGATAGATCAGTGAATCTGTGAGTAAATAAACTGGAGAAGTTACATAAAAATTGTAAACTTCTGGAAAATATGATGGGAAGTAAGAAGTTCAAGAAATTCGGACCATTTAGTTAATCTAAGAGAAGACGAAGGGGTGACCACAGGATCACAACCTAAAAAGCTTACAGAAGTAATAAAAATTTAATAATAGAAACTTCTTCATTCTGGATCACAAACATATAACATGATCCTATATTGCTTCAAATTAAGCTAGAGAAATTCAGACTAGGCACATAATTTCAATTGTGTTTTCTGAGCCATTGCAATAATATCTCAAGAATTCTGGTGGCTTCTCCTTAGCTGGGAACATTTATATCAAAGGTGACCATTTAGTTAAACTATGCTCTATTTTAGCCCCAGCTGTGGGACTGAAATTGTATCAGGAAGATCATTAGGCTTCCATTATGTGAGAGGTCAAACTATAGGATTACAACTATCACTTCCAGTCTAGAGTTCATGAAGAATTTGACAAGAAAAAGGTGTGTCTGCATCAGTACAGCATTCCACAGAGCTCAAGAGCACTGAACCTGCTATTAGCCTTTAATAAGATAAGATTTGTATATGTTGCTCAATCTCCCATTGACATGTATACTAGGTTATGCAAAAAAAGACATGTCCTTTTTTCTACTGCCTGTTCCCCCTGTTCTATACAAGAGGTATTACATGGATGTTTTGGCCATCTATACTGGTAGAAAATATTTCACTAATATAACAATTATCTAACATTACTATTTGTTGAAAGAGATTTAGTAATGCAGTGTATTAATTTTAAACAAAAGTCTAGGTACAGCATTTCTAACTGTATGTTTCTTAGATTTATTTTAAATACAGGTAAGACCTAAGGGAGAAATGTCTGTCTCTGCAGACTTATTTGTCCTTGGTAATCTTGTTTTATTCTTTAATAAGGACTAACTTAAAATTTATATCATTAATTTTATTTCATTTCCATTGTAAAAGGATTTTGAGGTTAATTTCATAAACTTTGTATTTGCAAATTTCATAAGCTTTGTATTTGCAAATCATTCTTTTGACTTTGTCACTCTGCATCTGTTTTCAGGATTTGAAGCTTTGTTTTCAGTTTGAAGGTCTCAGATTTTAAAACAGGAGAGTTCTGAACTACAGAAACACAGTTGGAATACTCTATAATATATATTTCCAAGGAATCAAGTGTCTGAGTACTGCAGAAATACTTCCAACATGATGACTAATCAGCTATCAATAATCACATGAATTATTTCTTTTTCTTCTTTCATTTGCAAGTAGATTACTATGTGCCGAGTAGATATTTAAGGCTTGAATCTCAGTCCTGATATGTTGATCTTTGCCCTGGAAGAAACCCAGGAGTAATTCAGAGACAACAGTCTCTCTTCAGTTTTCCAGAAAAATAAGCTCATCATTCAGCAGAGACTAACCTCGCTTCTCAATTAACATAAGAAGTTAATGATCTTGAAGAGAGTGATATCCTGCATCTTACAAAGATGACATTAATTGTACAACAGCTCACTAATGGAGGACATCAGAGCAGAAGCATAGTTCCACATCCCCTCCCATCTCAACCTTTTTCTACTACCTTCTTTGTTGTATCTTCTTTCTCAGAACGCTTTTTGTCTCCAAATATTTAAGAATATAGTTTTTACATTCTATAATATCGAAATTTACCCCAAGTTGGTCTTCAGCATCATAAGTCCATTTTCTGTCACATGTTTTATCCTGTAAGAACCAAGTAATTATATATGACAACATAGGCATCATATTTAATATGCTCTGTACTCATTTTTATTAATGAGTATAAAAAGTATTTGTTTGTTTAAAAGAATGCCAGGAAGATTTTTTGTTATCAATATATTTTCTTGTGGTTTAAGTTTTCAGAATATCATCTACCCAAACTTGGACTGTTGATGATTTTTACAGATGTGACTGCACTATTCAGTCATTTATTACAAAGCTGATTTTTGGAATTTTTGGGTTAAATACACCTGACAATCAACAAAGAAATCCACAATTTCCCACATATTAAACACACTTTTTAAAAGAGAAGCTTATTCATTTGTAAGCCCTGTGAATTGGACTTGCTGTAAGAACTAATTTGTAGCAAATTATTTTAAGATTAGAATTTAGGACTGACTGCAAAGTCATTTGAGTATTAGATTAGACTGTTTCTTCAGCCTTCATCAGTGGTGGTTATTGTTAATACTTGAGCAGGTCTGGGGTTTTATACTAGATGTAATAAATTTAAATTACAAATATCCATATATATATATATGTGTGTGTGTGTGTGTGTGTATATATTTAAAAGTTTAAAATGTAATAAATCAATTTTGCAAAAAAAATGAGTTAATGCTACATTCACATCTGTGAAAATCAGATATTGTTATTATTTGTGCTGGAATTCTGGAGCTAAAGTTCCACTGTGACTCAAAGGTCTTAGTGTGAACGATCCTTGTACATTCTATCTTTGCTTTCTCTCATGCTTTTTTTTGGCATTAACAAGAATTGGAACTTGTGATGTAGTCAACAATTTTATCTCAGCATTGAGGGAAAATTAGTGTTGCATATTGGTATTTCACCACTGACATGAATATAGACTCTTCCATTACTGCCTAGACAAACCACAGCAATTATGACTTAAAAGCAGAAAGATTAGTTACTTAACATAACCTGAGAAAATAGTGAGGTGTTTTTTAACTGTACTGATGAAAGAGGAAACTGTAGTAGCTAGCTGAAATGCTTTGCAACCATGACAATAAATCATTAACCAGAAGAGATCATAAGTAAACCTAGTTCTGATGACATTTTCAAACGACAGCAATGAAGTGGAAAATTGTTATACTATGGAGAAGAATGTTCACTAGGTCTATAATAAATCATCTACTGAATACTATCACAGTTTAAATTAAAATAATTTATAATTAAGCTTAAAGAAACTTTGAACACATTTGATTTCAAACAAAAACTTGTTTGAAGCGACTCCTAGTAAATGTTATCCCACTACCTGTTAGCTTAAAGAAAATGCTTCAGAACTCATTTAAAAGGATCCTTTATGGCAGGATTCAAGTGTTATTTTCAGTATCTCTGCTTCTGTTTCTTAGCCAGAGAAGACTCCAGCTACAACTCTTGTTACAGAAATGAGTAATTCTGGGAATTATTTTCTAAAAGATTGCTTACAAGAAGAAAAGTTTAGATAAAAATACACAAAATTAAACATAGGTTGAAAGAGCATTTGTAATATTATTGTATTGATCAATTCCACCATGCTGTTCACAGTACACAACTCATGCAATAAAGTGAATAAAATTGTGTTCTGGAACAAAAGGAGAATCTAATGACATACTCGACTAACTAGACCTTCAACAAATAAATGTGGAGAGTCAGAAAAGAGAGGAAAAATATAGTGCCAGCACTGAATAACAAATATTCTCTGGAATAAAATTTGGAAATTATTTTATACGTGTTTACAATTTTGCACAGTGACTGAAGCGATATTGTTGAGAGGTTTTAAGTACTTTCCAACTCCCCTAAAATCAAAATAGGTACTCAGAATTGGTATTCTTACTAGCATGAGTTTGAAGATGTGAACAGGAAAGTTTCCAAATCACATGTCTAAGGAGCACCTGGGTAAAAAGAATAGTTGTCAGTGTAACTCATCATGTATCATATAGTTACTTCATAGTTTTAATGCATAGTTTGATTGCGGAACTATAATTTTTCATGAAATTTGTTTTACACAAAATTTTGTTAAAATGTGTCATAATAATTATATATATGCATCTCATTTTTTAATTCCCTTAGCATTTATTACAACAGTTATAGTCAGTATATGTGTGTAATGGATATACACACTCATCTAGATTGTAGAAAATGGTCTATTTCAAGAACAAACACTACATTTTGGCTTACTTAAAATAATTATAAATAATGAAAACCAGTAAGCAAAACTTCCATTAAGGCTTATTATTTTTGAAAAGTGGACAATTCCTGAATACATATTTTGAAACATTTTTATATTAGCTCATCATATTTTAATCCAATGCATTTTCATCTTATAAAAATTGAAGATTGTGTCTTAAATTTTCTCTAAATAAATCAGACAATTTTTTATTATTTCTCATTCTAAATTAATTAGATTAACCATTTCAGATATTTTGATATTATATTTGATGTTAGCATGTATGAAAAATGAGCAATTCTGTAGACTTACACTTTGCTTCATCAGATTAAAAGACAAAATAAGAAATATAAAAATATGAATTTTCTTTCTGTACATCCATCTTCTTCAGACTAAAATATTATATGTATTGATTATTTTGCCATCTACCATGTCAGAGTTGTCTTAAACCACTGGCATAAAATCAATTCTTAACATAAACTTTTGGGGATGTACCGCTGAAAATTAAAATTCTGAGAGAAAAAAAAAAAAAAAAAGGTAAAATACTTAGAATTAGAAACAATTAACTTGAATGAACTTAAATTTGGGAACACTTTTTTGTCAATGACGTGAAAAAGTGGACCGAGTGAGCCGTTACTAGATTTGCAGATAACACCAAGTTAGGCAGGATTGTTGATCTGTTTGAGGGTAGCAAGGTGTTGCAGAAGGATCTGGACAGTCTGGATCCATGGGCTGAGATCTATGGGATGAGGTTCAACAAAGCCAAGTGCTGCATCCTGCATTTGGTTCATGACCACCCCATGCAGCACCACAGGCCTGGGGAAGGGCAGCTGGAGAGCTACCTGGCAGANACACCAGGGGAGGTTTGGATAAGATATTTGGAAAAATTTCTTCACTGAAAGGGTTGCCAAGCATTGGAACAAGATGTTCAGAGGAGTGGTTGAGTTGCCATCCCTGGACATATTTAGAAAGACATGGAGATGTGGTGCTTAGGTACATGGTTTAGTGTTGGAGTTGGCATTATTAGGTTTGTGGTGGGTCTCAATGATCTTAAAGGTCTTTCCTAAACTAAATGATGCTATGATTCTTTGCTAACAAAACCAAATTAATTTCTATTTATTTCATCAGATATATTTCAATTTTGATCAGTTGCTAGTCTATAATTTTGTAATGTTTAGACCATTTACATTATTTCTAATCAGTCACCTGTACACTGAGTTAGAACATATGTTACTGTGGTTTTAGCCATGAAGATGGCTTCTGTAAAAGCCCATGGGAAGACACAAATGTGTGCACAATGAAAAGAGAAGTTTGTCTGGTCCATGTTCAACAGCAGTTCAAGGTGAGTCACCTACAGTTTAGAAGAGACAGCGATTTTTGAGATGTACCTGCACAATCACCTATAATATCCCATTCTTGATGCTAGCAGTTACGTGGCTCTTGGGCAGACACTGGTTTGTAGCTGGCTGGCTAAGCTCAGGACCCAATTCTTCTGCTTTCACACCCATTGGTGAGGAATCAGCCAGTCTTTGGTCTCTTCTGTGCCCTTGTTTCTGGCCTTTTCCTTCACCTGTCCTGACAGTTTAGACTAAACTCTGGCAACCATATACTGGTTTGTACTATGTATATGTACAATACTTAGCATAATGGCTTCCTATTTAGTCTTGAGACTCTGGGCACCCCTGTAATGATTTTGCTGCTGCTGCTAACAACATTTGGCAGGGAGTGGCATTCATTTTACCTCTGATCTGAATTCTACTAATGAAATGTTTCATGGTATTATTAGAATATATGTTGGATTATAGAAGTTCTCATAATCTCATGTTTTATATCATTTTTTTTTTCTTATCTGATCTAATTGTCAAGCTTGTCGACTTCTGCCAGAGTTCGACTTTAATCATTAATATTATTGTATGCAAATCTTAATGACTCTCTTTCTTGTCTCTGATAATGATTAGTATGTGAAGAATTGCAGCAAGGACACTGTCTACAAGTCATCTGATTGTTCCGTGCATGGTAGGTAAGCATGTTTTTTTCTGCGAATTAGCAAAATAGTAGATATTGAAAATGAGAAGGACCTGTAAGATCATGCAAGTTAAAGAAGATGTATCTCAAGTTTATCCATATTCAACCTAGTTCTAGAACAAATTGTCATATATATAGTTCATGTAGAATCTGTTAAAACCCCCACATTTGTTTTTCAGTAGCACTACAGGTAACATGCATGTATGTGTAGTGCAGAAATAATTTATCATAGCAGTTCTCTGTTCCTAGTGGTTTGCTTCATCAAAAATCTCACTTCAACTTTCCCAACAGTTTTCACCTTCCTTACTCTTTTTTTTTGTCCTCTCCTTCACCTCCTCACATGCTCCACATTGTCTTCCCCCCTCCCCCACCAGACAACTGCAGGAAGATGGAATCATAGCATCTTAGAATCGTATTGGTTGGAAGAGACCTTTAAGATCATTTGTCTCACCATTAATCTAATAATGTGAACTCCACCGCTTAACCATGTTCATAAGACCATGTCTACCTGTCTTTTAAGTATGCCTATGGACTCAATCACTTTCCCGGGCATCCTGTTCCAGTGTTTGGTAACCATTTCAATGATGAATTATTTCCTAATATCCAATCCAAACATTCCCGGCACAACCTGGAGCCATTTCTTCTTGTTTTATCACCTTTTACTTGGGAGAAGAGACTAATATCTGCCTCTACAACACCCTTTCAGGTAATTGTAGAAAGCAGTAGGGTCTCCACTCAGCCTCCTTTTCTCCAGGCTAAGCAACACCTACATACATAACTACAGAACAGAATAAGAAATATAGTAACAGACATTCAGTGTTAACAGTCTTCAGATACCTAAGTGCACAGCTCAGTTTACTCAAAAACCTGTTTTCAGGGAAAAAGTCTCTTAAAGATGTACACTTACATGTTATGTTACTACATGTAAGTCAATCATGTCTTTGCCTCCTATCCTTAATAAGTAGAGCCACTCTTTTTTCCATGGACCTGCATCAATTCCTTGAAATACAAAGACCAACTCAGCGTCTGTCTAGGCTTCCTTATGACTTTATGATAAGGTTTAATCTTTACTGCTAGTTATTCTTTCTGATAAAGGCAGAAACACAATGACAAATAGCGTTATCCATATTGTCTCCTTTGGTTAAAAGATATAATCTCTTCTGTATTAAACAAATTAATATCGTACTCGAAATAGTCGACTTCTCAGGTGTACTTTTAAAATCACATTCATTTCAAATTTTCAATTAAATTCACATTCTATTCAGAAAATAGTTTTTCTTGTGTTTGTTTGGGTTTTTTTGTGAGTTAGACAGCCCTACTAAAATGGGATACTTAAGAAACAATTCTTGGTATATTCTGTTGGATCAGTATTATGCAATGGAACCAGTAGACATAGAAACAGAGTTTACAAGGAACTTTGTCAGGAAACAGACATTAGTTTCTTGAAACTAATACTTTATCAGAAACGGACTTTTTTTGTGGAACTTTGGTTGAATGTTTTTCAGGTTTGGGATGAAGTTTCCATTTAAAAAACAGAACAAAATATAAACCATCTACTCTACTGAGTAGATAGAGGACTCCCTGAAAGATAAGTGTCACAGTTATAAATGTACACATTTGTGTCTGCATATATGTACTTCTTGTGTGTGTTTGTATACATATACACATACATGAAAACACACATATAGAGAATAAATTCTGCTTAGGGTTGCATATATTTACTTCCTTGGTTCATTTGCCATGCCTTTACACGTTTCTTCAAATATTATTTCTCATGTCATATTTGCTAGATTTATAAACAGAGAGAGGAAAATGTCCTTTGATTGCACATTGATAGAAACCAGCCCTTCCCCAAAATATTTTTAAACATAAAACAATGAAAAATTATGAAAGAAATTAATGTACTTAGCAGGGGAAAAAAAGGGAGAATTAATTAATTGTAATAATTTTCCATTTATTCGAAACTCCAGTATAGAAAAAAGATATAGAGAAACATATGTCTGTAATGAATCATAGATAATTGACTCCAAATTGGGAGAGCATACATGTGTGCAGTCATTACCTCTGTTTTCATTCTGTGATGAGGCTGAACAGAGTGTTGCCTAGTGAAAATATTCTGAACGTGTTCAGTCCTGCCTGGCTGTAGAATGGTGAGAAAGCTGGAGACATGGTACACATTTATTACATTGCCTGGATCTTCTGTGCATCTTATGTGCTTTTTGGTGTAAAGAGAGGCCTCTTTGTGTAATGAGCTTCAAACATAATTCAGAATAATCAGAAGATTTGTATTGAATGAAAGATATATTTTGTTTCCTGAGATTTTTAAAAGGATGCCATCACAGATGATCTAATGAAGATTCTCTATGATGTTGTGTGGTATTGAAAGGAGGCAACAGACAAGGAAGTATGATGTACATAAAATGTATGACAGAGGTCAAGGACTAGAAAAAAAAATGTTTCAACCTGCCCCAATCAGGCCACTTAGTACAGAAACATGCTACATGTGTAAGCAGAGGCAAAACAGTTATCCACAAAAGGAAGTGGAACTTCCAGAAACGTTTTTTTTTATGGGATATGCTACAGGTGTAAAAGCAGTGGTTACACAGTGGTTGCATAGCTTCCTAAAATGACAAAGCACAAAAGATGAATTTGCTGAAGTAATATTAATTACAAGAAATTTTCTACTTCCCACCAATCACCGAACAGCATTAAATGAAAGGTGCTTACCACAAAAGACAACTAAGTTTGTTGTCTCCAGTGGAAAGGAAGTTATAATATACTTTAGATCCTTGGATGAAAGGTACTGGAAAATGCTAAGTATATGTATATATAAGTGTACATATATATAAATATATACACACATGTATATATAACATATATATATATATATAAAAGTATATAATATAATCGTCGTTATGTTCTTTTTTATAGTCTAGTAATGTAATTATGATGTTATCGCAGTCTTTTCAAAAAAACAGGCCAGAAAAAGCATTGAATTTTGAGATATTTCTACTTTCTAGTGTTAGACATCAATATGGCCGAGTCTTCTTTTCACGTTTATGTCATTTACGTATTAATTTCTCATTGCTTTCTTGGTACTCAGCCATACATATGTTCTGCCATACATATTTCAGTAATGCAGATTAATTTATTATTTCATCTTTTTCTACAAAAAATATATTTATTCATATATATTGTGGAAATATATATCAGGATCTGAAACTTTTTTAGATTAAGATGTTTTTTCCTGTAACTTAGCTGCTGACTGCCGATCCTTATAAAGTAGATGGAGGGAAACAAATGCAATATGCTATCTATTTTCTTTTTTTTCCTTTTTTTCTTTTATATCAGTATGTAGACATTTAATTTCAGATGTGTTTCAAATTATCTCACTGATGAATAGGGTCTTGGGATTCTCTGCACAGCTCATTGCAAATGCCTAACCCGAAATACAGGATCCAATTTAGGATTTTCAAAGTCTGATCTGAGAGAGTAGGTCATCTATATCTCTCTTATAGGTAGTTAGAATGGTTTTGGGTGTGGCCCATCTTTCTTCTACAAGACTTACTGAAGGAAGATGGTCATTCTTTCAAAGAACTTCTATTTTTAAAGTGTAACCAGAATAACGCAGTTTTTTCATAAAGTATTCTTTTAGAGTTTGGCCTCAGGAAAGCAGCTGAAGGAAATTGCACCACTACACTTCTGCCCCCTGTAAGATGCTATCCTCTTTAGATATATGCTATTTAGATATATGCTACTATCTATCTCTTCAGAGAAAGCTTTGCTATTATGAAGAAAGTAAATCAAGTTCAATAAAGAAACCTAAATCAGATTTGGAGAAAGGATGAATGAAATGTTGCCGAGAGAACAAAATGGAGCATGCTAGCTAGAAAGTAGGACACAGTTGCAAGAAGGTTAAGGAAACCAGGGTTCAGGCTTCTGCTCTCAAGCTCTTTCTGCATTTCATCTAGTGACAGTTTAATGACAAAACTGGGACAAGTGTGACTTGCACAGTGATAAATCTCTAAGCCCCTGTGTACATGCAATATAAAAATGTTCAAAGAAGTTGGTCAGGACTTTTTGAGAGTTTCAGTAATGCAATTAAGAACATAGATCTAACTTAGTAACCTACGAACAAAGAGATTTTTGAACATTTTAGTAATATCTTAGGGTTCATATGCCACGTTTTTCCAAACAAAAACTCTAGTTCTGTTTTTGAGTTAAATGTTACTAAATGAGATAGGAAAAACACTTTTCCACAAAATAAAAATTCTGATGAAACAAGGCAGAGACTTTTTATGCAGCATATTTCAAGAAAGTCAGACTCTTTCATTTTTATGATGAAACATGATATTAAATATTTAAAATATATCATAATTAAATTCAACATATTGAATGGTTTGAAAAGTAAGATTTAATCAGTTATAAATGTAAGAACATTGAAATACTAAACCCTATATAAACCTTATTAGAATGAAATAGGGAAGTCGAAGAAATTTTACTTTTTCCTTCTGAAACTGTTATGGACACATTCTCAACCTGAATTATGAAAATAATAATAGTAAAAGAAAAAGTATTTTGGTTACACCCAGACGTCAGGTATTATGGAAGTTTGATTCATTGTAGGTTCCTTACTATTTCTCTTTTATTATAGCTGCAGTTTTTCCTCTCCCACAGGACATAATGTAGTAGAGGTATACAGTACCATAATATAAACATGATTCATAATTATCAACTGCTTATAACTGCTTAGTTACAGGGAAACAAAATAAAAGGTTAAATTATTAATGGATATATAAAATGTAATTTTCTAGAGCCTAATATCTGCTTTTTCTATTTATAGTTTCCATCTTTGGGATAGATACGAATTTCCTGTACTGATATTCCAGCTCATTTTTAGAATATAACCAGTATCTCCTTTTTCTTTTCTTTTTTTTTTTTTTGTTTTGTTTTGTTTTGTTTTGTTTGTTAATATTCTTCATTTAGTTCTGTAGAACTAACACTATATGCCTATTTCAGGCAGTACTTAATGAGATGGGCATAAATTTACACAATAAGCTAAGAACTAACCTGACAAATATAATTGTTCTAGATCTCTTTTCTCCAAATGTTTTAATCTGTTGTTGGTTTGTTGATGTTATTTTTTGGTTTGAGTTTTTTTGTGCATTTTTTTTTCCTCATTTGCAGCTTATATGATACCTATTTGATGTACCAAAGTTGTATTTTAGTTTTCATCCTTCATTATTTCCCAAAACATTTCCCTGCCCTTCATTTACTGTGTGCATTTTAACACATATCAGTCTCTTCAGAGACTGTTTAGATATTTTCCCCCTTTTCATCTACAGGAAGCTTAAGGGTACAAGTATATTTTGAAATGTCATTGGAACAGGGGGACAGCGTAGAGGAAAGAATTATTTATTTCTAGGAACAATCACAGCAAAGATCATCCTTATAAAACACATTCTCATCCTAGAACTTAAAAGGAAATGCAGTGCTATCTAATGAACATATTACTACCAATTCACTGAATTTGTGAGCTCCAAATGATTTAATTTGACTGACTTGTGTGATCTCAAAGAAACCATTTCATCGTTCTCTACTTCTGTCTCCCCTCTATTCTCTTTTTGACTTGTGTTTTCGGACTATAAAACTCTAACTAGACACACTCATAACAGGGTTATTTGGGATTCCAGGTTCAAGTTTAATAGAGATAATAACTAGACGGGAATGTGCTTCATAAAAAAGTAGACCTTTGCAGGTGCAGTCACTGCTACATTGGCTCATGATCATGTTTCTCATGGTTTCTGCAACACACAGGGTGCCCTATGTGACGCTACTTATCAGTTAAAAGGAATTAAAGAAGTTATATACTGTATCAAACTGAATGACAAAATCAGATATCTACAGCTCATAACTTAGAGTATAAATGCTTAAGTCTTTGCATAAAGTGGTGTGATTTGTGGAAGACTTCAATAGTATGGTATGAAACTTGTTTTGTTTTAGTTTCACTTTCCTTCTACATTTGAATGAATACTGAGTCACATCCCAATAAAAATGTAACATATGTCCTTGACATTAACACTTCAGTCTCTGATCCTGAGCATTTTTTAAGGAAAATTGTTCATTAGTACCTACCCCTTTCTCTTTGAATCACACTAATAGTTACTATAAGAAAGACACTGGACTATTAAACTCAGAGCATTACTCTCTTTCACTTAACAGTGGAAAGAAAAGTGTACACAAGAGTGTCTGTTAAATCACTTAAAACATCTGTGGCATTGTCTATGTATAATTTTCTGTATTACAGTTACAGTACTCATTCCATTCTCACTATTAGTATTTCAGCTTAACTTTCTATCTCTGCAGTGGAAGACCATGGTCCCTAAATTTTGAATTCTATCCTCCCATTATCACTCTGTATTATAAAACAATTTATCTATAGTATATGCAGTTTCAAGTTACAAAAAATAGTCATAGGGAGCCCTGAGTTCACTTATTAAAATGTTTTTCTTTGTTTCTGCAAAGAAAAATTGGGAATTTTTTTAGTGTGAAATAAAACAAAAAACAATGCTTAAGTTCATATTAGCAAAATTGCTGCACAGAAACAGAAAATGAAAGAGAAGAAAATACTGAAGTTGATATAAGATGAGCTTTTAGCTATTACTACCACCTTTGCAGTTAATTATAATATTTATGAATAGGATGTTTTTCTTATGCTTGGTAAGAGTTAACTTTATTGTATTTGGAAATCCTCTGAAGACAAAGCTAATAAGCATATGTAAACTATCCATCCCATAGTAGCATTTCTTATTGGTGCCCAAGGCTTAAAAAATATAAATTCTATAGATGCAAAATAAATGTACGTGAAAAAAATAATCTGTATTGGAACTATTCCTGTTTAACATCAAATACCTGTAATCCTTTCTGAAAAGCAGTTAGTTAGCAGGACTCTTTTTTCCTTATTATATTTCCTCAGACTTAAATTTTGTTACTATTATGAATAGGAAGGTTAACTCTATTAAATAAAATGCTAGTACATGAGAATCAGAATATCGGACATGAATTTCTATATGGTCAAATTAAACATCTGTGGCTCGGAAGAATAAAAGGGCAAAGGGATCTCAAGAGAACAATTTCTTTCCCATTTTCCAGTTGCTGTTGAAGAAGCACCTACAATTCCTGGGAGCATTCTCCAATCACAGGAGGTGCTGCTCCTCTTGTTCAAGATTCAAGGTTACAGATCTGTTAATTTCATTCATAGGCATAACTAAAATTGAGATTAAAGAACTCACAGTAGAGTTGGGGCCTGGGAGAGCAAGACCTCGTGGCTCCTTTGCTGCTCCTGTCTCTGAAACTCTTTTAAGATGGTGTACCCCACTAATAAATCCTAGTAATCTAAAACAGAGCAGTGGTAGAGCTGAACTTTAACATAAAATATATGAAAAATTATGTGAAGATTCCAGAAAAAGCACTATAGATGAACAACTTTTTTGCAAACATAAAACTTCTGAAGAAAATTTTGCTTGAGAGAAAAAAAAAACAGAGACTTTTAAATAAAATAAAAAAATATATAGATGAAATATAACTTTATGAGAGTTACCTATTATAATTTATGGAAGAACAAGTCTGAAAGTCTAGTTTTGTAATGTGTTTCCTGTAATCTGTATTTTTGGTAGAAGAGTTGAGGGGTAGATAGAAATAAATAGATCAGAAGTTCTATACCCAGAATCTTCAGGCAAGGAAACAACATTTTCAAGAGCTGAAAAAGAAGTAGTTTTTATCTGAAAAATATGATAGTTTGAATGGAGAAGTTAATTTTCACTGTTTTCGTTCTTTGCTGAGAGGGTGGCAAATCCAGATGAACAAATACCATAGGTCTTTCTGGTTCTAAAAACTATAAGCTTCAAAACAGCTTGTGTTACAGTTACTACATAGGCATGTTAATAATCTTCATTTCCCCCAGCATAAATCAAAGTACTTTGTTTCTAGACCAGAACCTGTCTATTCTTGAATAAACTGTGTATTTACACTAAGATTGCAGGGATGATGGAGTCCCTCTTTCAGGTCTTGAATATGCGGATATCTAAAGAAGGGTGGGCGGATGTGAAAGGTCATAGGTTTCTGTTTGAGGGCTTCTGAACTCAACTTCAAGCTACATGAAACAGAAAAATGCAGAAGGTAAGTTAAAAATATAACTGTAAGAGCAACTAAGTGAACTGAAAGTGATGCAGAGTATCCATTTCAGGAAGTAGTCCAGTTTCAATTCCCCATGGAGTTAAGCAGTCCTTAACTGCTGGTGTCTCGCTGATCTACCTAATTGTCTACAGGCTGCTTCTCACCTCTTCGTTTCTTTTTCAAAAATTGCTACTTCCATATGATCGTGAACTGAACAGAGTATGGAGTAAGCAGGGTAGTGCATTCCTACGAATCAGGCAGTTTGGAATTAATTTAACTGTATCCCTACAATCTATCCCTTCTTTTAGTTTGCTAACTTTACATACTGCCACAAGAACACCCTGAAAGTATTTCAGCCTCATAAATCCAAATGTTACTGCAAGTAAGAAAGGATTTTAATTATTTTCCTTAGTGTGAACACGCTCACAGATCTGTAAGCATACTCATCTTACCTGGAATTTGTTTCTGTATCACATTTCTTGACCCCTGGAAGTCATTCTGAATGACACACATCAAAAGGACTGGAAAAGAATTTACAAAAGATTCCAATAAATCAGTGCCAGAATCTGGCTTAACCATTTTGTTGGACTGCAATGTTCAGTGTTCATTGTTTAAACACAAATACCAGGTTTGGTTGTTTCAGGCTGGGCGGGGGGGGTGGGGGTGGTTGTTTTTTCTTGGCTTTTCTTTTTCTTCAAATAATCACTCTAATTGGTTCTTTTTCTTTTTTT
>VXBW01004355.1:103106-180543 GCA_013400375.1 Thinocorus orbignyianus
TTTTTTTTTTTTTTTCTCTTTCTCTTCCCTCTTTTTTTTTTTTTTTTTTAAATGAATGCAGCCTGTGGTTTTGAAGGTTCTGTAGAGAAAATTGATTAAAGTGAATCTCCACAAAACCAAAATCGACATATTCTCCACGTTTCATGAAAGATCGTAAAAGAGAGGTGTGTATACCCTTGTACACATGGAGACAGTCACAACTCTGCATCAGTGAATTCAGCCACTTCACTGAGAGCAGACAATTGTTTGTTAAATTATGAATGGCAATTACCTTCAAAGAAGCCACATCATTTTCAGTAAAACAAGCATTCAAATTAGCAGAAAGTCCAGTTCAGCTTTCCTTTAATTTATGAAGTCATAGTTTATTTCTGGAAATACTTCTGCTAAACATTGGAATTAGCTATAAAACTTCAATTTAATATGAGTAAAATAAAATTTAATATAAGAAAGTTGCACACAAATATATTCATGGTAAGTAGCATGACTGGTTTTAGTTCCAGTATGACAGCTATTCAGAGCAAAATCTGTTATTATTCTTTTACCTTTAAAATAACTTTAAACTACTAAAAAGAGAAAAAAAAAAAAGATACTTTTTTTTTTCTTTTCTGTCTTTCTCCCTCTATCCTCCCCTTGCTCCTCGCCTCTCTCCCCGCCCCCCAAATATATAATCACAGAATCAGAAAACAGATGAGGCTGGAAGGCAGATCTGTAGATCATATAGACAAATCTTGGCAGCTTAACTCGGAGTAAACTAATGCAGATTTCTCAGAAGCACATGCAGTTGGGCTTTGAAAATCCCCAAAGATGGTGAGTCCACAGCATCTGTGCAACCTCCTCCAGTTCTCAACCACCTTAGCAGCAGAATTTTTTTCTGTATGTTTAAACAGCATTTCTTGTATTTCAGCTTTCTGCTGTTGTCTTTTGTCACTGGGCGCCACTGAAAAAAACCTGTTTCCATCTCCTTTGCCTCCTACCTGGATGAGGTTTTTATGAAATCCCACAAAGCCTTTTCTTCTCTAAGCTAAACTGTCCCAGCTCTTTTAGGTTGTCATATGAAAGAAACTTCAGTCTGTTTATCATGTTTCAACATGCTCTAGGTTGCTTTAGCAGGGTGTTTGGTCTAGATAATCTCCAGAGATCCCTTCCAACCTCATCATTCTGTGATTCTGTGATCTTTGTGGTCATTCTCTATACACAATGCAGTACGGTCACATGTGTCTGGTAGCAGGGAGCCCAGAACTGAACACAGTACCCAGAGATACCTCTCCAGAGCTGAAGGGTCACCTCACTCAACCCAGTGGCAGCCCTCTGCCCAGTGCAGCCCCAGAGGCTGTTTGCCGTCTTTGCCACAGTAGCATATTGTCAGCTCACGCTCAACTTCCTGTCCACCAGGGTCCCCAGGACCTTTTCTGCAAAGCTGCTTCCCAGATGGTTGGTCCCATCCTGCCGCATGAAATTATTCATCCCCAAGCTACAGGAATTTATAGTAGTCCTTAATGAACTTCATGGAGTTCCATTCTGCCCATTTTCACAGCCTGTCAAGGTCCTCTGAATGGCAGCACGATCACTGGTGAATCACTCTTCCCAGTTTTCTATCACTGTAGCCTTTCTGAGAGATCATTCTGTCCCATAGCACCATCATACACAACTGGGATGCATCAGTTTCTTAGCTCTGTGGATAAATCTTGATACTGTTTATAGTAAAATTCAGTGGTTGGCAGCATGTTCTCTTTCTCAACATATCAGTAGGAAACAAACTTAAAAAAAAATTGGAAAATATATAGAGTAATCTATTTCATGCACACATGGGTCTGACAAACCTGTCATTCTGATGAGTGAATGTATCTTATGAAGGAAATAATAATTTTTAAAGTTGCTGGCTTTCCTAGAGGGAAAATAAAGCTGTCCACCTTACGTCTTTTAATCAGATGTTACTTAGTGAACCTTGCTAATCAAGCTACTCAGAGTCTGGCATTCTCTTCCTAATTAAAAATGGTATCCCCATCAGTTCAGTGGAAGTCTTATTAAGAATAAATTTTGAACGGTTGTCTGTGTTTTACAGAATGTCAGAATGCTTACTATCCTTGGAGCAGCTATTTGTAGATAGATTTACAGGGAACAGCTGTAGGTAACAATCAATCATATTTGGTTCAGTGACAGAATTTAATTAGCTGACAACAAAGTGAAATACTCTATAAATAAATGAATTGTTATTTGTGTACAACTACATTTCCTTTTCAGGTCTTTATTTAATATGTAAGAGACAAGTAAAAGATCAGCTTGTAATAATGATCCATGACTGACTGCAAAATCAGAGACAGAAGTATCACCCCTCTCCCCCTGCCTATTGCCAGGATGTTTGCCTTGTAATTAGTAAAATTTAGCTTCTTTCACCACCAACACTACTTTTGTTTCTTACTGCTGAATGTTTTTCTGACAAATCTGCTTTTTTTTTTTTTTTTTTTTTTCTAATTGTTTACTAGTGTAAGATAGGTTAGCTGGTTACAGGTATCTTAATTCCAGAGAAACGTGATACTTGTGTGTGTGTGAGCGAAGAATGTGGCCAGATATTGGAATGGTGATTCATGTGAGACAATTAAAATACTGAAGTATCAATTTTCTTTACATTTTGGTATCTATCTGAATTTATGCACCAATTGGTTACTTTGGACCCTTTAAAGATTGGAAATTCTGATATAGGATAAGAGAAGATCCCTAGAAAAAGATATTTTGAGGAAGAATATGGCTATGATGGGAAAAATTTATATACACCTGTTGGAAAGGAAAACAAGGGACAATGAAAACTTTTCTCTGCTTGACTTTTACATTTTGCCCAGAAGATAACAAGTTGAATTAGTCTTTTCTTGGGATGGTAGCAGGGAACAATAACAAGAATTTCTTGTTAAGTCCAATGGTGCAGACGTGAGTTGAACTTAGAGTTGGAGAACTGTCTTTATGTTCTTCCTTTTCACATCTTAGAACAGTATTTTAATAATCTATAGAGTATTTCAGAAGTGGGCTTTCTGAATAACTCTTCACAAGCTAATACAACCTTTAGAACAAAAGGAAATTAAATGAAACAGAAGCCATCATATGATTCAGCCAACAAATATTCAGACTCTGGCACAGTGAACTGTTATGCTGTGAATCCCACAAAGCTTGAAATGTATAAGAGAACACTAAGTGATCCAGTGGCATGACAATTTTTTGAGTTAACTCACTGACTACAGGTAGCATATATTTGTCTAGAATTCCCTTAACAGAAATATGTGCATTGTGCTGTTCTTCCCATATGTACAAATTAATTTCCCTTTCTCACTTCTGTAATGCAGTAAAATGCAAAATAGTTCTGATCATGTTGGGAAGGCCCAGAAATGTCCAGAACGCTCTAGGGACCTCTGTGATTCCCAAATGTATGAAAAACCAACGAAAGGTCCAACAAATATTTTAGAAAATATACACATTTTCACCAGATCAATATGTACAGGTACTTTCTTTTATGGAAGGACAGGATGTTTGGGAAAACTTAGATGTATATGCACAATATGAAACAAATACAGTGTGTATTCCATACTTCAAATTTATGTACGCTTAACTGACACAACTTGCAAGTTTTCATTTCATATAGTAGCATAAAGAGGACATGTGCCTCTCACCTAACTTAATCTCTCAGCATTCCAGACAAACTAAAAGGAGAATATCATGCTTGCCTTTGTCCTGTGCTGTTCCTGAACAATGTTTATGATCTTTTGTGGTCTCTGCAACCTAACATTAGAAGTAAGAGCCCTTAGTTCATTTAAAGACAGCAGAGAAATGGCCTGTTCAGAGGAGAAGGCAATGTAAATGTGACCTAAAAGTCACATTTTCACATTCCTTCTGACTTGCTCCCAATTATCTGATAAGCCACTAGCATGTGCTATTCAAAGAGCACAGCATCTATAGAAAATGTGCTTTTGTGGAGAAGTACCATCAGACTGCAGTTACTCTTCCTTTCTCAAGAACATTATTTATTTATTTATTTTTAATAAAATGCTTATTATGCTGAGATATCTTGGAAAAATTCTTCTCTAATTCTTTTCTTGCTACATCTCTCTCATCTGCTCTTCCGTTCTCATTACTGAAAAGAGAAAATGTTAAAAGACGGGTTGAAAGCATGGGTAAGCAAATTATTTTTCAGGTAAAGTCATTTGGTCAAAGGAAAATTCTTTATTTTACTGATGTTTTAATATTTATCTTAAGATATCCTAGTTTTCAGTCTTTCATTTGGGGAGCTGAAGGGCAGAATTTTTAACCTGTATTTACAATACTGTGCAGAAAATGCAGCTCAGCCATTCTGTCTATTTTTGGCAGCTTTCTAATTGAACAAAGGGGCGGATTTCTTCTCATATCAAAAGATTATAGAGAATTAACTGGATTTTATAGAGCTGCATTTTAGATATATTAGACATGCTGTTGCATACCTACTCTGCAAGTTCAGTTACCCTGATTGCATATGCCAATCAGGTAAATGTAGGCTTAAATGCCTATTTATATGCAAGAGCAGTTTATCAAATCTACACAGATAATTACAGATAAAGCATATGTAAATGGAGTTCACAATTGTGCCTGCATAAAGCATATGAGTTTGTGTACTTACTCTGTTTAAACATAATGATTTTGGCCCAAACCTCTCCTACTTCATGTGTGTTTTATTTTGTGTTTGTTTTCAACTGTGGAATTATGGAACTAGACAAAATAATCCAAAATGTAAAATAACACAGAATTTCACTAATGTTAAAAATTAAGAGTACTATTGCAAATAGATAAAGTACTTAGGATTACTCAGAATAAGAAGTAATAATAACTATGTGAACATTGTTTGGAAATAAGAATCACTAAAGTTTCTCAACCATACAAAAGTTTGTTTCTGTACTATAAACCATACACAGACAGATCTGAGACATACTGCATTGGATAATCACGCAAGAATGAGAATGAAAAGATTAATGTGTTTCTAACAATCATGAATTTAAGAACATTATTTACCTGCCGTTGTAATGTCTACATTGGTTAAGAAGGTACTCATTCTGAATGTGCTGAATTTCTGATACAAAAGTTATGAAGTGCTGTTCATCTCTCTGGGGCTTTGTCTAGCTATTGAACATGGAAATTCTAAATCAATACAAAAGGAACCTCGATAAATGGAGTATACCATAAGTATATTATCTATCAGTCGCTTTCTTCATTATTGCCACAAAAAATATTTTAGGAGGAAAAAAAGTAATTCTAGTGAATGTATTAACTCAGAGGTGGACCAAAAAACTCTTGGGTTCTGGAATACTTTATCTCTAAGTCCAGAAGAAACTGAAAGCAACATATTTGTTTTCTTCTGGAAGGCTTAGAGTCACAGTATTTGCTGTAAATGTGCTTCACCCCCCCTTGTAAACAGGAATAAGTAAAATGTTTTCTTTAACATTCTCCATCTAATTAGACAGGCTGATTTAAATTACCCCTTCATTTTAATTATGTGTTATTCTTGAGTTCAGTCATCATATATACAGTAGATTTCTTCCCTATTACTGGGATTAAATGTGATCTTCAAACTTTACCAACCAGGAAGAAAAGTACGTATCTCCCTTCTTAATTAACAGGGAAATTCTCTTCCACTTCAGCAGCAGCTGGATCAAGCTCATGGACAAATCTGTTTTTCTGTGTCCATTTTGCATTTTGGGTTCTTAGTGTTTCTGCCTTTGAAAATTAAGTCATTTCACATGACTGAAGAATGCTGGAACTGCTGTGTAGGCTGACTAAGTGCAACCAGGAAGGACCAAGAGACCTGGCCATTATTGGGTGTGTCACGAGGGAGTAGAAGCAGAGAATTTTGTCTACACTGCTTGGAGGACACTGCCTAGGGCAGGTGGGACCACTCGTGTCTGGTGGTCTGGTGGGGATGTGTGAGTGCAGCCACCCCCAACAGCTCTCCACTTAGCAACCCTTAACTTCCATCGGGTCCCTGGCCTGGCAGTCTGGAAGATATAAAAGTCCAAGGCCAGACACATCTGTGAGATCTCCCTACTCTGTTAAGGTACTCAAACTCTCTGAGGACCCTTTGTGTCAACCTGTGCATTGCCCAGGGTCAGTACAAGTATGACTGTGTCTGTCTCTTGAGTGAATTACCCCGATGAATTCTGCACTTTCTTCAGCTGAGCTTTACTGGGCTACTCCCACTGAAAATGAAATGAAAGTAACTTGTATCTGTTCATTCTTTGGGCAACAGTGGTAAAGGAAGAGAATAAATAAAGCTAGGCATTTAAGGTCTCTAAAAAAGGAAGGCAGTCTTTTTTGGACTTTGAGTCAGTGGAGATGGAAAAACTGCTTACATGGAGACTCAGAAAAAAAGCTTAACCAATGAATTACTGCCTGCACTGATCTTTGTTATTCCTTCTCTTTATTGCCTACTAAACTCAGCACCTAGTAATATGATTATTCCAAAATATCAGTAGTCAATGTGAGTAAGGTAATAGATTTTCTCTCCTCCCATCCATAGAGGAATGGGTCAGAAATACAGTCCCTTATTCTGCATATCACTTGAAGGACAGCAAAGTTAGGAAGAAAACACTTCAATACTTCAGAATTTTACACTTTGTAACTCGGCAGATTCCCTATTGGCCTGATTAGAAGAAACTGAAGAAACAAGTGGTTGAATTTGGGAATTAAACTGTAAGTCTGATGCAATGTGTCTCTAGCAGTTTTCTGCTTGGATGGAACATTTTTTTTATTATTGCTTAACAGCTTGTTTTCTGCAGAAGTGTAATTTGATGAAATTTTAAAACTGTCCCTCCAACTCTTCATTCTGTTTTATGAAAGTTCACAGTATTTAATGGTTTATAGTCACAGACCTACAGGAAACCCAGATACTGAAAGGCAGTTAGAAAAATAAACATTATGTGAAAGAAGGATCACATTAAGAAAAATAAAATGGTTAGACAGAAAAGGGTTGTCTAGATCAAGTAGATCAGGAGCAAAAATCTCAAAAGATGGTACCAGCAGGAAAGGGAAGAGGTAATATTTGTTTTCAATTTTTTTTTTCTTTTTAATTGTTTTGCCTCAATGACTTATCTGACTACTAGGAGCACTTCTTTTTCAGTATGTTTGTTTAAAACTCACCTTTGTTCTAGTTTATGGTTTAATTTAAAACCTCTGTTAAAAGGTGCAAAGTGATTTTTATCTTTTTCATAATATATTTATAGCAAGAAAATCGTTTAGTTGGTCATCATTCAGATCATTGACACATGGAGTCCTAGCATATCTTGCAGAGATACTCGATCACAAGAACTGGAGGAACACTAATGCTGAAGATAGGTTGTCTGGGTTAGACAAAGGTTAAGATATGAGGGAGCGTTTCAAGATCAATTTATGCTTTTAGTTATACACCCAGAAATCAGAGTAGACAGACTGGAAGTATTAAATATTGTAACAAACCTTAGGAACAAGCAGACAAAATAGAATCAGGAANCTTTTTCAGTATGTTTGTTTAAAACTCACCTTTGTTCTAGTTTATGGTTTAATTTAATTTTAATTTTAATTTAAAACACATGCATTTGCTATTTTTTTCCTTCCCCCCATGCCCTGCCCCCAAATATTGCATCCTTCTTCTTTAACTATTCCTAGTATAGCCCCACAGTTGGAGTTGGTTTTGGATGGTTGTTTTAGGGGGTTTTGGGGGACATACTATTAATTTTCTGAGTCTAACTTACTAGTTCCAATAAAATGGAACCTTGGAATATTTGTAAATATTTATTTTAGTTGGAATATTTTTATCATTAAAATAGCTACACTTTGTTGCTGCAAAATTTATAGATCAGCGTGGTGTGAATCAGAGTAATGTTATTTTAGACCTTAGTGGTGGTATATGGTTTCTCTGCTGTGAATAAAACTCAGATTTTACCTGCGTTTGACACTACATTTAATTTGAACTTCAGCTATATATTTTGGCTTATTATTTCTGTAAAAACCAACATACAGAATAGAACACAAGAAAGGAGCTCTGACTTTTTTTTATTATTATTATTTCCCTTCTTCATAGGATATTCATAGTGCATTTATTAGCTTGTGTGAAAATAATACAAATAATTCAAGACTAAGTTTCTTCATATACTCCAGAAAAAAATTACAAACAAAAGATGAAAATAAATACTTTATGGGCAATGTTGCAGGGAAGCTGGACTAGATGATGTCTAGAGGTCCCTTCCAACTCTGACAATTCTGTGATTCTGTGGATACTATATGTAAAACTTTGACAGTTTGAGAAGGTGCTCATAACTTCTCTATATACAGCTACACATACTTCACCATATATAGTTTCAGTTATTCATATACATAATTCTTCTTTAGTATAAACAATAATTCTACTCTTTAATGTACCTTTTTTATATACATACTGGCTTCACTAATCACAACTAATATGTGTGTTTTAGCTTATATTTCTTATTTGCATTTCTTGCTGTTTTTCTAACCAATAGACCAATCAGCTTTCCCTTACAAACAAAGAGGTGTCCTCTGTCGTTTTCTAAACTGCATGCATTTGGCTGTGTGTAATAGTTTCAGTCAGGTATCAATCTGTTGATTAATCTTGAAAACTAACTGTGCATTTCCTTCACCCAAAAGGTCAGAAGCTAAAGCAAGTAAGCTCTGCTTTGAAGAATATGTAAGTGCCACTTGCTTCCCTGCTGCTTTTCACTATTACATCAGTGGTTGGTTTCAAGTCACTGGGCAATAGAAGAGTTTCTGTGTATTGAGCAACTGAAATACTGAAAATACTGTTTGGTACTAATGTAAGGTTTTGTCTGTGTCACGCTTCTGCCTTTCTGATAAGCCCTAGGGCAAGATCATGTCTGTCTCCTGCTCCCTGGCTATCTACACAAATTGCTTGGCAGCTTGTGGTCACCTAACTGTGAAGTAATACTGTACCAATATGAGCCTCTGTCAGATACATGTTCAACATATTGTTCTCAACTGGAAAAGCTTTAGGCGATCAGTATGTGGTAGTACATCATGAGTTAGAGCAGTTCTATTTAATACCACTTCCAGCTATTGCTTCAGCTGTTGCTTTAGGTTTACTTTGCGGCCTGTTCCTATGAATTTCTTACTACAGTTTTTCTGCTTCTTACAATAACCTAACAAATCATTTAGTACCTTTAAGGATATTAAATACTTAAGAAGTTTTATTCATCTTAAAAGTTCTTTTCTTTTTTTTTTTTTTTCTTTTTTTTTTTAAATGCATGAAAGGAAAATAAAAAAACTTGAAATAACCCTAGTGGTGAGCCATTAATTTCATAACTTGATGGCTATGTATTTTAAAGCAGGTCAATAAAAACATAGGCTACGGCTGAAGCATGTTGCAGAGTACTATTTGCCCCACGCTGTCATGTACAACATTTGTTAATATAGACTAGGTCTTCCTCCTTTAGAGAGATGATATACACAAGATAAACATTTGACTAAGTTCTCCCATAATAGTTCTGTCCTGGAAATAGTAAGCTATCTAGAAATGCAAACAGGGATTTTTTCAGTTACTTTTAAAAGTTGTTGCTTTGGTTTAAATACTTTTGTATACTTTTCCTCTTTTTTTTTTTTTTTTTTTTTTTTTAAAGCAAGGATTCAGTAAGGGTACTGCAGGAGATGCACAAGGATGCAGATAAATACAAAAGCAGAAAGTAAAATTGGCAGTAAACATCAGTGTTATCTGAAAATAGTTACACTGTTATCGTGCTTTCACTATCATATGAATTAACATATTAGTGTTCATTCCAGTGTTTCTATATGCCAAAAGCAGTACCTATATTTCTGCATGCTAACTGAAAAAACAGGATCCATTTTAAACATCCAACAACAAAAAAAGAAGATACATTATTTTCTGTATTAGCATTGATATTATATATTTAATGATCAGAAATAAAACAACAAAACAGAAAATTAGAAGACCTTTCACATAAAATCAGAGGGGTTATTTCAGTATATATAATTACTTTTTATATTGTTTACTTCTTTTTAAAGTTATTTCTGCTGTTTTCAAGTTACACATCCCATGCTTGACATTTCTTTACTGAAACTTAGAAATACTAGCTTAAAATTAACCCAGTTCATGGCGTGCAAGAAAGGAGGTATATATTTTAATTATTATTTACACACTTACTCTTTCTTTAGTTAATTGTCTACATTTCAGCATTGATTTTTGATGGAGATCAAAGGTTTTATGTTGAGCTGAGACAGAGAGCTTCATGTGACTGGGTTATTATTTTAATGAGAATCTTCAAAAGACTGTCTATGGCAGCACCAAAACCAAAATAAGTCATAGACAAAACTAATTAGCTAAAATAATCTAATTAGCTAAGATAGTGTCAGGTCTTGTCGTGGTTATATTACCAGAAGAGTAACATATACCCTACTGAGCACCACAGGAGCAAGCAGAGTTTTTATTCCAAGTTAATTGCAGCTTTTAAAGTCAGAACATGTTATAACGAGTTTCTGAGAAGACAACGGAAGATCTATTTTTGAAGCATCTAATGTATTTCTTTACAGTTACAGACAATGTTTTGAAATTTGGTATATTAAAGTTGCTGTGGTGCAGGTCTTCCAGTCATCCACCCTTAAAACAACTATTATCAGAAAACATCTATAAATGGACTACGTAAATTGAGCTGTGTTTATTAATTTGGTCATGAGCAACCTATGAACTGCATTATTATAACACTGTGCAGAGCCATTCCCCTTACCAAACTTGCTATCCTGCATATACAAATTCTGAACTCTTGGGTGCCTCCTTTCATTCCCCTCATATGCCAACTTACTGATTGGGTAAAAGTTATTCTTGGAATTCAAAAGAGAGATGTAGTTGTCATTAGGTTGGCTAGACCTTCAACTTAGGTATCTTAATTTCTGTGAAAATGGTCAAATCAGTAGGCTTTACAGAAGAGGATTTTATGTGTTCTAACGAATACATGTTTATTATAAGCATTTGTGGCTTCAGTTCCTGCCACTTTTTAATATGTAAGTGTGTGTGGGAGCACTCTGTAAATGCTACGATCATTCCTTTCAGAGGCTTTGGTGGTATTAGACCTAGTGCCTACACTTAGATTTAAACCCTAGTCAGTTCTGTTGAGTGGATACATGTCAGTTTTCAACTGAAATCAGCAGATGAATATTCAGCTACAGACTGAATGAAATCCAAAGGACAGACTTGGATCCGAAGTGTTGATATTCAGAATAAACATTCTAATCACCGAGTACTGGATAAAAGGAGGTCACCACTACATTCTTCTCTGAAAGATACTTCTCCTATTCATCAGGGACATAAGGTTACATAAAAGATTAATTGCTGGAGGTGAGAAAGACAGAGAAACATCTGATGTTTTTATTCTAGTAGGGCTTTAAAGACTCTATTTCTGCACTCAGAAGCTGTGGGCAATCTGTAAGTAGAAGGAATCTTATCAGCACAAAATATGATACTAGGGCCAAATAAGAAGGAGTGAGAGCAGTTGCACTGTGTGCCTGATTTATTGAACTTTGCAGCTCTCATTCATTTTTTTTTTGAGCCATCTAAAAGAGTCACTCACCTTCTAGTGAAATAATTCAGACCTCAGACCACAGATTGCACCTGAAATAAAAAAAACAAGATGCAGCTCTAGAGCGAAGTTTCTGGGATGGTTTCCTATTCACATTTCTTGCAGCATGGTGTTAACCAACGAGCTATAAGATGTTCTGGACAGAACTGCTCTGAATACACTGTGATGAAGCTGCACTTTTTCACAGTAATTTAATAATGGACTTGAAAGGAAAAATTATTGAGCAGCCTCATTTCAGAACTTTCTTCAGCTTTGAATTTGAATAATTATCTAATATCAAGCATATACAGCACAGAACAAAAGAGAGAGTAATTTATTTTATATGAGTCTAAGTTGTCTTCTCAAAGTCTTTCTGAAAAATTTAAATTACAAGACCTTATTAGGTAATTCTTATTACAGTATCGGAGTTCTGGTGAAAAGAAAAAATATTAAACTGGTTTAAAATTTCTGTGTAGATATGAAAGCTATATTACCATATAGAAAATTATCTGCATGGTCTCTGAGTAGAGTCTTTTCTTTTACATTTATTTCTGTGATAAAGGAAACACTCTCATTTTCTGGAAAAAAAAAATAAAAATCTGTTATTCTAACTTTTTTAAAGTATAAAGTCAGAACTCTTAAATCATCAGACTTAGTGCTGCAGAATCTGCTTATCTCTAGTCAGAGCTACACCTGTTTGTACTGTTAAATGGATTCAATAAATCTATTTCTACTAACTCTAAGGATTATTTAATAAGGTAACATGTTCTGCATCTGCTGTCTTAATACTCATTTTTATATTGTTGTAGCCCAACAGAACCTCATGGTACTATGCTCCTTTTTTTTTCTTTTTTTTTCTTTTTTTTTTGGTAATAACTCAAAATGACATAATAGAAAAAAGTAATTATAAGCATGAGAGCTATTTTATGCTACTTTTTCTAGTACAGACACCTTCCCCTGTGTGCACAACTGTAGTAATTAGTTTTGGTTTGTTTTCTCCCTCATCTGGGAGCTAGCAGGCATTTGTCCATAACTAATAAGTGCCTGATTAGTTTAAAACTTTTTAATCCATGCACTCCTTTCCACTGACATCCTTAATAATATTTCTAGAGGCTCCACTGGGATACTGAGTGGTGTAATCATGTTAATACAATCACAAAGCACATTCTAGTAATCCTACATTTATTAAATAAGATTCACATTAGAAGAACAAATGCAACTATTCTCATAATTGATGGATTTCAAGAAAAAATAAGTTCCTTGCTTGAGGTTTCCAACTCTTTCCAGTGGTTCACTAACATTTTCATTCAGATGTAAGATGTATTCAATGCAGCCAAAACCCTGAAATCAGATGTAATTCCTGTTCCCATGATCATGTATATAATAAATCCCATTGGTAACTGTTTAGTGATTTAGGAGGGTAATTAAATAAAGGTTTAATTTGATGAGGTCATTTTTGGATCTGTTTAAAGTCAAAATGCATGGTTTCATGTATCATTGCTGCCTTATGTCAACATTCACAATATGTAGCTAAGATCAGGAACGTCCACTCTCTTAGATGTAGAAAAACACAAGGAAAGAACGCCCTTGCACTAAGACGTTTAGAATGGAAAAAGAAATATTAGTCCCTTTACAGAGCTGAGACGAAATAAAAAGATGCTAAAAGTGGCTTACTCAAGGTCAAATAAGTCTGGAGTAGTAACAGTAACCCACTTTACCAAAAAACTATTTAACCAGTTTTTTCTGACACTAAAACAAATTTTGGACACGAAGTATTATAGATACAATGGTATTGTTAGATATAACTTCTGTACAAATATAGTAACAACCCTTATGCATTATTATTATCTTGAATGCTTGTTAACTTGTTATATAGCACATACCTTATAAAAATAGATGGATTTGATTAAACAATAAATCATTACATGTATTTTGATTAAATGCTAAAAGTTTTTTTTAAGGTAAAAAAAAATATAATTAAATGAGAAGGTAATTATGTTTTTTTTACTTGAGGTGCAGTGAGGACAAGCAGGTGATCAGGCCTAATGAAAGGCAAGTCTAATTCTAGACTAATTCTTAGGAAAATGTGTTTATCTGGAAATAATTTTAATTGCTTCATCAGCTCAGGTTGTTGGTATCAGCTCTTCTTCAACTATTATGTCACAAAGGGAAAGAAAATCATGTAATTATTCTTCCTTAAGCAAAATGTAAAAGACTGCTGAAATTCATTGCCTTATTCCCATATCTTCTATGACAACAGAGAAATACTGAAAGGAAAGACACAAAAGCAATTCTTTTGTTTTATAAGAAAGGGTAGTGTAGGCCAGTGTCACAAAAGAGTTAATTACTTGTACTAGTAATAAAAGGTTTTTTTCCAGTTATACTAAATCACTCCAAGAGATTGTAAATTCTACTAGTTATATAACTACTCAAATAGTTCTGTAAGAAGAGTTCCCCTAATCAGGCCCAGGATGAAACTACCAGCAAAGCAGGAAGGGAAACCATGCTACTGCACAGAATAATTAACAGGTATATAAAATTCCATACCTCTACTGCCAGTATTATTTATTTATACACAAACTATTCCTGCTGCCCAGAATTAGGAAAAAAAATAATCATTTCCTCAGTCTCATAACTTTGGTCACCAGGAGACACGGACTTGATGCTAAGCAGCAAACTGATTGGATTTCCCTGCTAGTTATTTTTCAGCTACTTATGAAATGTCTTTTTACATGAGAGAGTTAACTGTACTTTTTCTAGCACTGGGGTGTGCCTAGCTGATATAATTAAGTCATGCTTATCCGTTTTGACTATGATTTGTCTTTAGGGCTTACCGCTTCTCTGAGAGTAGTTTTTTTTTTTTTTTTAATCTGTTGAAAGACTTACTGTTTAGCTGCAGGTCTCGTTTCCATTTTTCAAATATTTCCAGACTTCACAGATCTGTTTGATACATATAAACTGTGAGATTTCACTGAGTCATCAGCAAAGCTATGTCATACTCATTTCCCCCAGAATCTCTCATAAACAGATGTGTGTTAAATCGTTCAGTATTAATATTGTCTCTTATACAAAAAGACCTCAGTAAATTAGAAACAAAATGCAGATGAGCAAAACCCATGTTTCTGAAATTCTGTTTCTGAACTGTTACTGTTGTTTTTAGAGAAACTCCTGAACAGTTTAGTTTGTTTTAAGTAATCACAATAATGATACTGCAAAGTATCAATCATAAATGTTCATTTCTTACTATTTCCCCAGAAGGTGTTTCTACTTTGCTTCCTGCTTTTCAGTTTTCAGTGATGTTTTAGAATTACAGAGGGCATAGGTACCCACTCTACACCAGCAATTTAAATCAGTATTGCTAGTATTAACTTGCTAAAAATTAGCAATTTGTGGAAAGAGAAAGTATTGATGAAACTGGATTTTTTTTTTATTTTTTTTTTTTTCATGCAATACTGGTTCTCAAATATCCCAAATATGTGAGGAACTAATTCTACCGTCCACTACACTGAACTCATTTCAGAGCATTTAGCCTCAAACCATTTCTCAGAAACCGGTTCTGCTTGCCCTTAGTGTGGGAAAACAATAGACAGAAAAAACACTTATACAAGTGTTTGCTTTGAACATAGGTTAATGTTCCTTCTTTTAGAGAGAAGGAAATCATTCATGTCTACTTCAATGCATAAAGAATTGTAAATGGAAATATCATAACTTCATTCTGAGAATCCTAAAAACATCTCAAGACTTGACTATAAACAAACAAGCAAACAAAAAATCAAAATAAGAAAATAACCACTGACCAACGTTTTTCAGGAACTAATATTTCACCCGAAATCAGAACTAAAAGCTACACTAAAGAGCTATTTGCACTTTTATGTCAATCCATTCAATACTAGACCATGGTATTAAAAAAAATCCACTTCTGAGTGTCTGATTCTGATACAGATATTTTTCTCATAATAAAATAATCTACTTCGTGTCCACTAACTTCACTTGCTCATTTTGCCTCAGTAAATGTCAGCTCTATTAGTCCAGACATACAGACAACAAATAAGTGCCAAATATGTTCTACAGAGCTTTCTGATCCATCAGAAAGGTATGTATCAAATAAACACTTTCCAAACTAAACCAAGAAACTAAAACCCTAAACGCAATAATTCTAAGAACTTATTCTTTCACAGGGGATGATTTGTGGTCCATGTATATCACTTTTATTTTCTGAGCTTTTCAAATTATATTATGAAGGATTTGTTTTTCAAGTGGGTAGACAACAGAGACAGACAGAATGCACAAAGCTGCTTTCCCCGTAGTTACCAGTTAGCTTCAGCAACATTTCCTTTGTTTACAGTATTTTGCAGGATGGTGTGTTTTACTAACGAATGATAGCACCAACAAAAACAGCAAAATGAGTTCCAGCATTTTGCCAATGTGCGTCAAAAATGATCTGTAAGGTCTCTCCCTTATATTTTAAATATGGGACACTTCGGGGGGAACTACATATTTTGATAGATGATCCAGTATGTTTATTACAGTGATAAAATGGTATCTGTTCTGAGAAGCTGAGACAATGTTTTGCACTAGGCTGAGATTAAAAAAAAAGCATTTCACACATTTCATACGATCTATATTCAAGATGCCATGAAGCAGTGAAAGCATTACTAAATCAAGTATCCTAAGGTTTGAAAATTAACCTAATCATATTGGGTTTTTAGAAAGCTAGGCAGTTTTTAAGGAAGAAAGTAATTCAGTCTTAAGGTTTGGCACTTATTTAAGAACAAAATATCCAAAAGCACACTTCAATATTTCTGTTCTGAAATATTTAAGCCTCCAGTCACTGGTGAGGCTGTACCTTGAATACTGTGTTCAGTTTTGAGTCCCTCACCACGAAAGAGACACTGAAATGCTGGAGTATGCCCAAAGAAGGGTAATGAAGGTGGTGAATGGGCTAGGGCACAAGTCTCATGGAGAGCAGCTGAGGGGAGCTGGGATTGTTTAGCATGCAGAAAAAGAGACTGAAGGGAGTCCTTATAGCCCTCTACAATGACTTGAAAGGCGCTTGTAGTGGGGTGGGGGTCTGTTTTTTTTTCAAGTAGCAAGTGATAGAAGAAGACTAAATGGCCTCCATTTGCATCAGGAGAGGTTTATACTGGATACTTGAAAAAAAAATCTAAACCGAAAGAGTTATCAAGCGCTGGAGCAGGTGCTACAGTGAAGTGGTTGAATGATTCTAAAATTTTTACAAGACAGGCAGATGTGGCACTTAGGGACATGGTTTCATAGTGGATGTGACTCTGTCAAGTTTATGGCTGGACTCAATGATCTTAAAGATCTTTTCCAATCTAAATGACTTTATGATTTTATGATTCTTGTACCAGTTACCAGTCATCTTTTAAAACAGTCCATTAACTTATACTGTTAGATACGTGTATTCTATCTTTACTATGGATGTTATTTGAAAAAAAAAAAATTCTTCCTATTACCAAAGAATTTTACTTTTGTGTACTTGGTAGTCAATCCCTCCAACTAATTTTCTTTCATAGTTTGGCAACTTATTTAAGTACAATGTATCTTCACCAGTTAGTTAGGATGAATAAATACAATAGATATCAACATCATTTTCCAAAATCTTATAACCAACAGGTTCTTGGAAGTGACATTGCATTTTAACTAGTGGAATTCTCTATTTTGAGTTAGTCCTTAGGGCCAGATTGAAACAGATAGCTGAGTAGAGTGGCAAAATGAAACAAAATTAAAAGCTTAGATCCAGCTCTTTCTGTTAAAATGGTTTTATGCATCTCTCAATAGCCCATTTTTTTCATTCTCACTGCTGTCTTGGCACTTTTAACTGATACTTTGGTGATGTTTCCAGATTGCTAAAATATACTACAAAGTGCATATAGTGCTAAGGAAACGTGTTCTTTATGGATTTGCAGAGATTTGCTTGGAGCAGTGGGTGAAAATAGAGTAGGAAGAACAACAAAAGGAAGGGAAGGGAAGGGAAGGGAAGGGAAGGGNACAAAGAGAGGGCAGCAACAGAAGAGGAGGGGAAGGAAAGGGAAGGGAAGGGAAGGGAAATGTTTTCTAGTTCCATCTACAGTAACACATTACATTCATATAAGGCTCTGGTCTTGATTCTTGACTACTTAATATGTTAACAGAAAACTTTCCAGGTATTCCTGTAATGCATGCTTTGCATTAAGAAACATTTTATGGCACAGATTATGCAAAACTTGTATTCTACTTTATTTAAATGTTTTTAACAAATGTAGTTGTTCAAGATCCTTGGCTTTTGACAAATTTTTACGCAGCATCTATGGACATATGCTTTGGCTCCACTCAAGACAGTAGACTAGAAGACCATTTTTGCCAGGTTAATGCAGTCAATAAAGAATTAGGCTTTGAAAAATTGTGATATTTGGTTATGCTTCTACATATTTGGCATATTTAGGTGTACCTACGCCATGTAAAACTCCTGGCTTTGGTTTCCTTTTCCTGTTGCTTGTCTTCAGTGTATAGAACACGAAGATACAGTTTCTCCATTTTAGAATCAAAACCTGAGATAACTTATCTAAAAACCAATGCTTTGAAGGAAGAGGTTACTTTTTTCACAGAGACATGATTTAATTCATTCCCAGAGGCAAAGAAAGCAGACTGTAGGCTACTTTTGTTATCAACAATCATCACAATCCCACATAGAATTCAGTGGCTATTCCTTTGCCACTGCTGTAATCATGAGGAAGGAGGAAATACAATAGTATTTCTTAGCTCCCTCTCACACTAAGTTAGGCTAGACCATTATTGTGCTTAACGGAAACCACAAATCATGAGAACGCCTTTCTATAAAGTAACTGAAACAATATCTTAAGATGTTTCTTACAGTGAAGGCCTGTCAGTCTGACCTCAATGCCTGGAAAGGTTTTGGAACAGATTATCTTGAGCGTCATCACAGGCAATCAGGCCCGGTCGGCATGGGTTTATGAAAGGCAGGTCCAGCTTGACTGACCTTTTCTCCTTCCGTGATAAGGTGACTCACATAGTGAATGAAGGAAAGACTGTGGATGTGTTAACCTGGCCTTCAGTAAAACCTTTGACACTGTTTTCCACAGACTTCTCCTGGAGAAAATGGCTGCTCATGGCTTAGATGAAAGTATTCTTCAGTGGGTAAAAAACTGGCTGGATGGCTGGGCCCAAAGAGCGATGTTGAACTGAGTTAGACCCAGTCACTGGCTGGTTTCAAGTGGCGTCCCCTAAGGCCCAGTGTCGAGGCCAGTTCTGTTTAACATCTTTACCAATTTTGTGGACAAGGGAATCAAGTGCACCCTCAGTAAGTTTGCAGATGACACGAAGTTAGACCAGAGTGTGTTGCAGAACGGCTGCAGGAGCAGGGCCCTGGATCCACAGAAGCATTGTACAAGCAATCCTCTTGTTAGCCTAAGTGTTTAGCATAAGTAGGATTTTAGCCACAGTAGGCCTCAGTGAGAACTGCAAGTTACGCTGACAAGGAAGAAGAGCCAAGGTCACACAGACCCTGCGAGAATGATAAACAAGGAGAGAGGGAGAGCATCCTTCTGGAATGCTGGAGAACCTTGAAGCAGAAACTGCAAGTAGGAGGCGTATGAACATGTAATCCTTAGAAGCCTAGCCAATTAGTGCGTGACAAGTAGGCATAATTTACGATAAGTGTATAAATATCTGAGCTATCCGAATAAACACCGAAGCTTGCTTTATCACTCATATTGAGTAGGCTGCATGTCTTCCCGGTCCGCTCCCGACAAGAGTGTTGATCTGCTTAAGGGTAAGAAGGCTTTGCAGAGAGATCTGGACAGGCTAGACTGATGGGCCCAGGCCAGTTACATGAGATTCCAAAGGCCAAATGCTACGTCCTGCACTTGGTTCACAACAATCCCAGGCAACACTACAGGCTGGGGGAAGAGTGGCTGGAAAGCTGCCCATCAGAAAAGGACCTGGAGATATTGGTCAATAGTTGGTTCAAGATGACTCAGCAGATGACTCAGGTAGCCAAGGTGGTCATCACCATCCAGGCAGACACTCTCTCCCCAAAATATTTACTCATGTGTCTTCTAATTCCATTTCTTCTTCTAGGACTGCAAGTTGGTTTAAAATGGAAATTGCTGGTCTATAGTTGTTCAGAAAACATCAGGAAATCTTTCTGAACCTTCATTTTATTTGTCGCATTCTATTCTTCTTATTTTAAAGCTAATTTAAAATGTATTTTGTACATCAGAGTTCATAGTTCTGTGAGTTCATGTTCCTCTGGTATTTCTTTAGTGACAATAATCAAGTACAGGCAAGTTACTATTATTTGAATTAGCAGTTTTGAATCCTGTCTCTTGACACTTCTCTCTGAGGCAGTTCCTCTTTTCTGTAGAAAGTTCTTCAATTTCCCTTTAGTAAACAGGCATAATAAATGCTTAAATTTTCTTCTCTGAGTATGACTTTTCTCATGTGTGCTACTTTTTCATCTTAACTATATACTGGGTTAGTGCTAGCCTGTAGAAAGCTGTTTGCTTATTATAAGCTGAAACATTTCATTATTAGTTTTAATGCCTTGAGCAATTTTCTTCTCAAAATCTCTGAAAGGTTCTTTTCTATTCTACTCATTTTGATATGTTTTCTACTTTTAAAGGGCATTTTTTTATCCACTAATGGCCTTTTCTAGGCTGCTGTCTAATCACGCTGAGGAATTATTTGCTTCTTTATATGGTCTTCTTAAAGTCCATTTTGTATGGCAATCTACATTTAGCCTATGCTTCTAATATTGCATCTTTCTGCAAGCATGCAATGAATAAGTATTTTATTCTTTCAGGTGAGCAGTTTAATTTATTTCTAATGCACCTCTTTGTCTTCAAAGAGCGAAACCAGAATATTTGGCCTTTCCAGCTATAAGAAAGCTAGTTTTATGTGCATTTTTTTTTTCTAATGTGAAGTGGCTTTTATATTCTAACACCCTGAACTAGATGTTGGGTACTTTTCAGGATTAAATCAGATATTTTTCTTATGTGAGTTTATCAAGTAATGATTATTTATGAGTTTTAATCATTTAATCTTCATTATGTCCTAATGTGTAATTTCTCTGACTGTACAATGCCAGTTTACAGTTATTAGTTTGTTTTCAACGATGGCAAGATTGTCTGATCTCCTGTAGTGTCTCATGGTCTTTGTCTTAATCATTATCTGTGCCAGGGAAGCTATGCCAGGTCCTTCTATACACTGGAACCAGGTCAGGCATATAAAAGTGGAACAGTGAATTTACTGTTCTGCTCCCAACTGCTGTATTTAGATGCAGAACTACTTGACATGGATCCATCACACAACTTGCTACTCCTTGTTTTCCGCATTTCTTCCCTTTCTTTTCACTTGTTCTTCCCCCTTTATCATTCTCAACCCCTCCAAGACAAATTCTCTTATAATTACTTTCCCCACTCCTGTTGGTGCTTTACCATGTTTAAACCCAAGTTTGATATGTCTGATACTGCTAAGTGAATTACCTTGATGGTGCACAGTGTTACTGGCATGGTTACTCTGGTGCTACTCACATTGGGCAATTGTGCTCCTTGAAGAGCTCTACCACCTCATCCAATGGTCTGTGAGGCTTAGCCCTTTTCCATGTAACTCGTCTTGCTTACTCATGAGATCCAGATGTCCTTTGCATAGATGACTCTAACTTTTATCAGCTTTTCACAGTCATCTATTTCATCCAGTGGTTTTCTCATGTCATGTACAGCAGTTTCTCATGTTTGGTTCAGTTAGCTTAGCCCCAGTCTAGGGTCAAATAGACATCTCAGACATCTGTCTGCAGCATTAACACTCCAGTAAAGTTCAAAGATACTGATGCTCCCCAAAGCTTAAAGAAAAGGCCTGAACTGCTCTCAAAGAAGTGTCAGATCTGTCACTACCTCATACTGGAATTTTATTCATTAGTAACAAGATTTTAGGGATTGGATAGCTCTTTTATTTATACTTCTAATCCCATTGTCTTTTTCTGAAACATTACAGAAAATATAGACAGCCACAACTAGGTGAATGTCCTGATACCATATGATTGTACCAGCTCATATATAGTAGAACACGTGGAAAAATAGAATGAAATGAGCCACTCCTTGGCTAACACATAAGAACAATAAGAAACCCAACTATCTGAAGTTTAAGAAGAGAAAAAAAAAAATTAGTTGCAGATAAAAAAGGCTCTGATCTCTTTACAGCTTTAGAAAATCTTTGGAAATTGAGAAAAAAAAAAAATCCAAAACACTAGATACAGGGCTTCAAAGGGTATCCTGGGATTCATCTTCAAAGATGAATCCAGGGAATTAATACGGGAAATCATTGAAGATTGTGCTAGAAATAGGTTGACTCAGATAAATAGAAAATGTAAGAACTCTCCTAGTCAAGGGCATTAATCAAGAGGTAAAATGAACAAGATAACTGGAAACAATTTGATGATGTTCTCCATTTCAGAGAAACAAAATATAGCAGTATTAACATTTAACTTAACCATCCTTGAACATTGCAGGGCTGTGTCACATCAGCATAGATTTTATTTTAGTGGATTTTGAGTAAATGAAGGTTATTTATTATTTCCTGTAGCACAAAACCCAGAAGTATCACTGGGAGCTTGTTGTGGAAAGTAAAATCCATGCATGTAGGGGCCGTATGCTTCCCACAGGCTTAGAATTAAATTTTGAAAATGATCAAGTAGAGACTGAAGTTTGCCAGGGTGAATGCAAAAGGCAGTTTATGTAGGAAGCTGATGACACAGGTTCCCTCAGACGATTTTGATAGTTTTTAATTGCAATATTCTGTCTGCAGGACTGATGAGGTACTTTCCTTATTATTTTGTTCTCCTCTTTCCTGTTTTTTAATCCATCTAATCCTTCATGATCTCCAATATAATGTCTTTTAAAAAATGTTTAAAGAAGTTAAAAGTAACTTCTAGGATATATTTGATAAGTGCATTTGGCTCATTTGGGTTATATAGTTTGTTGTATTCCCTTCACCTGTTTAGACAGTGATGTACAAAAAGATAAATGATTCAAATGTGAGTGAGGTCAACAATTTATTATTAATTAAATTTCTTCTTAATGTCAACAAAATGCAGCAAACAATTATTACTATTAGCCCAATTACAGCAAGGCTAACACAAATATTATTACTAAAGAAATGCCATTTAACAATACTATAGTTTCCACTTCTTACACAAAAATCATCTAATATCTTCCACTTGTTTGTTGGTATTGTGCAGCGAACTTTTCATTGCTCCTCTGGGTCTTAATGTCAACATTTCCTGTCTGGAGGGGAGAATTGCAACAAGTTCTCAGCATCCATAGTATGAAGGATTTACCTCCTTTTAGGAAGAAGGAGCAAGATGTTGATAATCATACTTTTTTCCTTCCCAACCTTAGATTTGCTTAGGATTTTTTCTATTAGTTAGATTTAAGTGATTCACACCTTCTTAGAATCATAGAATAATTTGTGTTGAAAGGGAGCTTTAAAGATCATCTACTCCAACGTCCCAAAAAAAAAGGTCTTCCCAGAGCCTTCTCTTGTCCAGGCTGAACAATCCCAACTGTCCCAGCCTGTCCTCACAGGAAAACTGTTCCACCCCTCTGATCATTTTTATGACCTTCTTCGTTGAAACATCATGCTAAATCTCACTTTTCTACCTTTGATGTGTTTTACATGTGTTAGGCGTATGTTGGTTTTCATTTTCATTACACTTAGAACTAGTTTTGTCCAGCTCTTATATTTGCGTTATTATCAAAATTTGACCACTGTTGTCTTCTTGAAAGGTTTGAGGTCTCCAGTGTCATCCTGTGCTCACACTTTCAGCTGTTACTGTATGCCTATATTCCTTTAGCTGCATCTTTGTGCTAGGATCACTTCCCAACATGCAGCATAGCCATTTGTTATTGATGTCTACATCAAAACTTTTAACAGTACTTTTTAAACCTCCTGCAAGTTAAGCAAAGCTAAAGAAACTTCAGCAACAGCTTTATGATTATTAGACGAATGCTGTTACACATAAATTAGCTAAAACAAAGCTGTAAGAAAGACATAGTAAGTTCAGAGAAAGTAAGTATGATAGCCCAGTCCTTACACATGATGTTCACTTAATACAAACACTGAACTGTTATTATTACCAGTACTTTAATGACTACAGAGCTAAAAGATCTTTAACAAGTGAGAGCTCCTTTTGTCTTTTAAATGTTTCTGTTACAACCTAGTTTTATTCTTGCTTGAACTCCAGTTCTACTATAGAAAGGAAGGCAATCAAAAGTAGACTCTTGATAACAGGAGCAGCCACACTCCACACTGGAATACTGTCATGAAGCAGTCAGAGAAGTTCAGGGAAGAACTGACTCTAAGGGCAAATTTACTTACTCATCCTACTCTATTACATTCATTCCAGCACCTGATATAACGGAGAGCATAATAAAGAATTAGAATACATTAGCTAAAGAACTCAAGTTGAGGTCTCCAATATAGCAAAAAGTAAACTAAAAATGAAAAAAAAAAAAAATTACCTAAAGGAAATAGCTTGTTATGAAGATTGAATTATCTTAGTGACACACTATCAATCGTTTTATCAGTTAGTTTTGATCAGAATGAGGAAGGGAGTCTTGAGCAGGGGCTGTTTTATTTCATGTATGGCTTCTTAAACTGTCAGATGACAGCTTTTGCTCCTAAAAATAGAGTGCTAAAAATACAATCCTCAGAAATCATCCTACAATGCAATCAATACTTTCATATATGTACTAGAATTAATTTCAGGTTTAAATTTTATCTCTTCACAACTACATACCATCAATTCATGGTCATATTGTGATCAACTAATATGTTAACATATTTCCCCTCCTTATATTTTAGATCATGAAATTTCATTTTATCTGAAAAATTCTTACCAATCTGTAAAAATGAGAGCCATGCATTTAGTAGATTTATTCTAATCCCTTTGTTTTCAAATTCAGCCCATTTTTAAATCCACTCTTTTTCTTGATCTCTTTAATAATAACAATTATATGTCTTTTCTGCAATATCACTAATGGAAAAATTAAACTAAATCAGTCCCCAAAACATTCTTCTTTCTTTCATATCTCCAGGTTTTGTGCTTAAACACCAAGAGAAGCATATAATATATACCTGTCAGTAGGTTTTGCCACTACTTCTTTAATTTTCCTTTGGCAGGCTATATATCGTTAACAGCAATTTTATTTCCTTTCTATTAAATCAGATTGGTTATCTTTTCAGTAATCCACTGCATGTCATTGCTCTTATATTATTTCAGAAATGCTGATTAACTGAACTTTCCATGACTAGAGTAGTTCAACATCAAAGGTTATAATCAAGGGAGAAACAGTCTCCATTTCTAATTTCCTCTAATGTCAAGTAAAGCTAAAAAATATATCAGTAACATGTGCTTTGTCAATCTATCTTCAAGCATATTGTTCCATAAACCAAATTCCTGATTTGTAAACATACTCAGCAAATAAAAATCTGTCACGCTTACCATCTGTGCTAAAGTCATCAATACCCCTCTTTTAGAAAACAAAATCATCTGTTCTCCAAAGATATTTTATCAGGGGAGAATTTTCTTTCTCTGCAATATTTATCTCAAAAGAAACAATCATGCATTCAGGTCATGAAGCAGAATATATTGTTGTCTTGTGGGTGGGAGATCAACTTTTTTCTGTGTGACTTACACTTCTTAAGTCTATAATTTCCTTTTTTAAGTTCTACACATAAAAGGATGTTGCTGGCTGAGTTGTGGTACACAGAATGGGTACCTTTGCTGTCACCAAAATGCTGTCCAACATCTTCCCTTGATGCTCTTCATGTGCAATGTTGTGATAGTTACTTGATCTTGCATGAATACTGAGGAAAATTTGATGTCATGATGGAGAAATAGTTGAAAGACTGATCTCACAGTAGTGAAAAAATGTGTAAGGAAAGCCAAGCCTCTATTTGATCTAATGGACACTCATTTCATGAGAGAAGCAGTAAGCGTATATGGTAACAAGGTAGCTAGCAGGTAACGTAGAAGAAAGAACAAAAATGGAGGGAAAATATCTAGATTATATCAGGTAATAAATGGACCAGGAACAGAACTCTATCAATCAAGCACACTAAATGACCCCCACAAAACATAGACTGCGAAATACTGAGCTCTGAAACCTTTGTAACCTTTTTTGTGAAACCAAAACATGAGAAAATCTGTACCTCTGAAATGTTACTGACTTACTTACAAAACAATCCTATATTTTTTGTAAGAGAGAGTGGCCTATAAAGCAAAGAATCTTTCTCTGTACAATCCATTTCATTGCAGGAAATTCTGTTTTATTCCTTGAGGGTTCGATTGGATAGGGAATTTCTGTTCATTTGTTTGTGTATTTCTGTTGCAGAATGGCTGCAGGAGCAGGGCCCTGGATCCACGGAAGCATTGTACAAGCAATCCTCTTGTTAGCCTAAGTGTTTAGCATAAGTAGGATTTTAGCCACAGTAGGCCTCAGTGAGAACTGCAAGTTACGCTGACAAGGAAGAAGAGCCAAGGTCACACAGACCCTGCGAGAATGATAAACAAGGAGAGAGGGAGAGTGTCCTTCTGGAATGTTGGAGAACCTTGAAGCAGAAACTGCAAGTAGGAGGTGTATGAACATGTAATCTTTAGAAGCCTAGCCAATTAGTGTGTGACAAGTAGGCATAATTTACAATAAGCGTATAAATATCTGAGCTATCCGAATAAACGCGGGAGCTTGCTTTATCACTCATATTGAGTCGGCCGCATGTCTTCCCGGGCCCCTCCCACATATTTCTTTTCTTTTGGGGTTGGAAGAAGGGAGGAACTGGCATAATGTGAATATTGTCACAGAAGAGGGATTGAAGAAATGAAGGATAATGGTGCTTGGATAGCTTTCTAAACAAAATACAACCCTATTTTGATATAAAAGCCATAAGTTCCCCAGTTATAGGACTTTCACAAAAATCCAGCCATTACTCCAGCAGAAGAGCTATCATTGTAGCTGAACCTATCCATCAGCTTTATTGAGAAAGACCACTCAAAATGTTCATCCCTTTCTCCACCTGCTGCACCTACAAATAAATTATAGTACCACAGGTCTTTGAAAATTGATTCATGAATCCCATCCATGACCACTTTTCTTTACTTGCTTCTCAACCCTATTTCTCCATTGCTAGCACTTTTCCAGAAGGCAAGACACTGAACAATTGAGTAAGTTACTATATACGGATGAAAAAGAAAAAACTTAAGAGTTTCCAGAAGAATGCAACCATTGCACCCGAAGTCTCAGAGGTGCCAGACCAAAATCACCATGATCCTTGCAAGGGTTAAAGAAATGTACCTTGCTTGTCAATTCAGAAATTTACTGATAGTCTCATTAGATTCCCAGTGACCTATTCAAAATCTGTTACTATTCAAGCTACAATGACGCTAACAGTTATAATCTGAAGTTCCTAATCATGTTACATAAAAGTTTAATTTAATATTTACTGTTTTTTCTTGAATCTACCCAATTCCTTTGGCATTACATTCACCCTTCCTATACCTTTTGTGTCCTAAATTTCATTAGGCTGCTTCACACAAGAAAGTAGAAGGCTTAACACTAAATTACATGCATCGTAATTTGTTTTCTAGAAGGACTGTGACATTGGTGGTAAATACGTCTTTTTCATCTTCTTGAGGTTATGTTATACATTTTTCTAACACGCTTCACACCTTTTCATCACTGGTCAGCAACTCTACATCATATCAGAATTCACTGTATGTGTCACTTTTTGCACATGCTGGATACTTGTTCTGCGTTTCCTTTGTGACCCCTAAAGCCAGTATTACCCAATCTCCAAGGCCTCCTTCCTTTAATGATCAGTAATTGACCACTAATAATTTGTTAGTTGCCTGGAGCTCCTGGTTTCATATTGTGTCAATATCTGCAAGATCTCTGTTATCATATTATACTCGTACTACTCATTCTGAACACACATAATAACACCCCAGCTATTCCTATCAACTACAAAAATTTATCAAAATTATAAGACCAGTAGGAGCTACATTGCACAATTGCCCAAAAATAAGCCCAAACTGTAACAAGTAATAGTTATCTTGATATTACACAGTTGTAAAGGTAGAAAGGTATACAAGTGATATTCAGGCAGGCCAATGTAAGTCCAGAGCAAAGAAGACTTTCCAATACTTCTGAGGCCTTGCAGAGTTGATAAAAAGCCTGTTATCTTTTAGTACTCGTGATGATGGCATATTACAGTACAGATAAAAGCCAGATGGTAGGTAAGGGAGATGAATCCCATATCACATACAGAGTACAGTCACAGGACATGTACAGCACTTACAGACAGAATGCATTTTTAATGATGCAATAATATGTTTCGGTGCAAAAGAGGTTGTCTTTACCAACATCACTGGCTCACCACAATTCCCTTTGACAGATTATACTTTAAAAAATCCAACTGTGTATTTGTCACTGGCACTTATTAGAAAGGGATGTTGCTGCTATAAAGCAATTATGTTTGAATTACATGATGCTTGAAAAGCAATAAAAGTAGCAGCACAGAAAGAAGGATTATGGGAATAAGCAGGACTCAGGTATACCAACAAATTATGATGGCAGCTGTAGCTATACACTATTCTCATCTTATAGTATATCTTAGTACTTCAGGTCAGATTAGTCTCGAATCTTGCAGTGATCTCATATGGCAGAATTGTGCCAGGAATCCCGCTCTCTGTCCGGTTTACTATTTCACTATCTGATTAAATATGGAATTTGCTTTGAACTTCATGCCAGCCACCAAAAGTAGAAACACATCTTAGATCAAACACTGATCTGTACAATTATCTTCCTCAAGCTTATCCATAACTTCCAGTTTCACGCCAATTCAAAGCCTTTTCCTGATTTATACTCCAAATTCCTCTCCATACTTTTAAGATAGAGCTCCAAATGAAGTTCCTTCCTATCCCTAATGGAAAAGAAAAAATCCAAAAGTCATTGCTTGATTTAGGATTTTGTACAACTGCAGAAACATTATCAGAAATAAACCTAAAGCAACATAGTTGCTAAATGCTGACCATAATCAGCTACTACCATAATCGTGCTCGTAGAATATTACCATGTATTTATCTTCAATAATACTATCTTTGAGCAGGCTCTAGATTAGTAAAAACACTTACATTGGGGATTGTTTCCAGCTGCAAAATATCAAGGCTGGAAAGGAAAAAAACAAAAAGGAGACCAGTGTTTTTTTTAATAACTCGTTATGCACTCATATGCATTATGTTCAATTGACAATATTTTCAAGGTCTGATTTTCAGGAGGTGTTTAAGGAAGCCTTCTGAAAAGACGTTACAGAAGTCTCAAATTGCTTAAGGTAATCACTTCTATGTGACTAAAATGCTCTTTAACTGAGAGTCAAGATGCCTGCATTAGTCAAACACGTCTCCATTTTCCCAAGTCCTCCATACTCTTTTTGAGCTTTTGTTTTGATATGGTTTTGGATTTTTTTTTTCTCCTCTTGACCTAACGTTCTGACCAAGGAGAGAAAGTTCTTTTATTTCCTTCAGAAAATATCAAAATTTTTCTGTATGTAACTATACCTCTCTAAAAGCATAGGACATAGTAGCCTACATGTAAACTTTCAGTGTTTATAGACCTTTGCCTGGTGCTTTACATCTTCAGGCAAGTGCACAGCTTGTTTTATGGACTCTGTCAATTCCAGTTTATTTCATAGCACTTTCGTCTGTCACAGATTGCTTGCAAACAGACTGCCTTAGGAACACATTCTCATGTCACATACATTTAAATATTGTCAGTGGTCTTCCTTTTGTAATAAATTTTGCTAAAGGGAAGTCATAAGTGACCAAGAAATTTATCTCTTTTCTTTGCTTACTGTCAAATATCCTTTGTTTGTAAATAAGACACATAAAATGTCTGCTTGCTACTTACCTTAACCTGACCTGACAATGTTAGTAGTATACATCTGCCAAATATATCACAGAAAAAATACGGATTTTTCTCCTCACTAAGCATTCTTAGAATAATTACAAGATTCTGGGATATTTTTATATGAGGAAAAAGCTTGTCAAGGCTGTTTATGTGTTATATATTCCTTCCATTCATCACAAAACTTCCTCTTTCATATTTTGAAATAGTTGTTCTAAGAATAAAATCAGCATTCAATGGCTGGTTTGTGATATTGTACTTAACACCTTCAGCAAAATCTAGTACATTGTAAACAATGTGAAAAATCTACTAGTCATAGTAACACAGCACTCAGTAGACAGACTTGGAAAAAGAGGTTGTTCCGTGGTCTTAGGTTGTTCGTAGTCGATATTGCTTGCAACATTCAATTAATGGTCATAAACTGTATATTTTGACTATACAATTTCAAATCAACATGATTGAAAAGAAACCAAATAACAAAATTAATGTTTTCTTTTTTGCTATCCATCTTTATAATATTTGTTTATAGAAATACTACAATTACTACTTTGAGTTTGGATTAGGTTTGGGTTTGATTTTTTTTCCTGTTTAAAGGAAATTAGATTTGGTCCTTCCTGTATTCCTAGCTCTTTTGTCTATAGTTTGTGTTTTTCACTTTGAAAAAAATTGTCCTTTTAGACATATTTAATGAGATTTTAAAGCACATTTGATAGGCATTAGTAACCAGAATAATAGTGGCAGGAAGAAGTTTTCTGTCAAGTAAATGTAAATGATGGTCTGTTATTTGATTAAGAGCTTTATTTTACATGGATGCAAGTGATAGGTATATTCATTTTCACATCTTTGAAATTATAGCTTCTGGGTGGGCATTGTTGTTTAGAAGATGCGGCTCCTATAAAATATCTGAAAGAGTTAGAAACTACAAGGAATCAATTACTGCTACGAACTCGATGGACAAAGGCAGAGCAACGGACGTTGTCTACCTGGACTTAAGCAAAGCATTTGACACTGTCCTGCATGACATCCTAGTCTCCAAATTGGAGAGTCATGGGTTCAATGAATGGACCACTCGGTGGATAAGGAACTGGCTGAATGGCCGCACTCAAAGAATTGTGGTTAATGGGTCAATGTCCACGTGGCGGCCAGTGACGAGTGGTGTCCCGCAAAGGTCAGTATAGGGACCAGTACTATTTAACATCTTTGTTGGAGACATGGACAGTGGGATGGAGTGTACCCTCAGCAAATTTGTCAATGACACCAAGCTCGGTGGCGCGGTTGACACGCTAGAGGGAAGGGATGCCATCCAGAGGGACCTGGACAGGCTTGAGAGGTGGGCTAATGCAAGTGGCATGAAGTTCAACCAAGCCAAGTGCAGAGTCCTACACCTGGGACGTGGCAATCCCAGGCACAAATACAGGTTGGGCAGAGAATGGCTGGAGAGCAGCCCTGAGGAGAAGGACTTGGGAGTGCTCATGGATGAGAAGNTAGATATTAGGAAGAAGTTCTTTACTGTGAGGGTGGTGAGGCATTGGAACAGGTTGCCCTGAGAAGTTGTTGATGCCCCATCCCTGGAAGTGTTTAAGGCCAGGTTGGATGGGGCTTTGAACAACCTGCTCTAGGGAGAGGTGTCCTGCCCATGGCAGGGGGGTTGGAACTTGATAATCCTTAAGTTTCCTTCCAACTCTAACCATTCTGTGATTCTATGATTCTATAATACAGTCTTGGAACTATGTTAATAAATATTTTCACAGTTTGATCTGCTTTTGATTCAGTCATGTCTACCTCTTTTTCTCTACCATGGGCTCGTTAACAGTTTTTGTTTGCTCAGACCTTTGAGGGAATATTTTTCCTCCTTGTGTAGCAACATTTGCTCTTTATTTGTTGTCCACCTTTGGTCTTTCAAGTCAAGAAAAACACTAACACGTGATTTCATACTTCTATTAAAACCAGTTTCAGACACGTTATCTGTAGGAATACTAAGGTCAGGAAACTCTCAGTGAGATATGTAGATGGACAAACTTAAATGAATAAAGTTTGATTAAAGTATCAAGTTATAAAAACAGGAGTTTAGTTCTTTTTCTCCAGAGTTTAGACTAATTGACTTGGTTGTCAGTCTCATCCTTGGCTAGCGATGCAATTCCCTTAAGGGAACAAAGCTCATGTATGTTTCACCTATATGGAAGGGGAAGCATTACATCAGGTTGGTAGACTCTGTACAAAGATTTGCAAATCTGTGTTAATTCTGAAGTACATTATATGGCTACTTCCACATTGCTAAATGATTCTACTACAAGGAGTAATCTCCAGCCCCTAGACCAAGGCTGCAAAGTGCTTGCAGTTCACACACCTTAATATGAGCCACTTCTAGAGTTGATTGAATCTTACATGGTGTCTGGAGGTTCTCAGACATAACTAAAATTCCAGAAGGCATTTCAATTCTAAGTTTCTGAGGTAAAATGAAGGATAAAGTGTGCTCCAGTGAGATACTTACGATAGATACCATAGGAACTGAGTTGGGACAGAACTCTAGAAGGGCTCAAAAGTGCACTGTCATACAGAGCAGTGCTAGTTCACTAAGTAGAGCAGAGAGACATAAACATGGCGTATTTTCACCTGTAAACACAATTGAAAGGGTACCTGGAGTGACTATCCCTGGAATCAAACAATTGCATTTTGTTTTGGAAAAAGTTGGTTTTCTTCCCAGAAAAAGAGTCCAGGATGGTATGCAATGTGAACAATCAGGAGTCTGATAGTGCCTCAACCACTTCCCTGGGCAGCCCATTCCAATACTTAACAACCTTTTCAATTAAAACATTTTTCCTGATATCCGAGCTGAACCTCACCTGACACAATTTGAGGCCATTTCTTCTTGTCCTATTGCCTGTGACTTGGGAGAAGAGACCAACCCCTCAGCCGCTTTTTCTCTAGGCTGGACAACCCCAGCTCCCTCAGCCTCTCCTCATAAGGCTTACTCTCCAGATCCCTCACCGGCCTCATTGCCCTTCTCTGAAACTGCTCCAGCATCTCAAAGTCTTTTTTTGTGGTAAGGGGCCCAAAACTGGACACAGTACTAGAGATAGGGCCTCACCAGTGCTGAGTAGAGGGAGATGATCATCTCCCAAGTCCTATTCACCATGTTGTTCCTGATAGAGTCCTGGATGCTTTTGGTCTTCTTGGCCACCTGGGCACACTGCTGGCTTATGTTCAACTGGATATTGACCAACACCCCCAGGACCTTTTCTGTGAGGCAGCTCTCCAGCCACTCTTCCACAAGCCTGTAGCACTGCATTGGCTTGCTGTGACTCAAGAGTAGGACCCCGTACTTGGCCTTTTTGAACCTCATCCCATTGGTCTCAGTCCACCAAACGAGCCTGTACAGATCTCTCTGCAAAGCCTTTCTACTCTCAAGCAGGTCAGCACTCCCACCTGGTTTAGTATCATCTGCAAACTTACCGAGGGTGCACTCAATCCCCTCATTCAGATCATGGATAAAGACATTAAAGAGAACCGGCCCAAATATGGAACCCAGGGAGACTCTAGATAGAGATGTGAATAATCTGGCTTGCACTCAGCAGTAATGTTTATTTGCACTTCTGCAGTAATTTGCACTTCAGCACCTTGATGTGTGATGAAATCCCACAGCATCATTCCTATTCTGTTATTCTCCATTACAAATGCGTTAATTATGTCTCACAAAATTTTTATCTGAATGTCATCATAAATTCAGTTAATTATAAGAATGACACAATAAGCAAACTTAGAGAAAGTGACTGAGTCATCTAATACAGCAAATATTTTTTTTTTTTGCATATTGTTAATGACACTTTCACTCAACTGCTCTGGAATGTCAGTCTTCATGATTTATACACTATTGGCTGCATATAGCAGACAACTTTTGACATTCCAAGAACAGGACTATTCGAGAAATAAATCTTGAATTTCCCCATCAATCTCTCATAACTTCAATACTAGGTATATATGAAAGAATGAATTGTAAACCATTTTGCAAACATAATAGGAAAAATAAATGCATATTTGATAATGTGGTGTGTATCTTAATGTTTATCATGTCTTCTATAACCTGTTGAAAGAACCAAAGGAATGTCAGAGTATCCTGAAATACAAAAGTATTTGACCTTTCCAATTCTCATCCCATATCCTGCCTGAAGCATACGTGGATGGGAGGGATAAACAGAAGATGCATCAAAAGTCATGAACTATGATTCAACTTAAGGTAAACAGAAATGTTTCAGTGTCATCTACCAGAAAATATAAACCCCTTATAAATGTTAACTCTGTTATGCTTATGTATTTTCTCCAATATTTTCCTCAGGACAAAATAAATGAAAGGTAAAAAGAAAACTGAAATTAGGGTTTTTTTAGTTTTGTAAAGTTTTAGAAGTCTGTTAGAAAGATGTGTTTATCATCTAGGTAATGTTGCAATAAACTAAAATAGGAAATAAGTAATTTTTAATCAAACTTATAAAATCATATGGCATATATTGCTTCTTAAAATTTAGCAATCATAGTGATTTAGTGAAGATTACCATGATGAATTCATCATTGCTGGGCACTTGTGTTGTCAGGTGGAGGTATGGGCTGAATTTTGTTACTGATAGTCAAAGACATTACAATAGTTAGCTGATGTTCAGAGGGAACCTCCTCTGTTTCAGTTTGTGCTGGAGATCATTGCACCCTCTTTTCAGATATTTAGGTATATGAATAAAGTAAACCTTTTCTTCTCTAGGCTGAACAGTCCCAGATGTTTACTTCAGTGATGATCTTCTGTGTTTTATTTGTCTTATTCTTGTTAGTATGACTAATCAGAAGAAAAGGAGGAGGGCAGAAGAGGGCAAAAAACTGGTTAAAGGGCTGTAAGGAGTGCCCCATAAAGGAAGAGCTACGAACCCTGCGATTGTGTAGTTTGGAGAAAAGGAGGCTCGGAGGTGATCTCATTGCTCTCTACAGCTTTCTGAGGAGGGGAAGTGGAGAGGTGGGAGCTGATTTCTTCTCCCTGGTACCCAATGATAGGACGTGTGGGAATGGTTCACAGCTGCATTGGAGGAGTTTTAGACTGGACATTAGGAAGCATTTGTTTACCAGGAGGGTGGTCAAACACCAAAATAGGCTTCCTAGAGAGGTGGTCAATGTCCCAAGTCTGTCAGTGTTTAAGAGATATTTGGACAATGCTCTCAATAACATGCTTTACCTTTTAGTCAACCATAAAGTGATCAAGCAGATGGATTAGATGACTGTTGTAAAGATTACTTCCAACTGAAATATATTCTATTCTATTCTATTCTATTCTATTCTATTCTATTCTATTCTATTCTATTCTATGACTATATTTTAGTCATAAATCTGACCTCAGTTTCTCAACTACCTGTCTGATGTCTGACAGTTTCTTTAAGCACCTTCAGAGTCTCATTAATTGTTTTCTTTCTTGGGAATTTCAGTTGGGTCAGTTGAGTAATTGACTTTTATAGAATCATAGAATCATAGAATGGTTAGAGTTGGAAGGAAACTTAAGGATTATCAAGTTCCAACCCCCCTGCCATGGGCATGGACACCTCTCCCTAGAGCAGGTTGCTCAAAGCCACATCCAGCCTGGCCTTAAACACTTCCAGGGACGGGGCATCAACAACTTCCCTGGGCAACCTGTTCCAGTGCCTCACCACCCTCACAGTAAAGAACTTCTTCCTAATATCTAATCTAAATCTCCCCTCTTCCAATTTAAAACCACTACCCCTCGTCCTGTCACTAGACTTCCTGACAAAGAGTCCCTCCCCAGCTCTTCTGTAGGCTCCCTTCAAATACTGGAAGGCGGAATCAGGTCTCTCCGGAGCCTTCTCCAAGCTGTACAGTCCCAGCTCTCTNCGAGCTTGGTGTCATTGACAAATTTGCTGAGGGTACACTCCATCCCACTGTCCATGTCTCCAACAAAGATATTAAATAGTACTGGTCCCTATACTGACCTTTGCGGGACACCACTCGTCACTGGCCGCCACGTGGACATTGACCCATTAACCACAACTCTTTGAGTGCGGCCATCCAGCCAGTTCCTTATCCACCGAGTGGTCCGTTCATCAAATCCATGACTCTCCAATTTGGAGACTAGGATGTCATGCAGGACAGTGTCAAACGCTTTGCTTAAGTCCAGGTAGATGACGTCTCTTCCTCTGCCTTTGTCCATCAAGTTCGTAGCAGTATTGTAGAAGGCCATCAAGTTTGTCAGGCAGGATTTGCCCTTGGTGAAGCCATGTTGGCTGTCTCCAATCACCTCCTTATTTACCATATGCCTTAGCAGAGATTCCAGGAAGAAGGTTGAGGCTTTTAATATATACATTTCCAAATTACATTGTGCTTGCCTTGTAGATGTAAAATTACCCAGAAACCAGCCTTTTCTCATTAGGGAAAGTACTATTAACTAATGTGATCCTTCTACAATATAACTTTAAAATTATAAACTGCTTCTGTATATGTCTTATGTACCGATACCCAGCTAACTATGACCGTCTTAGTTTCTTGTGAAATCTTTAGTAGTTCTAAGGAATTTCATATTAGTCCGGAATCATTTGACATTGGTCAGCATCACCTTATGAGTTCTTGAGTGAAATCTAAAGCCAGGATACTTGATTTAGGTAAAGTAAGTTTTCGCTTCTTCTCTTGGGAAAGGGGAGGGAACACAAATCAAAAATTATATTATTTGAAAATATCGAAGTAGTGGATGTTTTTGTTTGTCTCCAACTGATTTTAGTTGAAGACAAACAACTGTTTTGTTCTGCAGTTGTGCTGGGAATTCAATTACTAATATGATCTTAAAAGTCTTTATAAACTTAGTACAATATTCTGAATATTCCAAGATGTCTTAATGTCTATCACACCACTCATCTTAATATTTAATTGTAAATTTAACTATAGACTAGAAGGTCTGATATATGATATATGTGCTATAATGTGCTTTTTCAAAGTGCTTTACATCCTGCCTAGAAATATAAATGTGTGAACTGTGCATTTTTAAATTAGAATAATGACACTGATCTTCTTTATAAAATATCTGAAGATCTCCTCATGAAAAAAGTTCTACAGGAACTAAAGATTACAATTATACACTTGGTTTGTCAAGGAGGTTCCTAGAAATTCAAGGAAAGGGTGGGTGAAACCAGTGATATTTATAGAAGCATGAAATACCACATTTTAGATATGAAAGACTATTTAGTTTTAAATATACTGTACTCATAAGTAACAAAGCACTGAAATTAATCTGTTTCCTGTTTTTTAAAATCTTTAAAAATATGACTACTAAAAATGTGGTGATTTAGTTTTTGCTCTCTATGACATATTTCTTAAAGATTGTGTGTTATTATCACGTCTGTAGACATCCCTTGGATAAAAAAACAAAACACCAAAACACCACAGAATAAAGAACAAACCTAAGCCACAGCAATATCTTGCAGTTCAAGTCAAAATTAACAATTTTTATATATACATACAGCCTGTGAGCCTCATTCTTCACTGGTGCTCAGTGTTTTCCAGATGGTGGTGACAGATGTTACTGAAGTTTCATAGGTATTTTTCTTTTGTCAATAGATATTGCCCTGCCAGTATGAATCTGAACAGTATCTCTACTTTCAGACAAATCTTTCTGCAGAGAAGACAAATTATTTCAAAAATTTATTTCATTATTTGACCTACCCCAGTTGCCATCTTTGTAATGGAGTTAGAAGAAAAGTAAGGTCTACATGCAAGAACTATATTTCAGTAATGTTTTAAATGTGAGCTGCTAAAATTTTTTGAGGACGTTCACAGGGTAAAAGAAAAAATTATCATAGTATGGACAGGAGAATCAACAATTCCTCCTGCTTCTTCTGCCTATTGCTTTCTTGGAATATGTGCACTTTACTTAAAATATTTGACTTTATGACATAAAAAAGTGAATTCTGTCAAACAAATGGCAAAAAATACGGCTTGAAAAACTTATTGTGTAATACACTCCAGCAAGTAGGAAGCAAAATAAACAGATAAAATGATGCAGATGGAACGGTCCATTGTGAAAGGAGCACAAAGTTGTTCACTTGGTTTTATGTGACATATTCGTGATATTCATTCATACTCCAAAGATGTGTCTTAATCTTCCTTCCCAAAACTAAATAATGAAGGACTGATTTAGTTGATAACTTTAGGTAGCCTGATTCTCAACTCTGCATTGCCTAATAGTTAACTGACTTTAGCATGACTCCTGCATGAAAATAACAGCAAAGTTGTTTGTGATTTCCAGCATCTGTCAGCTGCTAAAAAGCCTGTAAGAAACAACAGAGAAAGGGTTCCCTCTGTTTTGCTACATGCCTCTGTGAAAAAGTGGTTGAATCTCAAACATTATTGTTGACAGTTATGCTATTTTCATCTAAAAGAGTGGTTTGCGTGATGGTCTAAATGGGTTGTTGTTGCTGCTTGTCATGCCTCTGGCACTTTGCTGCTTTATGCAACTGACTACCATATGTGTGCTTTGAAGCTGACCTCATAACCAGAATGAAAAGTATTTTCAGTCTTTACCGCTGATGCTGGGTCATTACAAAACCAGATTGCAAATTACATGGAGACCAAAGGTGAGCAGAAAATAGCACTGCTTACCAAGGCAGAAGGATTTGAATGTTACTTGTTATTTTTTCCTTTGAAAAACTTCCTTGTAACATTTCAATTTCTAACAAATCAGTTTTAGTGATTTTCCATTTTATTAATCTCTGCTTATTACTGTTTGCTGTTTTGCACTCTAAATCAACATTCCCCACCCCCACCGAGATCTTATATATATTTATTCCTCAGAAGTGCTTCCTTGCAACAACCTTTTGAAATATTGGCCTCACTTATGTCTCTTTCTATCAAAATTAGACTATTGCATCTACAAATTTTGGAGTTGGAGCAAACCACTCTGTTTAAATACATTTTTCTTTAGCTGCTCCAACAGCAGTGGAAATGGTTCTAATGAGAAAGAGGGTATGATGGAAGACAGCAGGGAACCGCTGCATTGCTTCCTACTGCAGCCCTAGTGTGATAATTTTATGTGAGGTTCCCAAAAGAGAATGCATTCTCCCTCGGTTTGAAACTTTAAAACAAGAGAGTAATATGAAGAGCAAGACAGCAATTCACGTGAGCACAGAGTCCTGGTAAGTTTTATGACAACCATGATGAGACAATTTCGATCTTCACCTCTGCAGGCAGACATCAAAAGTCAGAGGATGTGGTTTCTGCTTGGAAGGGGGAAAAAAATCTACACAAGCAGAATGGGATGACAATGGAGCAGGGGTTTTGAACTTAACTTTGTTTCTAAGCTGAGCTGCTACTTGGGTATTAATTGGTTCAAAATAGGCATCTGACTGTGACAAAACTATGCACTTTGTCTTAACTGGTGGGCAACTTTCTTATTAAATGTGCTAAATATTTTTTTCATAAACTTAAACTTTATAAAATATGGCTTTCTATTGCAATAATCACAGTCATTTCAAAATGAAAGATATTTGTGGCAGCACAGATGGTACTCTAGTAATGAACACAATCATCAGAAACAAGGAAAACTCATCTTCCAGACTATTGCTAAAGACAAACAGAGAAGAGCTTAAACTCATTTTCCTTTATCTGTTGTGAATCCCTTTCTATTATTTTGATTGAGTTGTTTGTTTATTTTGAAACTTCTTCAAGTTCAAACTAAGAAGATTACAACATATTGATAAGAGCTAAAGAGAAGACAGCCCAGATCCAGTCACAAATAATAGTTTCCTAACAGTATCTGAACATTCTGGGGTAAGGAACTGTCTACATCCCTCAGTGACAAATTGCTTGGTCATTTTAATTCCCATTTCTAGCTGCCTCTTTTCCTTCCAGTGTTATTTTTTTTTTTCATGAAAATACTCAGCCTATACTAAACTACTATTTGTTTTTCTTCTGCTGCCAAATCATTTACCTGATACCATATACAAAATTGTTCTATAAGGAGACAGTTTTAAGAAGAGATAGACAGACATTATTACTCTACATCACGATTATTAATTTGAACTTAATAATGTTCTAACTCTGTGTCAGTTAAAATACTACCCTTGGCTCCCAAAAAAGAGATCAAACGATAGTGGAAATTCAGATGTAGAAATCCTGAAAGATCACATAGTAGGACTACAGACAGTTGTGAACCAACCTTAGTAAGCATCCTTGCAAATTAAATATGTACTGATTTTTTTTCTCACTCCAAATTGTGGCTTTCAACAAGACTGCTGCATTTTTTAATGAGAAAGTTTTTTAATTTACATTCATGTAACTGATGCTCTTTTATTTTACATTTTACTGACATTTCAATAACTGTGGGGTTTAAAATATGTTACAATGTTAAACTAAATGCTCATACATAGATGTATGGAATATGCTGTTAAGATCTATGCTGGTTTGAGTGAGAGAATTGGAGCATCACATTATCTGCAAAAGCTATTAGAATCATTTAGATTGAAAAAGACCCTTAAGATCATCTAGTACAATCATTAACCTAGTTCTACTATGTCCACCACTAAACAATATCCTTAGGCACCACACCTACAAGTCTTTTAAATTGCTCTAGGAATGATGACTCAACCACTTCCCTGGGCAGTGTGTTCTAAAACTTGACAACAGTTTTAGTGTAGAAATTTTTCCTTATATGCAATCTAAACCTCCCCTGGCACAACCTGAGGCAATTTCCTCTTGTCCTGCTTCCTGTTACTTGGAAGAAGAGACCAGTCCTTGCCTCCCTACAACCTCCTTTCTGTTAGATGTGGAGAGCAATAATGTCTCCCCTCAGCCTCCTTTTCTCTAGACAAAACAACCCCAGTTCCCTGACCTGTCATAAGACCTGTGCTCTAGACCTGTCACCACCTTCATTGCCCTTCTCAGACTTATTTCAGCACCTCAATTTCTTTCTTTTAGGGAGGGGCCAAAACCTGAACACAATATTAGAGACGCAAGCTCACTAGTGCCAAGCACATGGGGACAACCACTTCCCTAGTCCAACTGAACACACTATTTCTAATACAAGGCAGGATGCTACTGGCCTTTTTGACAACCTGGGCAACTGCTAGTCCATATTCAGTCAGCTATCTACCAATACCCCCAGGTACTTTTCTGCCAGGCTGCTTTCTAGCCACTCTTCCCCAAGCCTAAAACATTGCATGAGATTGTTGTGACAGAAGAGCAGAACTCAGAACTTGGCCTTGATGAACCTTATGCAATTGAGGTTCCTCTCGGTGAGGAATGCAATGATGAAATGCACAGGAACCTGCCTGTTGGTCCACAGCCCAGGGAAGTGCTCTAGTTCTATGCTAAAAATGATGGGCACTCACCTTAGAGTTAAAACCAGTGCTATTACAGAGCCCCTGAGATGTCTGAAGCATTCAGCTAGACAGTACTGGTAAGCAAGGAGATTTCAGTACAGGTAGTACATTGGAGCGAGTGCCCAGACCCTTCTTCTGGTGAAACGGTAGGTATCTGCCTAGGACGCGCACAGGCTGATGATCTGTTATGTGAGGTAGTTGAGTCGTGGTAAACAGTTAAGAGGTTGTGTAGTATTAGAGGAGCTGAAATTGAGATACATAGGTGGTTTCATAACCATGTTCCTGCAGTGGACAGAGAATGAGGCACTTTGGATACTGGTGAGCCACAAAAGCAGGACTCTTCTTCAGTCTCCACCCTGTAGCATCATAACCATAAACAGATACGAAGCTTTAACAGCTATATACACCAGTGAGCAAGATTTGCAAGGAAAAACTGTACCAGAAACACACAGTGGAAAAAGTGAAAAGAATAAGAAGTGCTAGTAGTGAGTGACTTTATGTTAAAGGGCATTGAAGCACCCATCCACTGACCTGACAAGGAGTCATGAGAGGTATGCTACTTTCCAGAAGGTAAGATCCAAGACATTGTTGAGAGGATGTCACAACTTGCTAAAAGCATGGACTACTCTCCACTGTTACTTTCACATGTAGGCACAAATGACACTGCAAGGCAGAACCCCTGGCAGAATTAAGGCTGACACAAAACTAAGAGGAGTGACTGACACACCAGAAGTCTGTGCTGCCATTTACATGGCATGGATGGGCTAGAGGGTTGAGTGGAGAGGAATCTTATGAAGTTCAACAAAGTGTAGAGTCCTACACCTAGGGAGGAATTGCACCAGCACAGATTAGAGGCTGACGTGCTGGAAAGCAACTCTATGGAGAGGGACCTAGGAGTCCTGGTGAACAAGTTGACCATGAGTCAGCAATATGACCCTGTGGCCAAGAAGACCAATGGTCTCCTGTGGTGCATTCAAAAGAGCATGGCCAGCGGTTCAAGGAGGTTATCCTCTACACTACCCTAGTGAAGTCACATCTGGAGTATTGCGTCCAGTTCTGGGTTCCCCAGTTCAAGAAAGACGAGGAGAGGAATGGAGAGAGTCCAGCGGAAGGTACAAAGATGATTGGTGGACTGGAGCATCTCTTATGAGGAAAAGCTGAGTCTGTTTAGCATGGAGAAGAGAAGACTGAGAATGAATCTCATCAATTCTTGTAAATCTCTAAAGGGCGAGAGTCACGAGGATGGGGGTAGACTTTTTTCACTGGTGCCCAGCAACAGGACAAGTGGCAATGAGCACAAACTGGAAGACAGTAAGTTCCATCTGAACATGAGGAAAAAATTCTTTACTTTGAGAGTAGCGGAGCACTGGAACAGGCTGTGCAGAGAGATTATGGAGTCTTCTCTTCTAGAGTTATTCAAAACCCACCTGGATGTGATCCTGTGCAGTCAGCTTTGGGTGAGTCTGCTTTAGCGGGAGGGATGGATGAGGTCAACTAGGTGATCTCTGAAGGTCTCTTCCAATCCCTATCATTATGTGATCCTGTGATTTTGTGAATTAGCCTCAAGCTATTGATCCTGCATATCCAGATCCTTCTGTAGAGCCTTCCTACCCTGAAGCAGATCTTCACGCCCATCGAACTTGATATCATCAGCAAACCTTCTGAGGATACTCTCAATCCTCTTGTTCAGGTTGTTGATAAAGATACTAAACAAAACTGTCCCCAGTACTCAACCCTTGGGAATACTGCTTATGACCAACCATCAGCTGGTCACCACCACTCTTTGGGCCCAAACATTCAGTTTTTCACCCAGTGAAGCAAATTTCAATTCAAGCCACGAATAGTCAGAAGAATGCTGTGGCAAACGGTGTCAAAAGATTTACTAAAGTCTGGGTAGACAACATCCACAGCCTTTCCTTCATCCACTAAGTGGGTCACCTTGTCATAGAAGTAGATCAGGCTAGTCAAATAGGACCTGCCTTTCATAAACTTTTCTGACTGGATTTGATCATCTGATTGTCCTGTATGTACTGTGTGATGGCACTCAAGATGATCTGCTCCATAAAAACTGTTAACTTGTAAATTTCTTCCATAAAACTGCTAACAATGGAATAAAAATAGGCATTTTTCTCCACATCATCTTTATAGTTAAAGACCGAACATTTTAAACTCTGTGAATGTGGAATACACCTAGCTATCTGGTGTCTGGCTAAACTGAATGCTCCTTTCTGAAACTATAGTTTTACTACATTCAGTATTAACATGTAATTTTAGACCTGCATAGATGCTAAAAAGTTATGGCCAGTGATTACAGATGAAATGCAAATGCAAATTTTCTTTTCAGGCATTTAAATAAGGGATTTAATATAATTAATTATATGGGCATTCTAGTAAATAATAAATTTTATGATAATGAGCATAAATCCCACGAGAATTTTTAAAAAATCAGGTTTTTCATGCTTCTGAATGATTGAATAATTAATATTTTATCTAGAGCTATTTGAAGTTCATGCTTCTCATTGCTAGCAAATACTAAAGATTTTTACCTATATAACTGAAATTAAATACTAACCCATCAGCAACTAGAAAGACATTTTCACCATAAAACCAACTTGTGTGGCATTTTGTGATTTACTTAATAATTCCATAATAACGATGTCGTGGTTTAGGCTGGGCTGGCCACTAGACAAATGACAGATTTTCTCTTTTAACCTCTCAATTTCAATTTTCATTTATGTTCTCAATAATGTTCAATAATTACAATAATGTTCTCAAAGTTAGGTTTTGGGGTTTCTTTTGCATTTTTATTAAAAGGTAACAATTGTATTGTATTTCAAAGTTGCAACTTGATGTTTGAAAGAAGGCATTTCTCCCTGCTGGCTCTGCCTGCAAAAGTCTTCGTATTTATGAATCAGGTAAGTCAAAGTTCATCTGTTTTTCAGCCATTTTTTGATAGAATTTCACAAATAAATTAACATATGATGCCATGCAAACTAAGTACCTTCTGGTCTAGATATGAGCAGTATATTTTCTTAATCTGATAGAGAGAATGGTAAATTTGCACAAGAAATGCAGAAGACAGTTTCTCTTCTCTGTGCTGTTGATCTGCTGGTACGGCATCTAGATTTCTGAGGCTGCTTGAGCTAAATACAGACAGGACATGAAGACAGAAGACTGGCAGACATTCTGAGTCAGGACAGACTGGAGAAGTACACGCTGAATTAGCCAAGAATGGGAAAAAGACAATGACATGAAAGCATTGCTGTTGCTGACTGAGTACCTGCTGAAATTTCACAGTACTCTTTTAAGTGAATTAAAAACATGTCATGAAAAATAAGTTTTCTCACTCTGTCTTCAAGAAGCTCCATTTTTATGTTAATCTCTCTGCCTCTGCTCACCATCTGTGGAATTAAGATAATAATCGACAATGATGTATAATTACACTGAATACATTTATGAATCAAAATTGAGTCATAATTCCTTTAACATGAACACTGTAAACTTCAAATATACACCTTGGTACCATAACATTTCCCAGTATTATGGGGAAAATTCTCGAACTTGTACTCTTACATACTCACAGGTTTTCAGTATGTCATAGAACTCAGAAGAAAGGTGTTATGTTTTTTGGAGGACATTCAGCTGAAATCAGTACTTAAGCAGAAGCTGGGCCTTTGATCCTTTGATCCATAAGTGACTTTTTGTCAGGGAGATCTCTGCAGCAACAGAAACTGCCCACCAGATAAGCTCTAGAATAACAAATCAGAACATCTCAATTACACTGCAGAGCAGAGGTTCTCAAATTGATTTAGGTGGCATGCTGGACAATAAGTAGAACATAAGCATTCAGTTTAGTGCTGTGATGTTCATATCTTAGGTGAATCAATACAAAAGTAGTGAGCGGCTCAATAAAATCTGAAGACCAGTATTAAGCTTAAAGTTTTGATGTCTCTAGCAAAAACCCTGAAGACTTGAGGACAATATGTAGAAGTATCGACATAATGGTTCAATAACTGGAAAAATGCCCTTATGATGAGCTTACTATGTTTAATTTATTAAATAGATTATGTTGCAGTATAAATCTCCCCATGATTAAGAGAATCCTTGGTGCAAAATGTATTTTGAGAACAGTAAAGGATGGGTTCATAATAACTAAACGCTGAGAACTTTAGCCAGTCATTTTAGAAATGTAGCCTTGTTCTTCAAAGGAAAAGTGATTTAATACAGAAACAATATTTACATTGGAGGCGGTGCACTGAAATCTCCAATTCTTAACAATTTCACACTAAGATGAACCTTTCTGAAACTTAAGCTTTACTCTAGTACTGTTCTTACATGTAATACAAGATTGATGAAGTAAAATACCTTTTATTGTGATATTCAGAAAGTCAAAGTAGATTACAGAATGGTATTTATATTGTTGAAAGCAATGTATGAATGAACTGATGTGAATTTCACCTGAGTATATGGTTCCTATCGGAAACTGCTTTAAGAATTTCCTGTTCTCATCAGAAATCTTTCACCTTTTATTTCAAAATACTATTTCCCTGTTTTCAAAAGGATCATAACATTTTACAAACAAAAAACATTTAAATAGAAAGTAGCAAGTACCTTGATTTTAGTAAATATTCTAAATTGATTCTCAAATAAAAGGTGATCAAAGCTAGGTCTGTTTATTCCATATCCTGTGTATCTTCTTGCCTTATATTTCATTCAGTCAATCGGAGCCCATGATCATATATTTGAGTAAAGCTACATTCAGGAAAACATTTTATACATTTTGAAGACACCAAAACACAGATGTTTCCCAATTTCTTGTGACTGTTCTTTACAGAAGTTAAACATTCTTCTTAAACAATAAAAAAGAAACAAAAAAAACCCACCACCAAACAACTTTGAACTTAATTTCCTTTTGAGTTTTTCAGTTGTTAAATCCCAGATCTTACTTTTTTTTTTTTTTTTTTTTTTTTTTTTTTTTTTTTTTTTTTTTTTTTTTTTTTTTTTTTTTTTTTCCTTGTGGCTTTTTCTGTTGACTTCTACAGAAACCTATCTTATTTCTGACAAGATGCCTGAACTGGTTCAATTTCCTTTGAGACGTTTTCTTAACCCTTTTTTTTTCCTCTCTTTTTATTCCCCCCCCCCGCCTTTTTTAGTTCCTAGATTTTTTTCAGTTTCCTTTAAAAATGTTCACAATAAACTCATTAATGTCATAAGGGAGCTAAAATCTCCTTACTCTAATTCACTATTTTTCTATTTATTCCTCCAAAGATTACACTACTTTTCTGCAGTGTTGCACAGTAAATCGCATTACCCCTAGAACTTATTGTAGCCACAACCTTTCATTATATGGTTTCCTAGTCTGTAGTTATAAATCATACCCTATTCTTAGAAGTTTTTGTTTGGTTGGTTGGTTGGTTTTTATTCTTTAAATGAGGCCAGTTCATTTTCCAGTCAAAGTCTTCCTGTATGGCTACCCTCTCTTCATCATTAATTATCGTCCTGTCAATCTTTGTGTCATCTGTAATCAACTGATATTTACTATTTACTTTGAAACTATTCAAGAAAATGTTAATAGTATTGGTTTTAATATCAAACAGTTTGGAGTCCCTTTAGAAAAAGTGGTATTCAAACACGATTCCCTATAGACAAACATGTTTTGAAATATGTCAGTCCAGTAATACTTAATCTTTGTGGTATCTCCTAGTTTTCACAGAATCACAACACGGGCAATGATCTAGGACGCTTTTTGAGGTGGTGTTGTCAAAATCCTGTTGCTTAAAGTAGGGGTTACTAGCGCAGGCTACTCAGGGCCATGTACAGCCAAGTTTTGAACAATGCTAATGGTGAAGGAGACTGCACAACTTGGATAAACTCAATGCAACATCCTCCAAGGTTTGATTCTCACGGCCTCTCCCCATATTACAGATGCTCCAATGACTTAATCATCCTCACAAACCTAGTTTTTTAAAAACATACAAATTCTAAAAATCAAAACCTTGCAACAGTGACACTGAATTGTGATCTGAGCAAGGGCCAAGTCATCTGTGGTTTTTTCAGTCTCATAAAAAAGGAGCTAGGTTTTTAGGACTAACACTATCCAAAAAAAGCGTTCTGATTATTATGAATTATGTTCCTTTAATACCTTATTTGATTCTATATCAGGATTTCTATTAATATCCCTAAAGTATTAAGTTAATTAGTTCTAGAAATACTCTAAATTGTCTTATCTATCCTTTCAGAATATTGGCATAATTTTGTTTCTTTTTTAGCTTCCATATTTTTTCCATGGAGTACAATATTATTCATCCTTGTTTCCACCCTCTGTATGCCTTCTTTTTTGTATTTGAGTTTGGCTAGGAGATCCTTGTTCATTCACACAAGCCTGGCATTTTCAACTGATTTTTTGCTTGTTGAGATGAAACACTCTTGAACTTGGAGCAGGTGATCCTTGAATACTAATGAGTTCTCTTGGACCCCTTTGCCCTCCAGGGCCTTGTTCCATGGGACTTTACTAAGATATTTGAAGAGACCAAAGTCGGCTCTCCTGGAGTCTGGCACTGTGATCTTGCTTTTTGCCCTCCTCTCATAATCTTTAACTCCATCATCTCATGGTCACCACAGTCTGTGGGGCCTTCAGCATCCACATTCCCCAGTAAGCCTCTCCTTGTTTGTGAGTATGAAGTCCAGCAAAGCATCTCTCCTCCTTTGGTTCCTTTACCCCTTGAGTCAGGAAATTGTCATCAATACTCTCTAGGAACCCCCTGGATAGCTTATGTCTGTTTGTGTTCTTCCTCCATCAGATATCAGGGTGGCTAAAGTTCTCCATGAGGGACAGGGCTTGTGAACATGAGGCTGCTTCCAACCATCTGTAAAGCGTCTGATCCACTTGGTCCTCCTGGTCAGGTGACCTATAGCAGACACCTACTGCAATGTCACTGATACTAATCTTCTCTTTATCCTCACCCATAACTCAGAGAAACAGGACGGAGTTGTGAGTTTTGAAGACACTTTAATACTCTGGACTGAGAAATGGATGCACATTTCATTAAAATAAACAAAGAATGAAGGACAGTTAGAGATCTCTGGCGAAAAGCGGTTTTCTATGCTTTCATAGAAAAACAGTTTCTTTCTTTAAAAAATTAATAATTTCCTTTAATATAATGTTTTGAAAACTGCTAATTTTGTCTGAATTAGCACATTTCTGAAATTAGTATCCATTCCGTGTGTTGCTTTAGTAAGAATATCAAAGGTATGAATTCGTGTGAGTGAATATAAGACATTTCTAATTACCTATATGAAGAAATCACTACACTGTGAATTAAATTTACTAATTTAGTAAATCATGAAGTGCTGGTTACAGGCTCATATTCACAATTCGGCCAATCAATATAACCACGACAAATAGAAAGGGAAGGAATTTCCTTTCTCTCTAACGTATGCTAAAATAGTTATGTTGCAAATATTCAAATAAAATTTCAACTGCCACATTGTACTTAGAAAAGGATTATATACATTAATTAAAAATTGATGCCATTTACTGAATATCAGTTGCCCTGGAAGAAAACCTACCTCCCTGATACTGCCTTTATGATATGTTATATATATATTTTGGGGCACTGCTCCTGCATTTTATAGTGGTGTTCTACACGTTAAAGATTATATTCCCCAAACACAATGGTTTCATATGGAAGAAGAAACACTTTTCCTGTTCAGGAATCAGCAATGTGCAATGTAACCTTCCGTCCTAATGACAAAAATATACTCAGTCATATGCAATGAGAGATTCTAGCACCTGCTTTCTTTTCATCTCAGTTTGGTGCTGTGGTCCATACTGATTTTCTCACTACTTTCTTCAGATAATATGGAGTCATCTGAAATTTTCTCTGCAGCCCCATGTCTGTGCTTGAATTAACTCAGATTCATTATCGTCCAGGAAATCTATGCAGCCATAATTTTTTTCACTTCAGAGTACACTTGATTATTTACTCTTTTATTGGATATTTTGGCTGAAATTCTCACACAAGAAGAATCCTCATATCCTGTGAAGAAAGAGAAAACAGATTTTTGATTTCATGACAGAATGGAATGAGTGGAGCAAAAATATACATGCCAACAACAAATGGCACTAATAAAAACAAAATCAACTTGGCTGGGTAACACGTTCTCACGTTATATCTATTTTAGTAAGTAGATACTTAGGCTTGTCAAGTGTTAGCTTAGTGGCTGCTTTTAAAGAGTATGGATTAGTGTCTCATTACCATCTGAAAGGTTTATTTTACTAATGGAAATAGAGGTAAATAAGAGCTTGGTAACTAAATTAGGTAAAATTAGGAAGTTAATCCTTCCTGGCCAAAGATTAAGGTTCCTCTGCCAGAGGAACTAAAAAATAAAGGGTATTCTTTTTCAGAAATACTAATATACTTTTGGAAAATCCTTTATTTTAGCATATTTTAATAGTTATTTGTAAAACTAATTGATTATGATTCTGTGTACCAGTTGAGTAACTAATGCTGAAACAATTGTAGATTTTGCTGTAGGAGTGTACTAGGCAGTCAGAATGAAATCTTGTTCTAAACTAAACCAAGCAAAAGAGTAACCTTATAGTTGAGCTGAAGTTTCTGTTGGGAATTTGGAAGTATTGCAGCAATTGTGGGATTCCTCCCTGCCCCCCCCCTTTTTTTTTTTTTTTTTTAATTTATTTTAGCATGAGCAGTAAGAAAAAAAATCCAGACTAGTATTAGTGTTTCTGATTCAGAGACCAAAGGAAAACCACCTACTTTACCCATTAAGAAATAACTTTTAAAAGTTGTGCTAACCATTCTTTGAGAAAGCAGAATTTCAGCATATATTTACCCCCAGAAGGAAAGAAAATATTCTCTTGCCCTAATATCCTGGATTGTACAGAACATGGTAAAAGTATTGTGATAAAGACAGGAAAACCATTTTAGAAGACATTTGAGTTGACAAGTTAATTCTAACAGTCTTAATATGGTTTTACATACTATCTTACTTGCATGAGCCATTCTAGACTATGACTGTTAACAATATAAAATATAAAAATATAATCAAGACAAAATGATCAAGGGAGACTAAAATAGCATAAAATTACTTTGCATAACAAAATTCTAACTGGATAGTGGTCTAGGATGGAACCAGTTAAATATATGCATACATATGTACTATATGTACATTTGTACAAAGAGAGAGATAAAGAAAATTTACATTATTTATTTTCTCTAGTCTAAAGGAAAAAGATTTTATTTTAGTACAGAAAAAGTCTTATTATATGCGTGGTAAAATAGCATCCAACTGTTTCCACTTACATCTATTTCAGACACCACCTTGACAGCTGTTGACCAGCACAGGTAAATGTAGCACAGCCAGAGCCGCCACCTCAAGCTGATAACTTCAAGCTGAGTCACTTCTCTGTTGTAGACAGGAAGAAAGAAAAAAACCACGTTTGCACGTGACTTTGAGGAAGAATGCACCTTCCTATGAAAAAGGCATGAAAACTTTGCTTCATCCATCTGCCTTGAGTTTCCTTTCTTTACAGTATTTTTCTAAAATGCATATACAGCTCTGAAATAAATTACTGAGGGTATCTCAAGTGATCTTTTTACAGTTCACTACACTACAGTGTGTTAGATCTTTTGTAAATTGTTGGAGGCATTTGAAATAATATTTTATTAACAGATTAAGGAGGGTCAAATACCGACGTTTAAAGAAAACGTCATTGCTAGAACATCAGGTTCAATTTAAAACTATACCAGGAAAAATCTGAAACTAAAGACATCTTCCATGTATCTGCATACAGTCCAACTCAAGGTTAAATATTTGACTTCTTTCTTGAACACACTGATTTAAACTGATATAAGACATACAAAGGTAGGATCTTTATTTCTAATGCACATTCAGTGAACTACACGTCAGAAAAAAATTGTGGGTTTGTTTGGGTCTTTTTGTGAAAAAAACATTTATACGATTTTCCCATGAAAAGAAATAATTGGAAATGCAGTGTGCTATTTTTAATCCAAACATTAGAAGGCACTTGGTAGCCCCTGGAAAATGTTGCAAGCACAGAATGAAAATTGTTTTTCTTTTTTTTCTTTTCCAGTTTTGAGGTAATACGAGTCAGTGAATACGTTTTGCTATCGTGTAGTATATTGTTATTAACTTTAATGTTTTGGAGTATTTCAATGCATCAGAGAAACTCTTATTTGATAACCCCAGAGATGTTTTTCACTCTTAAGCATTCATGTTATAGATTTAGCTCTTTCTGTTTGCTATCACCCATCCATGCAGCCTCATTTAGTTCCATCACAAATAATTTGGCTAGAAAGTTTATTTTCAACTAAGGATAGAAATATATAATTAATGCAGAGATATACACGGTACATTTTTAAAAAATAATTGACAGCATGTGGGTGTGAAGATTATTTTTTCTAAAAGCATTATTTATTTCTGAAAAGCAGAAAACTTTGTAAATTTGCAGATGACCTTCTAACATAGAGCAACTACTGTGGGGGAAGAAGCTCCTATTTTTATAAAACGTGTTTTATGTACAAAAGTTCATAGCCTAACTTTTCCCCAGTGTAAGGTGACATGTAATGGAAAATGGTCTTCAGTAACTACATTGAAAGGGAAAAAAAATGTTAGCCATCACAAATGCTATATTTAATGTAGAATTATTATTATATTATTTCCTTCTTCCTTCTTAAATATAATCTTATTTGTATGTAGGACTGAATAATGTTTCACACATAGTACTCTGAAATTTTATTAAATCTTGTTGCCTTTGAATTTTTGATATCTAAATTTTTGGGAAACAGTCACTTTGAATTATTGTAATGAAACTTTCAAATATACTTTGCAATAAAAGTTAAAAGATATACTTGAAAATAGAAAATCACTCTGCAGTGTATGGTGTTCACAGAACATTTTCTGCACATAGGTTTCATTTTGGTGACATCTACAAGATGACATGCTATGTCATGAAGCTTCTTAAAGCATGCCTTATAAGTCACGATGTGCAGTTAATTTACTTGTTTAATTTTTAACCAAATTTTAAGAAAGGTAAGTTTTGAAGCAGGCTAACCGAGCGGGGCGGGGGGGAAGAAAAAAAGGCCAAGATGCCCATGAGCGATGAATGAAGTATAGAGCAGCCCTTCTCAGAATATTAGCCTCTTGATAAATTGTTTCAAGAAGGATTCATACAGATTGAGATATTACAGGATCCCAGTTATTCTGATACCTTATTAGTGATTCTAAAATATTATCCTATGATGTTGGTCTAAGAATCTGAGCAGACACATGGTGAAAGACTGATGATAAGATTCACTTAGTATGCGTGATATGGTCTCAGAGCTGATATGGCAATTTGATGTGATAGGCTTGAGGGGTTTTTTTGAGGGGTAAGTCAGATTTTATTTAAAAAAAAAATACTATTTTTAATACCTACCTATGTATAGCATGAAGAACCAAACAAGTGGCTGAAATGAATTTAATCTGTTTGTACATATCTTTAATTTTAGTTTGCAATTATAAAACCAGACTGTCCTATTCAGGCCAATTATCACATTTGTAAGTAAAGGCATTTTATAAAATAAACAATATTACCATGAAAAATAGGCCTCTTCGAGTTTCATGAACAATGTAAGTTAAATTAAGCATGAAAATATTTATGTTTAACAGGAATTAAACAAAAAAAATCATTAATTACTACATTTATGCCTCATTAACTGTTAATTGTTTATACTGATACATCAGTTTTACTTTATTGTCCATTTCTACAATATTCTTAGTGTGTAAGTGTCCCATTGTTGAATACTAACATAATTTGTCAAGCACTCAGAATAAGCAATTTATGCCCTTTATAAGATGCTTTTAATTAAATTATTACAGTAGGTTGAAGACTAATAATCAACATTTGTGGGGGATTGATTTCAGTGAATGGATTTTGTAGACACATTTTTGAAATGCCCTCAACCTTTATACTCTCAAGATACACTAAAGAAAAGTGTACATAAAAAGTAAAGTAAGTAAAAAAGTATTTCAATTTTAAACATAACATAACTTGAATTCTTGTGACCTTGGTATCACAAAGCAAGGATTGACTTTGATATCATCATGATAGAATGATGAATAATGACATTTTTACACTACGCTTTATATTTCTTATGTATAATCAAAGAATAGATTTAAATTGACTATTAAGGATGCTTGCATTCTTAAATAAGGACATTTATATTTTTTTTTCTTTGATAACAGGTGCATCTGTTATAATTTTGTTTTGTACTTCTTACTTCAGCTATCGGTTATGTAAATGAAACCTAACTTTTGTTTTCTTTGAGTTCTTAGCTGTGTAACCTTCATGTTATAAAAGAAAGAAATCTTGGAGTCATTTACTTTCTTTTGGTTTGTAGTTTTTGAGGGTTTTTTTGTTGTTTTTTTTTTTTCCTTTCATTCTTCTTTCCTTTTTCTTTTTCTTTTTTTCTTCTAAGAATATGAAAGGGAAAAGAGAAAAGAGTAAATAACCTGTTTTAAGGATATGGGCGATGAAAAACAACTAAAGCCAGTTGCTGTTACCACCATTCGTACAATATTTTCCTTGTTAACTTACCATGCACCAAACGTTTGGCACTGGTGTGTAAGGACAGGTTTCTGTATCCATTCTGAATTTTTTATACATCAAAAGCCTTCTCAAAAACTGTCTTCGTTTTATTTCCCATTGGTCGCAGTTTTAAACATCTCAACAGAATTTTCTTTTTATGATTTTATAGCAATTAGAAAACAAATTTTCAAATTTTCCATGGAAAAGTATGATATAGGATTAAGCTCTATAATTCCCCCTAAAATTCATTATTGCCCATATTCAAACTTGATTAGAAAGAATGTTATCTAGTAAACATTTTAATTCCCTATTTTCACAGTCATTTCTATTTAAATATTAGACTCTAGTGTAGTAAGAGGGGTATTAATTTTAGCAGTTTATATCTTATCACTGATATAATTAAACCTTAAACATTAAATTATTTCTATTGTAGGCATAGTAAAAACTAACTTTATTATGGCTGGGCATTTTAGGATGCAAATTGCTAAAATAATTCTATTTAACCACAGAGGGTATTTTTTTTTTTTTTTTCATGATTAAGACTTTTTATCGATTATACTATTTATTTTCAAAAGAAATAGGTACACATGAATTAAACTTCATAATACTTCTTATCTGGACCTATACCACTAAATGTGACACGCACACGTAAAATAAAATAGTACAAAGGAAAATATTTATTTATTGTTTCCAAAGCAATCCAAATATTCAAAGTTATTATACTTAAAGCAGATTAAAACCTTAATAGAAACAATACTCCAGTTCAAAATGCCTGGGGGCATTTGCTAAGCCAATTGTAAAAGTTCATTATATAAGACAAAAGAGCTATACCTTGCCATGATTCATTTTAAATGTTGGTTATTTTTTTGACTTAGGTCCCAGGGTAATGATTTTTCAGTTACAGAGAACACTTCTGTGTAAACAGACTCTTCCTTTAGGAAAATAAGAAAATGCTAATAAACAAGCTTGGCATTTTCAAAGGCAATTAGTGTAGCTTGAAATTAGATATGTAAATTAGTAATGCTCCAATAAATTGCTGGTTGGTGCACAAATTTTTCTCTTTATAAATACAAAAAGCGCAAGGTAAGCCACAAAAGGAATTAATTTATGCTTCATTTTATTTTGGACTAGTCTAGAGGTTTTAGCATTCTACTTATGGTAAGTGATAGTTTATTATCACAATTTGAGGGTGTTTCTTGTTTACGAGGCAATAACCATATTCTAAAACAACAAATTTTAAGACCAAAGGTGTTTATTAGTCTCTCTGTTATTTTTATTGGACCAAGCACCACTCACAAATTAATTTTACGCTACAATGCCAGTAAATACACACGTTGTCATCATTGTGGTGGTGGTTATTATTATTGTTGTTGTTGTTCTTGTTGTTAATGACATGTCTAGGAATTACATTTTTTAGACATACTAATAATTGAGTTAATAATAATGATAGCTCTGAACAGGAAGAAAAGCTGACAGTCTCTTGCTGTTACTTTCCGCTGTAGAAGAACTGGGCTGGTCAGGCGGCATGTCTGATTCAGGCATTAATAAATGCCTGAATGCACTTGGTTAGAGAGAAGGGAGTTTTAAGCAAGTCTGTCACTGAAAACTAGGGTTTGGAAAAACAGCTTGGAATTATACCTACTCCTCCATGCCTATAACTTACAATATCATTACAAAAATTAGGTTATGAACTGTCTTATTAAAAAGTTAACTGGGGAAATCTGACTCACATTATTACATGTTTATAATAGCTGCAGAATTTAAATAACTGTAGTTAAGCATTATTATATATTTCCAAGATTTTAAAATAATTAAAATAATAAAATTTACTTTGAAAATTTCTATTATGATCATACAATCCAGTTTTATGTATAATATAGGCCAAAAAAATCATATTGAGCACTTTATTCATTAAATACATTCAATGAGGACATTCCATACCTTCAGTAAAGTCTTAAAGGTTTAAAGTGACAGAAAATACACCAAATTTTCTGAGAAGTTGCCTTAATCAGTCATGTCTTACTATTAAAACTTGCAGCATGTGTCCAATCTTAATGTATAGACTACTTTAATTGGAAATAAAAAGCCTGAGCTTTGTCATTCAGAATTATCAGGGAAATTCAGGACTGCTTTAATTTATGCTCATCTGATTCTGTTGCCATGACACAGTGTTTTCTTAATATTGATATGAAGCTGCACCTATACTGATAGAAGCATCCACAGCAGAGTACAAGGTTTTTTCCACTCCTGGAATTTAGTGAAACTCTCTGGTTCTAGAAGACTAGTATTTTTTTGTGTGTGTGACTTTTCTTCATTTTTCTTTTCTAATGTAATGTGAGGGCAACGTAATGGACACTGCATTGGGATTTTTAGTAGCATAACTAAAAGGCCAAGAAACTCTGTACCTCTTAGAGATGTTTCAGGACTTGAGATTTGTTTAAACAGTGTTAGAGAACTGCACAGGATGGAGACTGGCATACTTACTCTTTTTGTACGCATGCTGCCTACAGGTGGAGTGAACCAGATAATCACTCCCATCTTCAAGAAGGGCAAGGAGCAGAGTCTGGGGAAGTACAAGTTAGTCAGTATCACATCAGCACCAGGGGAGGGAGTGGAGCAGATCTTCCTGTAAACCATTTCCAAACATAATTAAATACTAAAAGATGATCAGGATTTACAAAGATAAGACTGTGCTTAACCAAACAAACAGCTTGCAATGAGATCACTGGCTTGATGTATGAGGGAAGAGCAGTGGATACTTTTTTGCTGCTGTCTCCCATAACATCCTCATAGGCAAGCTGATGAAGTAAAAGCTAGATAAGCAGACAGAGAGATGGACAGAAAACTGGCTGAACTGTTAGGCTTCAAAAGATTGTGATCAGTGAGACAAAGTCCAGCTGGAGGCCAGTCACTAGCAGTGTACCTCAGGGGTCAACACTGGAGCCAATATTGTTTAACGTGTTCAACAGCAATCTGAACAACAGGACAGAGACCACTCCCATAAGTTTGCAGACAATATAAAGAGGAGTGGATGATACACCAGATGGTTGTGCTGTCATTCAGGAATCCTGACAAGCAGAAAGAAAAAGCAGCTCTTAGACAGAGGGTCTAAAGCAGGAATCAAATAGAAGCTCACCAGAAATTTTTCCTCAGTAGTTAATGAAAAACTAATTGTGTAAAATGGGAAGAATAGCACATCCTATAGAGAAGCTTGTGTTTTCCACTTTCCTAGGAATATGAAGAATAATAAGATAGGCTTCTGCAGGTACATTAATTAGAAAAGGAAGGCAGAGGAATTTGTAAGCACTCAAAAAATGAGGCAGGGAATATGATGACAAACTGCGTGGAGAAGGTTGAGGTACTCAACCTTTTTTTCCCTCAGTTTTCACTGATCAAGAGAAAAATGTCCCTGGCAGGGGGATTGGACTGGATTATTTGAGACCTTGAAAATTTGGCCTAAATTAAATGACATGCAACTTAGTTTTTGCCTGCTAGTTGCATAATAATAACACATGAAAGGAATCCCTTAATAAAGTTCCCAGATTCCTGGAACAGAAACAGCTATTTGGTGAGAGCAAATCAGCAGAGCTGAGCGTAATGACCTATGATCCTATAGAGGATCATAGAATCATCTAGTTTGGAAGGTACCTTTAAGATCATCAAGTCCAAACATTAACTTAGCACTGCCAAGACCACCACTAAGCCATCTCCCTAAGCACCTCACCTATCCATCTTTTAAATACCTCAAGGGATGGTGATTCAAACACTGAAAATTAATTCAACCCAAATAACTGACTGTGACTATGAAATATGTGTTGAAACTTGTTTAAAAGACAGCAAAAGTTCCTGCAACTTACACATTACTTGTATATGCTAAAGAGAAACAAGTTAAACACTCAGCTTGCCATCTACCATGTAGCTGCTACTGCTAATGTTTTATCTAATTACCACACAGAATTTGACAATAAAGTGCAAATACCAATGTTTATTTAAATTGTATGAGTCAATTCAGGAATGTATAAAACATATACTTATCATATTTCTTTTAGTAAGATTTCCCCCAGCACATATTCAAGTGCTTTTTTAGAGATTCTAGTCTTACGTAGCTTAATTGACTGGATTTTACTACTTCTCCTGAGACATTTCTCAAACATAGACAGAATAATAGAATCATAGAATTGCCGAGGTTGGAAGGGACCTTTTAAATCATCTAGTTCAACCACCAACCTAACTCTGAAAAAAACGTATCGCTAAGCACTATGTCTCTACGTTTTTTAAATACCTTCAGGGACAGTGACTCAATCACTTCCCTGGGCAGTCTGTTCCAATGCTTAAGAAGCCTGTCAGTGTAGAATTTTTTTCCTAATATCCAATCCAAACTTCCTCTGGCACAACTTGAGTACATTTCCTCTTGTTTCATCACCCGTTAGCTGGGAGAAGAGACTGACACCCATCTCTTCCCAACATCCTTTCAAGTAGTTGTAGAGAGCGGTAGGGCCTCCTCTCAGCCTCCAGGCTAAATCTTCCTATCTGGAATTTTCTTCACACTCAGGTTCAATTTTCCATTTCCTAATTGTATCTCTTTACTTCTTTCCATAAACAGCATGTTATTAATACCGCATCACTCTTTACTTTCCTTAACTGATACAAATACTCTTGCATTTCTAGCAAGAGATTGAGAGAAAAAAAAATAATCTTATTAGCAATTAGGTGAGTTTTTATTTCCAACCTTCAAACTACGAATGCCAAAATAATGTTAACTACTTATAACTTTAATAAAAGATAAATATTTGTAAGTCAATTTCTCTTATATGAGAAGTACTATTAGGCTTAGTTAATGGAGTTCAAATCCCAGGATTAATTGGTTATATATTTTTCTAATGCTTTTTGTTATTTTATTAACATGTAGTTTTAGTCATTCAGTGGCATGGGTGAAAAGCCTCCCTTAGCTGTAAGATTTCACAGTGATATGGGAATAGAAATCATGAGAAACTCATACTGTTAGAAGCAAAAACTGAAACAGATTTGCTGGTGATAAAGGACCTCATATTGACTGTGGAGAGGAAACAGTCATTTCTGCTCAAATCCAGCACAGCTGTTGGAAACATGTAGGTGTAAACTTACATCCTTTATGTGTAACAGAAAAAGAGATGAAAGTGACACTAAAAGAATTCTTTTCCATTTGAAAGAATCTAATGAGGATCATTTTAGCACAGGGTGGATGAAGAGAGGATTTATACATGATCTGTAACAGATCACCAGAATATCAGTGGCTTCAAGATTAAAAGATTGGTCATCAGCTTCTACCATGACAATGTGAAAATACTGCAACTTGAATGACTTTGCTGCTGTGATGTGTTTTACATTAGTACCTGATTCTTATATTGTATTCATTTGAATAAAAAGAGTATTCCCACGTAAACTCAAATGAAACACCAAGTCCTCACAGAAATAACTGCAAAAGGACAATACCGTTGAGGCAAATCATCAGAGTGCAAAGTATTTATAGGATCATGAACTCGTGATGATGTGTTTTGGTTTTGGTTTGGTTTTTTTGTGTGTGGTTTGTTGTTTTTTTTAGTAGGTGTAGATTGATATATTATGGAGTATTTTTGTGTGTGTGTTTTTTTCATTAGCAGCTCTAAAATTGGCGTGATATGTTAGCTAGAAATTATGTGTTTTGAGACATGACCAGAAATATGTGAGGATGGATAGGATGTCTGCTTCTTCATATGATCGGTTTCTTAAATCTTTGTGGGCATCTATGGCTGGTTTCCCCCTTAGGTGAAAATAAATAATGTATTATCTTATTGTCTACTAGTCCAGCCCAAACTTTCATCTCCCTCTCCACAGTATGATTTCCTACACTATTTTCATTAAATATTTGGTGGTACTTTGAGGTGTTTTGTTAAACAGGCTCTTTTCTTTTGGTTTGTGTGGAGATTTTTGTTGAGTTTATTTTGTTTAATAGCTTGGAATAAAAGAGCAATTAAAGCACTAATCAGGTTAAAGCTTATCCCAACTGCATGCATCTTTTGAGGGAGTAGCCAAATATGATTTATTGTAACTACATGGGAGCTAAAAAACATATAAGAATAGATAGTTTTAAAGGATTTTTCTGAATAAATGTTTAGGATTATAGTAATTTGAAGAAAACTGTCTGAGAACTAACCAAAAAATCATCGTAGCAATGATCCACAACTGGAGACATCTCCCTGTCATGGTTTGGCCTTGAAGGCAACAAAGAGCCACGTGGCAGCCTGCTCACTCCAATTTTCCCATGGCGGTGGGAGAGGATTGGAAGGAAAAACAACAGGCAGACTCGTGGGTTGGGACAAAAGAAAACTGTTTAACAGAACAACAAGTATTACAGGGAAACAATAACACAGATGGGGGGGATACAAACACGAGTATGATACCAACCACAGCCCGCACAGTTCTGACTGCTGCCGACCTCGCACGCGCCCCTGGCCCGGACACTCGGATATTTGTATCTCGACACCGCCACACTCCTCCCCGCTCCTCAGTTTCTCTTGTCTTCCCTCCCCTACCCGGCCAGCACCCTGCTGCTCCCTGCTGCCCCTGGGCCTGGTGCACATGGGACAGAATAGCTGTGCCCTCACAGAGCCAGGGGAGAATTAACCCCATCCCTACCGGAAACCAGGACACTCTCATAGTGTATTGACCTCTCATCATTGGTTTAGAGTTATTGCCAATTGATGTTGCTTTATTTACTGTATTCTAGCAGCAGCTACATGACTTCAAGTCCTTCCTGTTGTGTATGGTACAAACAGATAACTAGAATAAAAACTTTTGTGCAAAGGGAAAACAATCTGAGAAAATCCAGTATTAATGCAAATAGAAAAACCTCTGCATCATTGAGACTAAGTTATAATCCATCCTCTTCTGAGAAAGTTAGAACTGGCTCATTCTTTTCAAACTCAAGACCTGCAACTTCATAGATTATCTTATTCTGTGTGAAATTCATTTATCACTGCAAATCTTGAGTAGAACTGCTGATAAAATAACTTTCATTATCAACAATTCAGAATGCTTATAAAGTAGTATAACATAAGCATATGAGACTGGGTTCAAAATTGCAACAAATGAGATCATATATTTACTCTGAACATAAACATTTCATGGTAAATTTTATGTTGCTCTTTGTCTTCCTGAGTAATATAACATTGTGCAAGTTGTACAATTAAATATGTGGTATCTTAAGATACAGTAGTATTTTTCAAGATATTTCTGTCAAATATAGTACTGTAACAAAATGCAACACTTTAATGGGATGTTGCCCTACCTGTATTTGCTGAAATTTACCCTATTTGATAACCAATGTTTGTTCCCCACCCATTAGAGAAGTCTGTACATCACTTTCAGCTTATTCCATCTCTTTCCTTCTTGACTTATTACTCTTTCCTTTGTCTTCCTGATTCTTCTATTTCCTATGATTGTTTTCTTTGCTTCCTTTGATGTCATCTAAGTTTGTCGAGGTTAAAGTTTTGTTCACCTGTTCATGTAAACTTTGAAAATTTGCAAGTAGACTCACAGTGAGAATGCTGTAGAATGTAAATAAATAAATAAATAAATAAATAAAATTATTCAATCTCATTGGCAAGGTCTATCATGTTGTAAGCATAGGGAAGCTTCAATCAGCGTTGTCTTATAAAACCCTAGAGTATAGTTCTCAGTCAGTGTTTCTCTCCCATATCTATCCACTGGTATTTGTCACTTACGTGGATTCTTCATTTATAAAAGAGATAGTTTATGCTTTAGCCCTAAATACATAAAGTCAAACACTACCAATAGACAAATCTGCTGAAGCACCAAGTGAGTAAATTATTTACCTTCAGTCTATTTGTTTTATTAGTTATTCCACAAAAACAAGTTGAGATGTCACTATGCAACCCCTCTAGTCAGCTATTTCACTGGGAACTAAGTTTTTGTGTAAAACTACACATCTCAATAACTTTAAATAGGATTGTTGTTGCAATTATGAGACCCAACTAGATCCAACAAGAGTACAAAATATTTTATCAGTTGACAAGATCAGGTAAGTAAACGACATTACATTAAAAATGTCTCTTAAATGATTATACATATTCCTTGAAATAATATTACAGACTATTGAAGCAGATTTTCAGTTACTTTAGTACCAGTAATAGGACAAACTAGACAACAATGGTGCAAGGCAGAGAACAAGGACAACAAAGTTGGCTAACAAGGATGAAGAAACTGGATAAATACAGAAGGCGACATCTGACTGAGAGACTGAGAGTTACATGAAGTTTGTGTCTGAAACAGTAGGTTGTAGGAGGGGCAGAAGACAAAGTCAAAGACAAAAGACAGGAGAAAAACTAAGTTAAATCTACCAAGCTTTGCTTATTTGACATTTGCCCCATTACTTACTGGAATCGAAAAGATGTTTATTTTCTTGTAACTTAAGCTAAGTTACAAATCATTATGCGAATTGACTTAAATTCAGTTAAAACAGAAATAGAAGGCTTTCTTCAATCCTGATTCAATGGCTCAAAAACACATCACCATGAAACCTCTGGAACTTTTCTACTTGTTTGAAGTTTTTCTATTCTTCTCTTCTATCTTCACTCTCAGTTGACTGAATGACTCACAAAGTTGTTTTCATTTACATGGCAGTGCACAATAACTGACTAGCTTAAAGTGTCAAAGAACACAGTTCATAGTGCTGGTGGGGAAAAAAATAATCAAATCTTGGTACTGAGGACCATTTTAAAATAAGTGATGATCCCTGGGTGAAATTCTGTCCCTGCTAACATCTGAAGAAAAATCTTGCAGATTGATTTGCAAAATTTTACTTGTGACTGTATATATAGGAAAATAGGGGGAAGATAGGTATTGCTACATAGAACAGCTTTACATGAATAAGAGAACGTAAGTTTTGCTATCTGACTTCTAGTCTTTTATTAGAAGAATTTACAAATCCAGCTGTTAATACATTGAAGAACATAATTTTCTTTTCTTTTCTTTTCTTTTTTTTTTTTTCACATTTAGTAACATAACATCTCTTTTTAGATTAGTAGTAAAAGTACTTCGGGAGGTTAATAGAAAAATGTCACTTAAGAGTAAGCATGTGTTACAGCATAAAATGTACAAGTACTCACTGATTTTGCAAGTTATTTAGCAAATTGTTTTGTTAGAAAAAAAGCAGACATTTTTCTTTGTGCAGCTGAATTCAAAGTCTCTCTGGAAAATAAATGAAATCAACTTCTTAATAGAGTATTAACTTACTAGTTTTTTCTTTATGATTATCATTATGCACAGTCATTTCTCTCTTGTACAACTACCAACAAGGACAGGATGTACAAAATCTGCTAGTCAGTCTGATGTATTATTTTGTAATGCTTCTAAATTGAATCTCTAGCAACCAGCTGTTTTTTTTTTTTTTTTCTGACAGTATTTTTTTTTTAAAGAAGTCATTACTTAAACCAGTCCTCAGAGAATACTTAAAGTGATTCTGTCTTCTCTTGCAGCCACTTGTCTTCCAAGTTTCAGTTTTCACCCTTTGTCAACAGACAAAAAGATGCCACTGTATCCTCAAGAGACTTATGTAGCACTCTAAAATTGCCCTGAAAATTATTTGACTGTGATGAGTACTTTCAAGCTAAAATAAATATCTAGTGGTATATTTGTAAGAGTATGGTTTATAAGGATATCTTTGTGATGCCTCTTCACAAGAAAGGCAAAACCAAGACAGAAGTACAGTAATAAATTAAAAACCCAGATACACAAATCGTAATGAAGAGTGGATTTCCAAAAAAATAAAAAAGACCAGAGCTCTTAGGTCAGTAATGCTTGGGTCTTTGAGGAAAACAGTATAGTGCAGACCTGAAGAGGCTCAACCTGTATTGAGGAACTCTTGCCCTGGTGGGCTGGAGAAAAAGAACTGTATTTGGCCTGTTGTTCATGTCTTTGTGAGGGTTGCTGGGGTCTATGTGGGTGCCAGGAAGAGCACTGCCCTCTGTCTGTGTCAGTCTGTGTAGACAGACCTCTTTGGATTGTGTGAATGTGTAGCTATATTTTTGTAGTACATGCTCAGACTTGTTGCTGTCTGAACATCCAAAGGGGAACAGCAGCAAACAGACTGAGAAGGAAGACTCCCAAGTCCCACATTTAGCTTGACTTTAACAATATTAAGTACTGATATATTACTCATTAAAAAAATTCCTGATTTTAATTTAAACGAAAGCCACAAACTAGAAATTGACAAGAAAATAGGTAAAATATTTGTGGAATAAGACAATTCCTGAAAATGTAAACCACTTTAAACCTGGTTTTGGGAATCAGTGAAAATTTGGAGTCAGTGCTATGCTACTAATTTGGTAGTAACATCTGGTGAAGAAATTGACTCTTAACAACTGACTGCTGACAACAACTGGTATGGATGATGACATTCCTAACACTTTGTATCTTTAGAAAAGATTCATTTTATCCAACATCTTTAAAACAAATGACAATGAAGCTTTAATGCTTGAAATGTAGAGGATCTGCACCTGAATAACTAATATTTATATACTGGGTCAGATACAAGAATTGGAGAAGTTTTAGAGAAGCCAAGTGTTTTTTTCTCATAGTGTTGGTCTTTGACAGTCAGTTACAGCAAATCATAAATAATATACCCAGGTTTGATTTCAGATGGCTTTACCTTTTTATCTTTTCAAAGAAAGATTGTAAAGGGGACTTAGGAGACAGAGAAAGTATCTAGATATAGCATATTTCAGCAACATCGTTATCAAATATGATATTTAACCAGATATGCAGAATAGAAAATTAAAAAAAAAAAAAGAAAAAAGAAAAAGAAAAACAAACAAGCAAACAAACAAAAAAAAACAAACCTGTAGAAGATCTAAGGTATTATTGGAGGTAGATGGTGTTCAAAGTTGAGCATTTTACAGAGCCATTCTCTAATGTTTTTAGTATAGTTTTTAAGTCATAAGATTTATTGCTACATTATTAAGATAATGGCTAGTGACAGACAAGAATTTTGTCTCTTTTTAGCTTTCTCTTTTCAGATAGCGTCCAATTATAAGACAGGTTTTCCATTTGCCTAGTCATGTTGCTTTTCTTTCTCTTCCCTTTTTCCAGTTCAGTTCATCGTCATGACTACAGAGAACCAGAGCTGTATACAGAATTTCAAATGAGTTCTCAGCTGTCCCATTTGTAAAAAATTAGGACCTCACAATTCCTGATGAAAGTATTTGTCTTACAGTATTCTGGCTATATGATCTGCTTCCACCAAGTACACTTATATCCTTTTCCCAGTTATTTCCAATTAATAAACACAACAGCTTGGAGCACTTTTAATAGATCCTGATTGTAAATCTGACAAAAAACAAACCAAAACAAAAAGTTTTGATCTGAAGAAAGAGATATGGAAGAATGGGCATCTTAACTTTCCATTGCTTTTCACTATGAGTCAAATTATCCATGGTATCCCATTCTGCCAGCTGTCTTGCCAACCAAGCTGTAAACGTGCTCATGGACAGTTCAAACCGTATTTAAAAGAGAAAGACAATAAAAAAGTAACAGAGAAAACTGTCTATCATACAGTGAATTTGCACAGGAAATAGTTTTGATGGGCAAGTTTCTGATGTCAGTATACTGTGCATCTTTTCAGCTTTGTTATTTAAATGCCTGACTCTTGTTATTTTTTCCATAGAAGAGTCATAACACCTTCATCTGAAAATGGAAATAGATATCGCATTTCCAAACTTTATTTATATTAGAGTATTAATTTTCTTCTGCAATAAAAAACAACACATGGAATGGGGTTATATGTCATTTTCTCTTGTAGGACTCATAGTAACTATATGTCAGATGATTTGGACAGATCCTTCCTTGAATTAAGATTTTTAATTATGGAACTATTAATTACAAGTAAACAAATTTGGGTTTAAAATTAAAACATAAAACTAAGAATTGCTTATTTTATTGATTTTAAGTTTAAGGAAGCCTGTAACAAACCTCAAAATTAGTAAATCTGCAGGATAATTTAATGGGAAATCTGAGACTATAGATACAATTTCCCTCACTTTTAACATGCAAAGTAGAATGACAGTAGTGGAAGCTAATCAGCTTTTTCAAAAGTGTACCAATTTAGTCTTATAAGTAAGGTAGAAGTACTGTGAAATTACCCTAAAAACAGAAAACCAAAAAATTATATTTTTATTTTCAAAATAAAGCTGCTTATAATTAAGCAAGCTAGAATTATGTAAGAAAATAACAAAAAACTCACAGATAGATAGAAAACCTACTAACAGAGAAGCAAAAAAACCTGAAGATTTATCAATAAACTATACTCTTTTGTGTTGTTCACATCACAAAGGCTGCTACTCATACATGCTGAGCTGACAGTCAGCCCAGACCAGCACAGACCCACCCAAAGGGAATGCACTCTCAGCCCTGGGAAATGATTTCTTTTCTAAAGGAAGACTTTCCAAAATCTGTGATCCCTAATTTAACAAATTAAATCCCTATATAAAGCTGATCTATTACCCTAATCTTCTGAAAAAACTTGACACATTTTAAAGCATTGTTAAGTATAATTTACTAAAAGAAGCATCAGAAAATGTATGCTTGAGGTACACAGTCATAGCACTGTGGTTACGAATTATCAATGATTTTTATTTTTTTAACAGTGCAACTTAAATCCTCCTATTTTAAACCCATAAAAGAATACAATATACCATAAACTACAACAGAATCTTTATATATTTCTGTAGATGTATCCTGAACTCCCATCTAGCATCAATAATCCTAGAAATAGTATGAAAACAGATTAGTCTCTATTGTTGATGGCATTACCAAAAGAAAGAAGACTCAAGTTTAGACAGCAGCTGTTACACGGATTTTTAAAAGGGTTCTGAAATTAACCTAATTCTTTGGCAAAGACAAAGAGTTACTGTATAGTAGGCCAGTGGCTAGAGAAGCAAGAAGATAAATGGGAAACCCACCTTTCTGTCTCTGTTCTGATGCAAAAGAAGTGCACATATTCTGTTGCACAACATTCAGCAATGGCTAGTATGCCTCTGTAGGTTGTTTAGCATTGAAATGCAAATCTCTATTTTGTATCAGGCAAAACATAGCTTTTTTATCACACTTTCCTGTAAAACATCCTCACCACTGACATGGTTTACTGAAATAGCTTCTGAACTATTTCTTATTCTCTTGCTGACTTTTTTTTTATGAATGTAGAATTTCTTCAATCTCAAAAAACTTGAAGAGGTTAGGGAAAATTCTTGCTCAGCTCCCTTTGCAGCAATGAAAACAAAAACTTAGAAACTGTAAAATATGTAATACAGTAAGAATCTACAGAATAATCCCAACTAGAAAAACTTACCACTTACAAGGCATATACAGTACTCACAAAGAAAGGGATGGAAGGAAAAATCTTTTGTCCTCAGAGCTTCAGTTGTTGCATTCAGCATATCAGTCTAGTCTTCTTTAAGTAGCCAATCCAATTTCATTGAAACTTCAAAATTAAAGAAAGTGAAGAATTTTAAATGGATACTATCATGTTCAATACAATGGATCTTGCTGAGAAGACAGCTGCAGGAAAGTCAACACTTCAGTGTTAGAAGATACGGCCTTCCATAGACTGTATAAAAACACATAAAAACATAAAAGCCAGTTTCTTGCTATATAGTAGATAATATCTAGTTTTACATAACTTCTGTCTTCAAATTACAAACTAATGTTAATGAAATTTATTAATGTCATCATACTGCTTAGAGACTACTCATGGCCCCGTGCATCCACTAGTATTGGGAAAGTAAAATGATATAATGCGCATGCAAACAGGTAGTTAGATTCTTAACTAGCCTTATCACAGTCCTGGGTTTGGCTGAGCTAGAGGTAATATAGCAGCTGATATTTTGCTATGTTTTGGATTTAGGATGAGAATAATAATGACAACCCACTGATGTTTTAAGTTGTTCCTAAGCAGTAAAGGACTTTCTCAGCTTCTCATAGAAGCTGAGGAAGCAAAATCAGGACAACCGACCCAAGCCGGCCAAAGGAATATTGCATACTGTAGACATCATGTTTGGTTGTCAGCTGGTCTTAAACCACGGAAATCATAAAACTTTCATTGTGTTTGCACGAAGGTAAAGGATATCATAGAGTATTATAATTATAATCACATAATACTATATGAAGCTTTTTATTAATATAGAATTTTTTATTCAATTATTATTACAGAAGTACCTGTGATTGTGGTTTCTAAATATACTAGAAAAAGTTATTTTGAAATTTGTAAAACTATCTACATCTAAATTTATTTGACTACATGCCTATAATCACTAAAATCTTGTCTTAAAATAAAATAATTACAGTGAAAAGCAGACCTCATAATTTTCTTGTAAGAAAATGCTTATCAAGAGAGAGACAGAATAAGTACTAATATAACTTGTATGACAATCATAACAAAGTCACTAATCCTATAAAATTGTGTGTAACGTAACAGTTTCAGTAAAGAGTAAATACATTCAGAGAAAAATATTAAATACTACATTAGTGTGTTACAAACCTCTTCCTCTTAAAATAATTTGCATAACTCACATTTTAGCTTTTTCAGTTTTTCTTGTAATATTCCCTGTAGAATTTATATATAAAAGTGCTATCAGTTTTAATCACTTAATTATGCCGTATAACACTGATCTTCCAAATGAAAAGCATAGTTCCTTTAACTAAGACTATCATAACTGTGTAATATTGTTATGATAAAGGGGCAAATTTACAAGCAGAACTGTAGGATAGGGACTAATTTACTAGGCAGTAAATTTGTGCCCTCCAATAGTAATATATTATTAGAGTTATTAAACTAAACATTTATCAGTTATAAACTCATCTTTAGCTTTATTTAGAAGTTTTATGAGGCATTGCTTTGTATTGCTTCAGCTAAAAGATATCAGGAATAATTACACATCTTTTTCAAAATATTAGTCACTGCAGTCTCTCCTAAAAGGTTATTTGCAGCTCACTGGGAATTAACTGACAAGTGATTATGGTCTCTTGTTTCCAGTAGCTAAGTAAAGCTAGGAAAATATAAGGACACTAAAACTTTCCAAATACTAAGTGGTCACGTAAACAACTGACTTAGTATTGAAGAAGGAGGGAGAGGATGAACGTGGGTCACAGGGAACAGATTATAATTTTGGACAAAAAGAAAATTTGTTAAAATAGAATCAAGAAATCATAGAACATTTAGGTTGGAAAAGACTTTTAAGGTAATTGAGTCCAGTTGTAAATACAATCAGCACTTTCATCATATTCAGTCCAGTCTTGTTTGTTTTGAAAGGCTTGAAATCATGCTGAGACTAATAGGTATTTTTCCACTAATTAATTTTAGGAAAGTATTCTTTTCTGACTAGTGATTCCAGACAACTAGACATGAATGTGTATAGTGTAATGGTTACTGTGAAATAAAGTTTTCTTTAGGTTCTTGAACATACAGTAACACTATAAAATACCAAATTTCCATTGACTATCCAAGTAGTGTTTAAAATACCTGGGAAGATCATAAGTCTGATGGAATAGGAATGTACAGGGGTACCCATGGTGCATGAGTGTATTTCTGAACTAGATTTGCTAGTAGAGAACTTGTTAAGTCTTTGTGTTTATAGAGGAATGTAAAGGGAATAAGGAATTGGATATATTTCTGAGAACACTTACCCTCCATAACCTATAACCATAGTTTTCCCATTTTCTCAACCACTGTGAAATATGTTGTACAAGGTTCCTATGACTCCTTGGAGAGACACACCTCTACCTTCACCTGGTGAAATTGTCTGTAAAATTTCAATTTGCCTAGTGAATTTGCCTGTGAAATACCAATGCTTTGTTCTCAGTCACTTTTGCAGGCCTTTTCTGTCCATAAAATACCAAAAGACATTAAACATCAGTTTCCTGAAACCATGCAGTTTGAATCATTCTAGGATGATCTGCAAAAGGGCACAGAAATGACACAACTTAAGATTGCCAAGGATTATGAAGGACATTTCCAACTGAGAAGGGAACAAGACAGAGGAGGTAAAGTACTTTCACATATGTTTAGCAGGCTCCAAGGAGTTAGAGGTTACCACTCTGAGTCCTGGAAAAGGTGAATAATTTTTACCACTTAAAGGAGACACTGATTTCTCTCTTAATTCTTTCCTCTCTGCAAGCCCGCTGCTGGGCGTTCTCTGCATCATTCCAGGCCATCAGGCGCCGGTGCTCCTCCACCAGCTTCTCTTGTAGGTAGATACCTGTGAACAAAAAATTGGATCAGAGCTGGCAATGTGCACTTACTGCCTACAAGACCAGTTATATCCTGGGCTGCATAAAAAGAATGACCAGAATCATGTATGAGGGAGATGATTCTTCGTCTCTAATCCACTCTCTTCGGAGTTCACCTGGAGCACTGCATCCAGCCCTGTGTCCCCAGTACAAGAAAGATGTGGACCTGTTAGAATGAGTCCAGAGGAGGACTACAAAAAATCTCAGAAGTGATCTTGTTCTTGGAACACTTCTCCTATGAAAAAAAGGCAAAAAATCAGAATTGTTTACCCTGGAGAAGAGAAGGCTCTGGGGAAATCTTCTTGTGGTCTTTCAATGTAGAAAGGGAGCTTATAAGAAAGGCCCCTTCCAACCCAAGCCATTGTATGATTCTACAGTAATGCGTGGGCTAATTAATGCATGTATGAAAAGTATGTGATCTTTAATAGTCAGATGGGAAAATGTGGGGATATAATAGACAATATCATGTAAACATTAGCACAGTTTTCAGTATTAGTCAATAAAGAAAATAATAATTATTTTGAATAGAACAGAATATATTATTATTACAAACTCACAATTTACCTCCCAATTAATACATTCTGCAGCACTGCTGAAAGTAAGGGGAAGGTGTCAAAAGTATTGTTGTTCACCCTGACCTGAGCAGGAAGTTGGACTAGAGATTTTCTGATGTTACTTCTAACTTGGACTATCCTATTATCCTATGAGCTGTTAGTCCTTCAGAAATCACCTGTAGGACAGACGGCAGTGTATAACACACATATAAAATAAAACAGAAGCACATGAATCTATTAACTAACTATTAACTGCTCAATTTCCTTTTCTTGAGCAAAGCATTGCTGAAGTCTTTAAGACAATCTAATAACATGCAAGGTCCAGTAATAAAGTTATCTACAGAAAACTATGACAGGACAAAATGTAGGCAAGGAAATCAAGAGGACAAGGTCCTGGTAAGCAACAGCACAAAAATAAAAGTAAACAACTCACTTCAGAAGCTGCAAAGAATAAATTACTTGTTAACTAGATATTTACCAAGGCCGAAGTTAAACTAAACCTGTACACTGGACTAATCATTGTTAATTGGAAACTGATAAGGCCACTATGACTAGAGCCTGTAGGCAAATGTTTTGTCTGTCAAGATATTTATGATCAGGTCTATGGCCTAGATTTGAGAATATGATTGCAGGGCACAGACACTGCAAAATTTAACAATTCTAAATGTTCCATGATAGATCATGACTGGGAAGTGAGTGTTGCTATGTGTTTATACTTCCCATCTTGTGCAATAAGGTGTAGAGAGACACACAGACTGAAGGGAATAATAGTACCACTAAAATTACTGTCAGGGAGAAGAACAATGAAGTAATGGTTTTTCAGGGAGTGTGGGACTTTAAGCTACAATATGACTCAGAAAACAAACAACAAAAAAGAGCAACAAACAGAACAGCTCCAGAAACCCACTAGCACCCACATATACATCTTGTAAAAGGGCACTGGGGTTAAATCATCTAGAAGCTGTCTCTTCAATTACTTTAAAAGGCTAAAAGAACGATGATCTTTTTCAAAGGCCTTGTTGCACTGAATAGTCCCTGAAGGTGAAAAAAGATAATCAGACTGACAAAATTCAGTGAAAGGACAGTTAGTGATCTGTACTGCACAAGCCAACAGCCTGGAGACAAGGGAGGAATGTCAAGTCCCAGTTTATTATTGCTTCACTGGGCTTGTTAACTGTTGCTTTTTCCAGTTGCATAACATTGATGATATTTTGGATGTCACTTGAATCTATTCCCACATACTCAACTCTTAAATGTTTGCTTTAAGCACTGGAGCTAACTGTAATCTCGGTTACCACGGTGTAAATCAAGAGTAATTCCAGTGCAGGCACTTGAGTGATATGGTATAAGGCTAAACTCATTTTAGAAAGAAACTCACTGAATATATGTTATGAATTTGCTGAAGAGTTTTTCTGGCACAGGGATACATGTGAAATTATCCCTGAAAAATCTTTATATAGCTATCTGATATCTCTACAGCATGTGTGTTAGTTCTTCCTCCCGCAAACGAAGCTTTTCATTCCTGTGCTCCTGAGTCATTCTCCCCCTCTCAAATTTTCTACTATGCTTGCATGCCTTGTAAGGAACAGAAATGCTGAAGAAAATCTTGCAAAATATCCCAAGAATTGTAATGTTGGAATAAGAAAATCTTGATATCTCTTCCATAGGTTGTTACACTCAAAATCTTTTCTACGAGTAAAGAGAAAGAACACTTCACATATATATAAAGCAAATATTTTATTGTTAGTATAATTGGAATTTTATAATAATTAGCCACATAATTTTTACAACAAAAGAAAAAATAATAATTCACTTAAATTGTTAAATACTTTATTCTCAACTTCTGCTTCTTCTGGTGTGATGGTGACCCTTTCCCTGCTCTTGCATCCTGAGTTTTTTCTGTTATAGTATGTGGTGGAGCGTTTGTCTGAATTGTTAGCTTCTGGAGTACTGGAGTTCTTTGTCTAGAAAGACAGATGTAATGTTCATGTTTCTTCCTCCTGTTATATTTGGTAGCACACCTTTTCTTCTGTGGCCTGCAGCTTCAAGTTACATCCAGGCTGGATATATATGATGCTTTTAGTATTTGTTAGGTACATGTTCTCTGTTCAATTTGTTACCCCCAGAATCAATTTCATCTAGCTCCAGGTCTGCTTTTCTTTAACTGACCATGGATAAGTTATTTACAGACAAGGAGAATCTAGTGAAAAGCTTGTCCCATGTCTTATCATCTCGTGCTTTTACTTTTATGCTGCTGCATCCCGTTTCCACACTTTTCAAGGATTCTGTTATCATACAATACCTGTATTTCTTCATGCTACTTCAGTTCTGTGGTGGAGTGATTGCATCAGCAGACAAGGGAGAAGCAGCTGATGTTATCTATCTTGACTTCTGTAAAATCTTTGCCAGTAGTCATCCACAGCATTTTTACGTCTAAATAGGAAAGAGATGGGTTTGAAGGATGGACTATTTGATGATGAAGGAATTAGCTGGATGGCTGCATCCAAAGTTATAGTCAGTGGCTCGATATCTAAATGGACAACATTGAGTGGTGACCCTCAAGGGTCCATACTGGGACCAATACTATTTAATAGCTTGATTACTGACACTCTTAGAAAGTTTGTGCATGACACTGAGTTGAGTGATACAGTCAATTCACATGAGGGAAGAGATGCCATCCAGAGGGATCTTGACTAGCTTCAGGAGTGGGCAATGGGAATCTCATAAAATTTGACAAAGTCAAGTGCAAGGTCCTGCACTTGGGCTGGAGCAATCCCCAGTATCAACACAGACTGGGGGATGAATAAATTGAGATTAGCCCTGAGGACAAAGAATTGGCGGATTCCCTGACAAACCTCAGTCCTTAGCCTGGTAATTGTGGTATGAAGTCCACAGATTGCTACTAACAATGGCTATGCTATATGACAAGGTGGTAGATTAACAGATACAGCTTTCCATTCCTGCTCTTTCTTATGCTTTGTGGTTTTTTTGGAAGGACATCAACAGTTTATATGTGATGTAACTGATGTGCATGCATGCCCTAAGAAAATAAACTACTACTATTTTTTGCCGTACATTCTTTCAATTAAGGTTTTCCTGTTTTTTGTACTACAAAAGGATCATGTAGTCTCATGGCTTCTCAAATAGGCAGGGAAATATAGAATCCGTCTGTCACTGACTATATTTGTGCTGATGTAAAGGCCACAGAAATATGAAATGGCTGGAGAACAGCCCTGAGGAAAAGGACTTGGGAGTGCTTGTGGATGAGAAGTTCAACATGAGCTGGCAGTGCACCCTGGCAGCCCAGAAAGCCAACCGTATCTTGGGCTGCTTCAAAAGAAGCATGGGAGGTGATTCTCTCCCCCTACTCTGCACTCGTGAGACCCCACCTGGAGTGCTGTGTCCAGCTACGGAGTCCTCAGCACAGGAAGAAACTGAGTGAATAAGCAAAGTGGACTAAAACTCAAAAAGGTCAATAACCCTTCATATTTTGACTGACTTTTAAAAGCTCTGTTGGTAGGTATGAATGAAATTGTAAACAAAGCCTTAGGAGTACATGTTCTGCAGGTGTTCATTAGAATAAATAAATGAGAATTTGTTTATTATAGTGAAATTTACATATCTTATGGAATCTGACGAATTCAAATTTAGTGCAAACCCAACTGCATTGTACATCTTAGTTAAATCAATCTGCCCAATTTTACTGTTATATCTTTATTATGATTAACAGAAGGAAAAAATATATGAAAAAGGCCTTTGAGAATATTTTGACTATATTTTTCAGCTTACTGGATCAATGAAAAATATAAATTAAATGGAAGCTACTTCTAATTTAAAACTGAACAAAAGAAGATGCAGATTTAAAATATTGTGGATTTTACTGCAATTCAAGCAAATTTGGTTCTGAAATGCTATTTTGGAAAAAAAAAAAAGTATCTAAAAATACAAAATTGAAGCTTTCCAACTTTATAGGGTTTGCTTTTGTTTTTCTCCAGCTGAAACTTGGTTGTGTTCAGCCAGAAGAGCCTGAAACAGTTGCATTTTATAGCAAAAATATCTGACAAAATTCCACTTTATTCTGTGGTCTCAAGTTAATGCATTCATCAAGGAATTTGTCCTCAGTTCCTGGCTAGTCCAGGCTCAGGTAGCCTGTGCAGTCTTTGCCTATCCCTAAAAAGTTTACCTTTCAAAGATTAGTTTCAGAATATTCATATTTGAATACGTGTGAATTAAATGAGTACACCAGTGAGGAAGAGCACACACCTTTTATAAACGTGAGCTTCCTGAGACTGTTGAAGTGGGTCTAAGATTTCTGACATAAAATATGAAAACTCAGGTTTTCTGTAGTAGTTACACTAATATGTTCTAAGATGCATATGTAAAATCTTTATTGTACTCTGTAATAACATTCTGGATGGTATAAACAACATGAAAAAAAATCTTCATTGTCGTTTAATGACAGTTAAGTTTGATAATTATGCAACAAAAATGGACATACTCTAGAAAGTAGATTCTATCTGGAATAAATTACTTGACATGTTGAGTAAGTGGGTGATAATTTGCAAACCACAAGGTGATAATTTTGAAATTAATACAGTCACATCAAAGTAGAAGTGTTAATAAGTTATCAAAATCAGATAATTACTCAAAAGTTCCTGTAATAATTCTAATTTGCATACTATTTGGATTTCTTTGTTGTTGTTTGTTTCTTCAGATATATATATATATAAAATACATTATCTTTGGCAACAAAAGTCTCTTTTACTCACTAGTTAACACTTGAGCATAGTGCATTCCTTTACACTTCCAGACATATCTAATTTGGTCTGAATGCATGCAGTTCACCAAAGATACATGTGGTGAAAAGTTGTGAAGCATAACAATTTCTATGTTTTGATTTGCAAAGCACAAGTAGCTTTTTCAGTGAAAATATGAGACTGGATATTTTCAAAACAATTACAGGTCAACCTCTCACTAATACTTTTCCCTAATAAGCCCATATTGAGAATTTTTCAGAACATCTCCTTCTACTTAGTTTTAGCTGGTGGACCAAGTTGCAAAGCCACTTTCCATCATATTTGAGAAATCGTGGCAGTCTGGTGAAATTCCCACAGATTGGAAAAAGGGGAACATAACCCCAATGTTCAAAAAAGGGAAAAAAGAGGACCCAGGAAACTATAGGCCAGTCAGTCTCACCTCTGTGCCTGGCAAGATCATGGAGCAGATCCTCCTGGAATCTCTGCTAAGGCATATGGAAAATAAGGAGGTGATTGGAGACAGCCAACATGGCTTCACCAAGGGCAAATCCTGCCTGACAGACTTGATGGCCTTCTACGATACTGCTACGAACTTGATGGACAAAGGCAGAGCAACGGACGTCATCTACCTGGACTTAAGCAAAGTGTTTGACACTGTCCCGCATGACCTCCTAGTGTCCAAATTGGAGAGTCATGGGTTCGATGAATGGACCACTCGGTGTGTAAGGAACTGGCTGGATGGCCGCACTCAAAGAGTTGTGGTTAATGGGTCAATGTCCACGTGGCGGCCAGTGACGAGTGGTGTCCCACAAAGGTCAGTACTGGGACCAGTACTATTTAACATCTTTGTTGGAGACATGGACAGTGGGATAGAGTGCACCCTCAGCAAATTTGCTGATAAATGTTGTATCTGCAACTAAAAATTATTCACACCTTGCGCTATTCTCTGGCACTGAGAGAATCCGTTGTCCAAACTACCTCATCTTACTTATCTGAATAGCATCTCATTGCATCTAAACTGCCTACAGGAAATTATTTTTAGCCAATACTAACCTCCAAGGCCATATACTTTCTGGGAATATTCTTCCAACTTAAAGACTAGTCAGTTCCAATGTCTGGAAAAATTCCCTGACGTCATTTAGAAATGTAGGTTGTTCTCCAGACTGTTCAGATCCACTTCAGAAGAAATTGTGAATACAGTATTTCAAAAAATATCTTAGCTGTGTTGTCTTTAGTAGGTTTTTAAGAAATTTTACAGAAAATTACCAAACACAGATGTCAAGTTTGTTACAACTGCTTTTTCCAGCATTACATGCAAACTGTGCAGCAAATGCAAGCTTAAAATACAGTTCCAAATGTAATATTTGGCTAACTATAAAAGATCATTTCTGTATTCACCTGGCTCTAAATGCTTAATTTTAAGATTCAGTATCAAAGAGACACTTTGCTCTTCCAGGTAATAGGAAACCCATGCTATCAATATTCACATACAAAACAATTCTATTTCTGCACAGAAAAAGGCAGAGATCTTGAAGAGAATATGAGATCTGTGGTCTCATAAAGACAGTGTTGTAAAGAATATATGTACATAAATTAAAGAATTTGAGAATACTTTTATGAACGGAAGCTATACACAGGTCATTTCTCATTTTCTAATTTTTGATGACTTTTATTGTAAAGTTAAAATCTCAAAAAACCACAGTTTGGCAGTTTAAAGTCATCAAAGGTATATATGCATGTACATTACACACTTGTACACATATTGGCTGATGATACAGTTTCAGATTAAAGTATATATTATATTTTAATCGAGATATTTGTGTATACTCAGATAAGCAACTGAATTACATTATCAGATCAAGGTATACAGTAAACAAACTCTGGTTTAATATAGTATACTCTGCTAAAAATACTGAGCATAAATACCAGAAACTACCAAATAAGGTCAGAAAATTATAATAGAGCCAATTAATGTACTGTGACTAGGTGGAGAAAATGAAGCACTGTCGTGTTTTATAGGGGAAAGTGTTGGCTGTTGTAAAGTTCCTATCAGAGCTATTTGCATAATATGGTAATATGAGGCTTTTATCATGTGCTTCATATATATTCTGATTCCACCACATGAAAAAAGCTAGCACCTCTTTACATTCTTTTTTATTTCATTTTATTTTATTTATAGCAGATATTTAAGATACATGTGACGAGGACTTACAGACTTTACTGACACAATAGACTTGTTCTTTAGGAAAAGGACAGTTCTATAAACCTATGAGACAAAAAAAAAAAAAAAA
>VXBW01004355.1:180567-193175 GCA_013400375.1 Thinocorus orbignyianus
AAAAAAAAAAATTCTATGCCCTAAAAACTGAGAAAGTTCTTGTTTTTCAGAAAAGTGACATTCCATATTGATGCTAGTTTAAAAAAAATCATTATATATTAATCAGTACTTGTAAAAGACACCACTTCATTTTATTTTCTTTTGCGACCAATTTGTGAAAATGCATTCAAAATGTCTCAAATTATATAGTTATATCTTCAGAGGATATCTTGTACGCTTTTGACAAAAGCTCCTTGGGGGGTACAACATTAAGTCAGGAGCCATCTTTTAAAATAACAGCTTCAGTTTTAAGCTCAAAATCAAAAGAATTATACTTAAGGCAGGAAAAGTTCTCATGTCTCTGACTTCCATTTAAATTAACAGCACTGCTGACTTCTGAACAATGACAAACATAAATGTAATCAGTGGAATCACACCAAACAACTTTGACTTTTACCATGAGTTGAAGCATTACCTCAGGATGTAGGCTTATTCCTGAATTATTGTGCTTTACTTGCTTGAAATTGGACTATGCTTTATTTCAAAGCTGTATGAAAATATTTAATTCAGAAACTGGTTCTTCACACTCAGAGTACTTAAGACTAAACAGGCTTGAGAAAAAAATAATCTAAATCTCTAATTCTTAATATTTTGAATGTCTAAAAGAGGCATTGAATATCCTGCTCATGAAATGAATGAACATGATAAGAAATATAGAAAAAATGCAGAAAAAGGGTGAAAAACATAAAGTTAAGGCAAAAAGCATGTGTGCACACACGCACATATGAAAATACATTGTATGATATGATATATAATGCTTCATATATTTAGGCATAAACTAATAGATGTAGACAGATACCAAAAAAATTCAGGCAATAGAATTTTAAACAAATTACTTTTAGAAAAGCAAAGCAAGCCGGAAGAAGAAAGCTATCATCATGAGAAGACAGGTAGTCTTGAATTAAGAAGTACAGTACAGTAGAAGTAAAGTTATGGAGGTGATGACAGATATGTTTGTAATCATTCATGTGAGAGGAAAAGGAAATGGCAGATCAGCATTCATATCAAATTATGGTGAAAGGACAGAGTATGATTATACTTTTTCTTATCTATAATTCACGTAATAGCATTCACAAAAGCCTAGGGAAAAGTATATATATATAAAAAAAAAATCACCAAATGTAATAGAGATTAAGAGCTCCATTACTGGGTCACACAAGGACCTTGATGACTTCAGAAATAGCCAATGTTTGCCCTGTATGTCAAGATCAAATACACATCCTCTGGAACCTAAAGCATAGAGTGACACATATTCAAGAAGTTAATCAGTTACTGTGTCAAGAGTTTGCTGACAATTCTAGAAGGTGAGGAAGATACAACTTTGTTTTGGAAACTGACAGAATCATGCAAAGGTTGGAATTATTTCTTTGGGGGTACTTTAACTACCCAGTAAAGTATTATTACAGCATGACACATGGTAGAACTTTGCCTCATCTAATTCTGTGTGGCTGTATGAGTGCATATCAGATAAATTATCCCTGGGAGAATAAAACCCTAGCTTAGATTGCATCACTCACAACACAAGAATTGTCTTTCTGTTTCTTTAGTGACTATAAAGAGAATCTAGGTGACTACTGAAGGTATAGTAACTATTGGCAATGAAGTAATGTTTTGTGAACTGAATACCAGTGATGGTTTGTTTTTTTTTTTTAATATATAGTTATATGTAGCACTTCTTGAGCAGGTTGTCCTACATTTCATTCAAAAAACTAGGAAGATTGAGAATATCAAGAAGGAAATTAGTTTAAGTTAGAGTAGTCATAAAATGAATTTCCATCATTCTTACGGTAAGGAGCAAAATAACATGAAATGCAGTGTATAAAGGAATTAAATATTTCATTTACTTTAGTAGAACTATAGAAAAAGAAATATTTTATATTATATCATAGTATATTAATTTGAAATAATAAATTCTGAGAGCATGTAAGGCATTCAAAAATGGTAATGACTTTTCCCAATATTGTTCATTTTTAATAAATAGTATTCAAAACACACGTATGAAATTTCCTAGTGCAGGAAAGCTTGGGCATGTTTTAAAAAAATCAACTAGACGAAATTCAGTTGAATCTCAAACACAAAAGGATGCAAAGAAAAAGTCAAGAGTAGGAGAAGGTACTAATAATAATTTGACATGAGCAAAACCAGAAAAGTCAATGTCCAAATAAAATATATTAAAGAAAGGAGATACACAAGCAATTAATTTAGATGAAATTCATAGTAATGCCAACAAAAATAAAGTAAATGTTACCATACCAAATTGATGAACACACAGCAGTGGTAATTACAATGAGAAATATAAAATCTTATTCAGGAACAAGCAAGAAAAGTTTTAAAAAGTACTCACGTAATTTGTACATTTCCATTTTATAAGTTAATTTCACATAAAGATGCTTAGACCTTAGCAAATGAAAGCCCAGAGCCAAAGTACTTTATCTCATGAGAACTCAAGGAAACTTGGTGAGATATTGAAAGACTGGAAAAAGTTCCAAGATCCTTATTTTCATAAAGTCAGAAAAGAGGAATCAGTAAATACACATATACCTGGTAAATATCAGTTCCTGGAAATATTATGAAACAAGTAATCAAATCAACTGTATTTTCCTTTTACCCTGTTTTCCACGTACACATGTAGCATAAAAAATAACTGCAGAAAGAAATGCAAGAGATGAGACATCTGGTGGTAAAGACAGAATTAACCTTAGAATGCACTAGATTAAGGAGGCTGTGGAACCTTCACCACCACTGTTAAGAAGAGAGTGGAAAGCACATCTGCCAACAATGACTTAAAGCTATTTAAACAGAGAGTGAATTAGACACTTTCATGAGCTCCTTTCTGACCCAGCAATTCTATGAATCGAGGAAAAAGATTAGACAGAAAAATATTTCAGTAGCAGCAAAGAACCATTTGGAGTCAGGTTTCTATATAATAAAAGAAGGGGTTTCTATTTATAAAATGAATTAAATTAGCTTATTTATCTAATTTATGTAACTTTTAAAATTGAGTTGCAGCTAACAAAAATAACATGAATTATCCTTCCCTTGTTTCAAAGAATGTTGAATTTGCCTTTAATTCAAAAATCTTCAGGATATTGTTTATAGGATTTTAAACTACCCATATTGCTATAAAACTTAAAACCTCATGTTTTTCTATAAGTAATCAGAATTCTAACATCACAGTCTACATTAGCTGCCATTTTATTTAATTTCTATGTGCTTCATGTTCTTTTTATCTTGATTACCTGGCTTTAAAATCCACTACCTCTCTTACATTGTCCCAAATATCATTTAACATGATTTTACCAAAAGTTTCAGAGATTATACTCCATGTAATAGACAATTAACTTCTATTTCTTTGGTACAAGTTCAGAGAACAACTGTCTTAATGATACTAAAGCAACATCTTAATAACCACCTGCTTTTAATACAGAGTTATCACTCCATTTGTGCTTTTTCCATTTTAATATATTCAGATTACTTGAGTAGAAAGGAGAAATACTTAAGGAACAAGTCACAGATTCATGGAATATAATGCCAGAAGGTTGTGTAACCTGAACTACTTTTTTTACCCCTGCTAAATCTGTTGAAGCCCTATTACTTTTAAAGATGTGTTTGGGGTTTTTTTCTTTTTTTTTGCCCCTGAGCAGTCGCATAAGGAAACTTCAAAGATGCTACCTTTATCTGATGAAGGTTAATCTCCTATTCTCCTTGAATGTTGAATATAAGGAATTCAAACTCTGAAAAGATGCTCTGAGGGAGTATAGACACATTAGCTTTTCTGCATTAAAGATGGGATTTGCCAGTACAATGAACAGTTTTCATTGTTTCACAATGAAGAGAAAGAGTTGTCCTTGATGGTTTCTTTCCTCAATGACAACCACATAAGCATAAAACTCATTTGTGTGCACATGGGTGTGAACCATCTCTCTGAAATCTGCAGAAATGTTGGGCAGTAGTATTATAACACAGTGGTGGAAGGCCATTTATATTCTTGGCCTCTAAAATAAGTCATAGAAACTGGAAACTATCCAGAAATTACAGGAAGAGAACGTAAAACTGTCATTGATGTACAGACCAAGGCAGGGATAGTTCAAGGAGACCATTCTTTAAAAAGTAAATAAAACTCGTTTGCAGAGAAATTACCGAAGAAAATTTCCATTTATCTTGGGTATGTGATGCAAAGGAGCAACATAAGAGGAAAGATATTGATGTAGTGTAAAACAAGCATCATATTCTCAAGCAACATAAAGGCTATACGTAGTCAATTTTTCTGCTTCCAAAAAAGAGAAGTTATTTTAAATTAACTTAGTTTTGAAATGTCTTGACCACTTAAGAAGATGAGACTGCTATCTACAGCTTTGTCTTCTAGTGGCCTCTTGCTATCTTTTCCTCTATTAATTTATGTTTGATCTTTTTATTATTTATTTTATTATGTTGAAATTTTATACTTTGTTGCATTTTCATTTCTCTGTTCTGTGTGACATTGCATCAGAGATCAAAAGGTATATTCTACTGCTTGTCACATTACCTGTGAGATCTATTAATTTCCATATGATCAGGATCTTCCAAAGTGTATTTTATGTGACTTTACTTGATTATATGATGTTATTGATTTTAAAATTAATACATGTATTTTTTAAAATACTGTGTAGTATAGATTAGGATTAATACACACTTTTCTCCTGTGTTTTTTTGCTACCTGGCAAAAGCATAGTCTCCCGACTAATGCCATAATATAATGAAAAATATTATTAATATATTAATAAAAATAAAATATTGCAATTCTGTTGAGTAGACAATTATGTAAGTAATAATAGATTATTAATAAAATGCATGTATATACTTGCATATATTGAGAGAGACAGAGAGATTTATAGTTGCATCTTTGTAAAAGAGAAGATTGGGAAGGCCCTTTGACTATGACTTTTTCCTTCTACCACAGGAAACCTACAAGAAGCAAACTGCAAAATCTCTGATAGACACCTATGCACTAAAAATGAGCAGGTCTAATTACATAATTAAATTGCAGCATTTATAGTTTTAGTATTTTGCCAAATGAGAATGAAATCAGTTCCAGTTCCACCAACTCATTTACTAACAGGAAAACTGTATGGACAGAAAGTTGCTGATATGACTCTCTCATATGTCAAAATTTGTTTGTGAAATTTTTCCTACACAAACATTGACAAAGATCCCATTTCCTGAATCTACTTCTTTTTACAGGCTTTTAAGAACCTTACTTTGTAAATCTCTGCTGAAGACTCCACAACAACTTTTCATTCCATGATACAAATCAATAAACTGGGCTCATCTGGCTAGTGCTGAAGGATACACACACATGCAGAGTTCACACTGAAGATCAGTTAATCTCCTAGCAAATATATTCTTTAAGAAGTGGAGAGGCTCTCTTTCCTCTTACACTCTTGGGAATATTTGTCTCTTTCAGATGCACTGGGCAAGACAGCTAGCCTCTGAGAGGGAGCAAATAGTTCCCAGTCCTCACATTTTGCCATCTTGGCACAGATCTATGTGGAATGAAGTTCACTAGGAGAAACTAGAGCATAATTTACTTTTGCCTTGGACTTTTAACAAATTCACCATTGTCTGAAAAGAGAAATAATTAATCGTAATGCCACATATATATAACATACACACATAAACCTATATATACGTCACGGAGTCACAGAACTGCCAGAGTTGGAAGGGACCTCTAGAGATCATCTAGTCCAACTCCCCTGCTAAAGCAGGATGTAAAATATACCTAATATATATTAGAATTGTATAGGCTGGAAGGGACTTTTAAGATCATTTAGTCCGATATTAGGTGTGCATGTGCTCATACATGCATAAATTACAATAAATCAGTCTTAAAATTCATAAATCCTGTGTGCACTGTGACTTTCTATATGGGCTATTACAAGTACTGCCATATTGAAGCCTAAGGAGAAGGTTCATCTATACTTTTCCTTTTGTCAGCTTTTAATAGATCTAATTGTCTAATTATCTGCTCCAGTGCAATGGTGGAGTGCTGTAATGTTTCTCCTCTCCCCCAGGGAACATGTACAGTCTCTGGGAAGTTGCCATCTGCTTCCATTTAGAATACTGGTGAAACATTCATTTAAGCACTGAGGGTTGCCAACTTCATCTGTCACTAATCTTCATTCAGAAAGGATCGACCGTTTTATTATTTGGATTCCTGTTAGATGTTGTAAACAACATCCTGGTAGGAAGACCAGTTTATCACCAGAAATGAAGACATATTTGTTACTGAAAATGACCATGAACCAAACAACCTCATTGCAGGTATAAAGCAGCTAAAGTCAGACATTTCAAAATTATTATTTTGACTTTGCTGGTCCTGGTTTGATCAGTTTATGAAAAGCATTTTCTGAAATGTTTCAATGATCATGCACAGCAGACATTAAAAAACAAACCAAAAACCATCAAAATACCACCCCCTGGAAAGTAAGCATTTCTGGTGTATTTATGGTGCACAATTCAACTCCACTGAGTAGGTCACCTCAACTACTGCTTGTAAAATGTAGAGCAACATGAGTGTTCTTAAAGCGCTTATGATTTGATGGTTATTAAATGGTTCAGCTGAAACCAGTGTTAGTATAGCCTGCTTATACTTCCTACAAGAGATTTCGCTTTCATAGTCTTGGTCTGGGTAGCTTGCAGACATGGAACTTTTGTACCCATAACACATTTTCTAGATCAGCAGTAGAAATAGTAAGAAATATTTTCTATGAAGACCTGGCTGTCCATGTAGTCAGTTAATCAGAATAAGTGCAGATATTAGTTGAAGTTTTTTTCATCGTTTTTCACAGTGGGTTTGGAGACTAGTCAAATATAAAATCCTATACCACCTAACATTTTTGTGACAAAGAGACATAACAACTAGTCACAGTTAGAAAAATATTCAAGCAATCTATGACTGAGCAGGTAGTTCTAGTACAGAAAAGCTCGCCTGAATTAAAATCATATTTCTAAGCTAGCGAACTGTAAAGTAAGTCTCTAACTTTCTTGTCAATATTTATGTGCCATATAAGCAGCTTTTCCAATGGAAATTCTGACTGACAGCTTCCGTTCTCATTTTTAATTCTTTGAAGTAGTTATAATCCTGACCTTTGCATTTCACTAGGATGTTTCCCCATCTAATATTAAGGCAGAACCCCAAACTTTGTCTTTTTCACTACATTACTTCCCCGGAACACATCCTAGATGGCTGAACCATCTACCTACTGCCTCTCTGGAACAACCAATATAAATTTGAGAAGTATCATGCTACTTTGTTGTCGTAGTTTGGCCTCGGCGGCAACAAAGAACCACATGGCATCCCGCTCGCTCCAATTTTCCCACGGCGGTGGGAGAGGATTGGAAGGAAAAAAAAGGTAGACTCGTGGGTTGGGACAAAAGAAAACCGTTTAACAGAACAAATGGGGGAATACAAACACAAGTACGATACCGACCGCAGCCCGCACCGTCCGGACCGCAGCCCACGTCGCGCCACTCCCCGCGCCCTGCCCAGCCACTCCAATATATATCCCCGCACCGCCACCACCCCCCCGTTTCCTGTTGTCGTCCCTCCCCTCCCCGGCCAGCTCCCTGCTGCCCCTGGGCCTGGTGCGCTTGGGGTGGAATAGCTGTGCCCTCACAGAGTCAGGGGAGAATTAACCCCATCCCTACTGGAAACGAGGACATTTGTTTAGCTACAGATATGGTTATGAAATAAGATGTAAAATCTTGTGGGAATTGTTTTCCTAATTTTCTTTTAAATTTAATTAATTTAGATAACAGGGTAATGAGGATACTAGACTTTACATTTGTAAGAATCTGACTATCCTGCTATATCATATATTCTTTTACACAGCTTCCCTAAAAATGAAAGTAAAAACTGCTACAGGAAATCAAATTCAATGCCTAGGAGCCATTGTTTTATACTAGCTTACAATATGAATTCTATGTCAGGAGATTAGTTTTATTTAAGGTTTTTCCAAAACTTAGGTGGAAGTGATTGCTATGTAATCATGTTACTGCAGCACCAAACTCTGTTAATATGAAGTAATTTTAGGTTGTTAATTTTTCCCCAGAAGACACATTAATATTATTGTTGAAACCATACAGTCTGTATCTTTATTACACCACAGCATGTCTCTCTCTACTAAGATTAAAACTGTAAAATAATTACTAATTGTAATCACTTTGAAATTGGTGCCCTACTGCTATTATGGAGGAATTCAACTACTGAGTTAAGAAATCCTTTTTTCAACTTAAATTCAGAAAACAGTAAAGGATCCTTATCAAAAGGTGAGAAGCTTCCAGCATGAAACAGGAGCTGATGTTGTGATTGCATTGTGATTGTCATGTTGTCTTTCTGCAAATCCTGATAAAGGCTGAAACCAAACTTAATTGGTAAAGAATTGCATCTTCTTCTCATGCTCCACTCAAAAAACAGCTGAACAAAACTACCAACATGTAAACCAAGCTTAATTTCTTTTTTTTTCCAGTAAAGCAATATTTACAGAGCTTTACAGGCTCTTTTTGAAGATACTTACCTTCCGTAGTAGCAAATCAACATGCTTAAAGAAAGAAGACTTTAATAAGCCTTTGTCCTACCTGGGAATGAAATTGTGATTACTTGCAGATGGATCTTTAGACATTGCCATCCATATATTCCTCCTCATATCCTGACTTCCCTCGGATCTGATGATTTTTTATTTAAAAATGCCCTAACAATTTCTCATACATTTTACTTTCTGGTCTAAGTTCTGTCGTGTTGTTTTCAGGCATGGGTTTACCACAGCAGCAATTGGGATCTGTGGCCCCCTTCATCACAGATACATTTTCTTCAGCTTTATATTGATTAGTATATTTTGTGAGATTAACTGTAATAATTTTAAATTTTCAGTTTTTACAAGATCATGCCTATTATTTCCCATCAAAGTATTGTTCAGGTGCCATTGTCTCCTTGTAGCAGATTTTTATTCAAAACCCAGTAAATGTGCAATCCCAGTGTATTTAATTTTATTCTCAGAGCCTTTTGATGGGGAAAATATATTACCAGGGTATTTTGGTAACTGGTCATTACTGCTACTTTTCGTTGCATCCCACTCATTCTTTCTACATTGTGTACTTCTCATCGAAGAGCAATGATTTCAAAAGCAGTATTAGTACATCAATAAAGTAGCCTTGATATCACTACGAAACCAAAAAGGAGTTCTTTCATCTAGTCCTAATATTCCAAAGCCTTAAAGACATCTTCCAGTTTGACTTAGAAATCCTCACTGGTTTTACCTCTACACGGTCAATTAGTTCCTCTGTCTAAGCAACTTGATATCCAACTTCTGTCTAGCCCAGTTAGGCTCCAGAAGCTTGACACAGCAGCACTTAAGAATCCTCAGGACCCCAATTCAATAGTCTCTCAGTAAATTATCTACCAGAACTAGACAGGATCAGATCGTCACACAGTGAATGTTGCCATATCCATTTTGAATTCATGGTCTCTGTAGTGGCAAATACTTTTGCCTTTTATCTGTAAAAGTAAATGGATAAAATTCAGAAATAACTTTGAGGTCAGGGTCAAGCCACTAACCTTCCCAAACAAGTTCCTTTATGAAAAGACAATAAAATAATTCTGTCACTTCCTGAATCCATTAGTAACTATTTCTTTCTAAACAGTGTCAGAGCTTAAACAGGAGGGCTTGAGAGTTTCTTCTTTCCTCCTTCACTGTTTCCAGTCCAGTCTCTGCTATGACCTGATGTTTGAGGAAGCTCTCCTGGGAGATAAGAAACATGGTTTGCCTTCAAGTGTCCTGTTTACAGGAAAAGCATGCTATCTGCTGAGAGTTTTGAGTTCATCAAAGGGATTAGTGTCATCTTATGGTACTGTAGCTAAGGTGATAACTGCTACAGCAGGATGGGAATTGAGTCAATTTTAATGAGTTAGTAGCTGAATTCACAAGTCTATATGTAATTATCCTTAGTTGCAAACTTGACAACACCATTCATTTCATGAATCACTCTGGTGTTGCTGCTATTTTTTGAGGCATCCTTCACTGTAAGTCTTTCTTTTACAAATCATACCATGTTTTTTTGTCTCAGTTTGAAGTTCTATTACCATCAATTTGTATTCAAGAGCTTGAAAGATTTTGTCAGTTAATTGAAATTAAATAAGCATTCTTGAATAGCTTTTTTTAGTAACTGCACTTTTTTCCTTGTATCTTCTAGGTCTTCTTTGGTTATTTGTGAATTTATCTTTTGAGCTTATATGTTTCAGAATTACCGTCTAGTCAGTACTCTTGAAGAATTTTTGCTGGTCAGTGTTTTGTACTATCATATTTGGTGGCAGAGTACATGTATCTGACTGAGGTTTTTTTAGATATTGGGTGTTCAAAGCATATTCATACAGTACTGATATTTTTGTGACAAATTTGCCCTTTTTTCATTTTATGGTGAAATTTGATACCATGCAGAATCTGTACCAGATCAGGGTGACAGTTGCCATTTAACTCACTGAGATCAAACAAGATAAATATCAGTTGAATCAGATAAATGATTAAAGAGTTCTTTTCTTCCAGGAGAGTGTTGTACATGCCTGGTTACAGCAGTTCAAAGGCAAAATATGTAGATTTTTCATGGATTTTAATGGATCTTCAAGTAGTGGTATTTGAAGTATAGCATTGTAGATGAGATTACGTGATGCATTTTTCTGTTTGAAGGAAGAATTTTGGCTTATGTATCTGTTAAATTATATGCAACGTTTCATATTAAGAAAACATTTCTCATTAAGGTAGCAGCAAAACAATAACTTGTATTCTTTTAAGTTCTAATTTTAAGGATCCCAACTGCCATTACATCTTCAAAAAGGGTACAGTAATTTAGAAAAGACCCCAACACGGTAAAAAAGAAGTCAGTATTCAGCATTAAGCATGTATATTTTAGTTCCAGTATCTATTGAAATTTTGAATTGAACTAAATTATTGCCCAATTATTTTTGCTGTCCTGTTATGGCATACCCTTCAGAAAGAACTCTAGTTTTTTACCACTCCTCTTCAGATTTTATTATGAAGTTGATCACCTACTCTGTAACAAACATGATTCTTTATTTGACTTTCTCTAAACATAACATTCCAAAGCCTCATTTATCAGTATGCCTTACTTTTCTAGTAATCTACATTAGTGCCTTCAACCCATGAAAATAGTTATCTGTTTAGGATGCAGAGAGAGATTGCAATATTTGGAAGCTTGCTTTGTTTGAAAACCAGTGTGAAAATCATATATCTAAACATTTTCCAAATAAAAGCCTCAGCTAAGGGGGAAGGGCACACCAGCATCATATTACTTTATTTTATTACTAACAAGACAAGCAGATTTAAATCCTAGGGAAAAATACATTGCAGTGAAAGTTTTAGCTCCACTTTTGTGCCCCCTCACAGCTCCCCAAAATTCAAACAAAGAAACAGTAGAAACAATGTTCTGAAGGCAAAAATATAGGAAGATTAAGACCAAAACTTCTTCGGTAATATCCTCTGAAGTGGTCATGGGACCAGAGAAGAGAGGTTGTTTGCTTGGCAAAGATGGTAGTGTAAAAAGCAGACTGAGCAGGAACTGGAGACACAGGAGAAAAGAGAGCCAGCACAGCAGGAAAGGATTTAATTTGAACCATAAGGGAATGAAGCTGCTGTCACTTACAGTCAAGAAGGTCATGAGAAGGAATTTAAACTCCAGAACAGGAGAAAGCTGGAAAGCACAGAAGCACAACTAATTTGGGATTATGTTCCTATAACAGATTAAGAAGTCAAATTTTCTGTCTGCTAGAGGATGTGTTAGATCCAACAGCCTGAGATAGGTGAGGTTGCTGCAGCACTATGCTCCCAAGTCCAATCAATAAAATAACTGGAAAACACACACAGGCAACACGTGTACACTTAGAGGTGCATCCCAAAAAAGAAGAAGTCAGGCAAAACAGCGAGAAGACCTGCATGGATGAGTAAGGAAGTATTAGATAAGCTTAAAATCAAAAAGGAGGCCTACAGAGGGTGGAAGCAAGGACAGGTGGGCTGGGTGGAATACAGAGAAACTGTCTGAGTGGCCAGGAACCATATCAGGCAGGCAAAAGCCCTAAGGGAACTGAGTCTGGCCAAGGACATCAAGGACAGTAAGAGAAAATTCTGTAGCTATGTCAGGGAAACAGGTAGGACTAGGGAGGCTGTGGGCACTCTCTGGAAGAAAACAGAACTGGCCACACAGGATATGGATAAGGCTGAGGTACTGAACGACTTTTTTGCATCAGTCTTCATTGGCAAGGGCTCAAACTGCACTGCCCAAGTCACAGTAGGTAAAACCAGGGACTCTGAGAATGGAGAACTGCCCGTAGTAGGAGAAGATCAGGTTAGAGACCACCTGAACAATCTGAAAGTGCATAAGTCCATGGGACCTGATGAAATTCATCCACGGGTCCTGAAGGAGCTGGTGGACCAAGTTGCAAAGCCACTTTCCATCATATTTGAGAAATCGTGGCAGTCTGGTGAAATTCCCACAGATTGGAAAAAGGGGAACATAACCCCAAT
>VXBW01004355.1:193972-235044 GCA_013400375.1 Thinocorus orbignyianus
TGGAACTTGATGATCTGTAAGGTCCCTTCCAACTCTAACCATTTTATGATTCTATGATTCTATGATGTATATGGCTGGCCACACAGATAGTCACACAGAGTACTCACGTGAATGCGGACAACACCAGTAGCTTCGTCCTGCTTCTATCACTGGCTGAGCAGGATGGAGTCTCATTGCTTGCAAAATATACACTACTACTACTATTATTATTATTATATATGTATCTAATAAATATTACTGGCATTTTCACATGTGTTTCTCCGAGGCCACAGCCCCTCTCCAGTTGCCTGAACAGGCTATCTCACTCAGACAAGCCCACATACGGAGCTGGCTGGGGCATCCTTCATCCCATAGTCAATCCTCTCGCGCTCTTGCCTTAGAGCCACACAGGTGCTCCTAACCTAAGGTTATGCCTTCAAGAGCCACATACACTCCTGACTCCTTTTCAGTCATAAAGATAGACAATGCATATATGTAGGGTATGCAATGGTAATGTATCCCTGTGCCAAAAATGCAACATAAAAATGTACTTAAAAATTTCTTTTAAACCGGTATTTACAAATAATAATATAGCTCTATACAAATAATCCCCTCGATTGATAGATTTGCTAGGCAGAAAATGTTTTTTGTAACCAGATTCTGAGCTGTTTTTAATGAATCCTACTAAACCAATTCGATAGAAGACCTCCATTTGTTTAACGGACTGTTATGAAAAGCTTTATTTCCAGCCTGAAATTGGTGTTTTTCCATGTTATTAGATTACGAAAAAAACTTTGCACCTTTTCCGTGAGCACTGAACAATCTGTCTTCACTTGTGCCTCTATAGAAATCTTTTACATTGTTTTCTATTCCATTTAATCTAAATTTCTTCCAGTTTACTGGTGTCCTTCTTCTAATTTAATACCATACTTATATGCCCACCGAAGTGATCTAACCAGGGTCATATAGAAACCATTATCTAGTTCGATCAAGGGCATGATGCCTCTGGACATCCATGTGCATTCATCAATCAATACCAGTTTCTCCTCCTTCCAGTATGTCTCATCTCCACTTTGGGAACTGCAAAAAAGCAGGAAAGAAGATGTATTAGACACAAAGTTCTAGCAGAAGATGCTAGGTCCTAAAGCCAGCTAGTATTTGGAAAAGAGAGTGAAAAGACAGTAATTATCTTTGTGTTTATAAGAAAACATACTAATTTGCAAGCCCTGCACTTGGTTTAATTGAACTTCATGCAATTTGCATTAGACCACATCTTGAGCCTGTCCAGGTCCATCAGGATGGCATCCATTCCCCTCCAGCCTGTTGACTGTGCCACTGAACTTGGTGTCATCAGCAAACTTGCTGATGGGAGATCTCATTACCCTCTACAACTACCTGGAAGGAGGTTGTAGAGAGGTGAGTGCTGGCCTCTTCTCCCAAGTGAATAATGAGAGGACCAGAGGAAGTGGCATGAAGTTGCAGTAGGGGAGGTTTAGGCTGGATATTAGGAAGAATTATTTTACTGAAAGTGTGGTCTGGAACAGCCTGTCCAGGGAGGTGGCTGAGTCACCATCCCTGGAGGTATTTAAGAAACATGAAGATGTGGCACTTCAGGGCATGCTCTAATGGCCGAGACTGTAGGGTATGCGTTGTGTTTTTGTGTGTGGTTAGACTCAGTGATCTCAGAGGGCATTTCCAACCATGACAACTCTGTGATTCTATGAAAGGTAACAATGCAGTCAGGTCCATCATTACAGAGGGAAATGAGAAAAGAGGAGGAGATGTATCATACAGTTATGGTTGTTTCAAATTTTACATTTCTAAAGGTGTTTTGATCTGGATTTATTTCCATTTTGTTTCATCCCATGTGACCGAACCTACTAAAAAACTCGACTTGCTAAGACTAAGAAGTGACCTTCTGGTTGGGATACATTATGTGACCAGTTTGAACTGGCAGGGTACTGATGGACAACTAATATAAATGCCCTGCTGCAAAAGAAAGTCAGCAAGAGGCCACAGGGGTCAAATTCACCCAGCAGTTAGTTGTGTACCCAGAAACTATGAAAGATATTTAAGACATACAAGACATTATGAAGAACACTGTTCTCTTCTGCCTTTGAACTCTCTCCAGGACTCATCTTCTTTTCAGACTTTTGATATGTATGACAGCTATGTTGCAGTTCTGACTGTATGGATATTGCAATAAATGGTTCAAATTCTCAGGAAGTTGTGCCACGACTTATTCGTAGTGAACTGCTTAGATAATCACAGATTTCTGTTCTAAACTGTGAGCAAATCAGGACCTCTTCTATGTAAGACCAAAGAGGAAATTCCTGTCTTATTCTAAAAGGTAAAGAGAAATTGCAAGTTATTTCATTACTCTATCCCCTACCACTTCCAAAAGAAATTTCAATGATTCCTCCAAACCAGTGTTTTTTAAGTTGGCAGTCCACATTGACTTACAAAAGCAATTTCAGCCATGTGGATGTTCTGCCAAACTGTGCAAAATGCCCCTTGTCTCTAAGTCTTACAGAAAAACCTCTTAGAATTTTCTGAATGTCAAAAAATTTTCAAGCTGAGAGATCACAAGTAAGCATTTCTGAAGCATTTTACTTTTCAAAGCATGTTGGAATGCAGTCAATAGGGACTCTATTTCAGCAAAAGTAATTTATGAGTAGACTGGGTTTTCGCTAATTCCAGCCGAAGATGGTTGAGAAGAGGCTATCCATAAAATTATTTAAAGAGGGGTTTTTTTTACTTTCCCTGCCAACACTGTTCAACAAATTCTGTACTGCGTCTGGGCTTTATTACCCACAGAATGTTTTATATATACATTGAGGGGTTATTCCTTGCTACTCTTCCTGGAAACAGATTTTTCCATCTCCCAGATTGTATTCTTTTAGTGATCAGGAATTGGTCATAATTATTTGTCACCCTGGACCCTCTGTTATTATCTTACTCCAGTACTTTTAAAAAAGTTGCTATTATACTGTGCTTTTACTTTTAGGTGCCTCTATTTCATCATCTGTACTACTCAGCAAAACTATCAGTGAATCTTGAAGTGAATCACACATTTGTTACTATTTTGAGTATTTTAGTCTAAAACTGATTGTGACTTGAGACAGAAAAGATGAAAGAAAAAAAACCACAACCCTCACAAAATCATTAAATCAGGCAAAAACTATCCCAGACTTACAGAATATGAAAAGGATAGGGGAAAGGGAAGGAGGAGCTAGTGTGTGACAAAACCGGATTATGTTCTAGTAAGTCTTATTTGGACTAGATCAGCCAATGATGTTCATTGAGTTACAGATTTTCTGAAAAGGAAAAATGAAGATCTGTACCATTCCTTGAAAAAAGCACACCTACTTTAAAAGACAGAAGCGTGAATTTTATGTCACTGAAGTGACAGTAAAGGAGAAATTCTGTCTCTCTTCATTCATTTTTCTGAATACCTGTTTAAGGCATCCTTCTGTATAAACCATTTAACTGCTTGGCCTGAAGAACTTCAGAGTCACAGGTCTGCTGCTACCTTCTGAAAAAGACATAGTGAAAGCAATGCTAAAGGGGAAAAGCTTGATTAATAGGGTCCAACCTTCTTTTAGATAAAAGTATTGTGATATTGAAATATTTCTTAATATTGAAATAATATAATATTGAAATATTTCAAAATACATTTATTCCTAGAATAAGGAGTAGCTGGTGCTTTGCTCCACAACTAGATGAGTACGCAGATATTGCACTTATCACTGTGTTATTTATACATACAAAATATGAGCAAAATCAAAGCTGCTGGATATATTCGGACATAGATTATGTGTTTTCCTACAACAAAATGGCATAGTCATAGGGTAAATGCATACGAGTATGTATTGAGTGATATGAACATGCTGGGCTGATGCACACATAGCAGCCGCTGCAATGGTAAAAAAGGCTGTCTTCTCACAGCCAACTGGCTATTGCTTTCCAGGGAAGTTAAGCTCCATTTATACAGTCTTGTGCAGTTAAAAATGCATTTTCAAATAAAACTATAAGTAAGTACTGGTTTGGAGTGGGTTTGGGACAATTAAGCATCATTTTATTTAATTGATTATAAAAACAGTAGAATTTTATATACCAGATATCCACAACCTGCTACAGAGGACGTTGATAATAAGGTGGGTCATGTATGAAATAGAATAAGGAAGTCTTCAAACATAACTTGACTCAATAAGCTAAACTTATTTGTCAACCATACTGAGTCATAGATGTTTTATTGACTATTGTTTGTTGAAATTATCATGTTTATGAAAAAGTGATTGTTAAATGGAACAATAGATAGAAACAGGGATGTTAAAGATACAAAATAAATATGTGAAATATGACTGCAAGTGGAGATAATTCTATCACTCTGTTTTGTGACTGGAACAGGAATCAGGTGCATAGCCGTTAGCTCTGTCTCCCATTCGAGTTTCAGAAACAAGATATTCTATATTTTTCTTCAAAAGAAGGGAAATAGATTTTTAATTATTTTTTTTTAATAAAACTAACAAAGTCAAACTGACTGAATTATAAATTTAACTTTTACTTGAAATGGCAGTCAAATATTTACTGTTCTGGATCAACTCAAAGTGGCTGGTCAAAGGGTAGCCCTGAAACTTGATTTCTGTCTTAAGTTCAGTATGCAAAGGTGTGAAATTCCCAGCCTCATGTCTTAATTATTTTCAAATTCCTGCCTCCCTTTTTCCGCCAAAGGACTATGATGAACATTTTTTATAAAAATAAAAAAGATATTTATAATTAAATATTAATATTAGTAATAATGTTACTTACCTTTGTAGAAGATTAGAATACATTACTGTAAAAATGAGCATAATAAAGTCCAAAGAATTATTTCATGAAAAGATTTCTTAGATCAAGGATGAGCATTATTCAGGCTATTCTGCTTGTAAAGTCTGTGGAGATCTTATTTAACATTTTCGTTTAATGAAAGTATGTGCTAATTAACATATCAACATCCTATTACATACTGGGATTTTCTGTGATATTTAATACTAATCTCATACTTGAACTTTCCTAATTATTTTAATTAGCTTTGCTTTTTGTCCCACTTCATCTGACAGACAGTGGAGGATGTTACAAACAGCCTAACATCTGTACTTTTTATTATGAATGTAAATCACAGTGAAAATGATATACTATTATTACTATTAGCAATAGTAGTCCTGAGACTGAACCAAAAAGGTGTATGAAGAACTGCAGAAGTGCAGAAAGGCTTTAATTGGAATTTGTATTTGCATTGGATAAAAGTAGGAACAAGCAATGGACTGCAAGATGTAAGTTCTCCAGGTAAAGGCAAAATGACCTCTCAGACACATGATCGTTAAAGTTATGGACCTGTGGGCCGATATCCCAAGCAATGGAAACATGACAGAAAGCAGTCAACAAAAGAAGTAGATAAAATGAATAGTTTGTGGAAAGGAAAATGGAAAGGCAATGAAAATCAATTGTCTGTGATGAAAATTAGGGGAAGTACAAGAACAAGTGCTCTTGTAAGACTTCTGTTTGCACAGATGCTGAAATGGTCTGCAAGTTAGGGCAACTAACTGGGACTATATGAAACTACCAGCATGAGATCAAAGCTGTCCCTTTCATAGGGAGATATCTCTTCAAGTAAAGAGTCTCTGCAGACTCGAGACAGTTCCTGAGATGAAGTGCATCTTTTGACAAAAAACATGCAATCTGACCTAAGCAGAACTACGAAATTAGCAAAATTTTAAAATGTGATGTATGAAAAGAGACACTTCTATTTTTCCCACTTTTTTTTCAGGTGCTGCACACTTACAGTTTTTTAGGTATCTTCATATGTATGTAGGAGCTCATACTATAAATAGCCTGCTGTATTCTAAATTCTGCCTTCAGACAATGCAGGTCTTGGTTCAGAAATCAATAAGAGTAAGTAACCTGATCTAGCTGAAGATGTCCCTGCTCATTTTAGGGAAGTTGGACTAGATGGCCTTTAAAGGCCTCTTCCAACTCAAACTATTCTATGATTCTAAATAAGAAAGGAATATTAAAGAAGGACCAGAGGCTGATGACACATTGCACATTTTGAAAGTGTATCTGTTGAGCATCCTATCTTCTGATACACTCATAGAAAAAATAAAGGAAAGAAGGAGGAAAGAATTAAATAAGGGCCTACTCTTTCTCATACAAATCTTATAAATGTTTATTAATGATAATGGTCCTTCTTTAACAGTATTTTGTATTCAGTGTAACTCTTCTGGCCCATCACACATTGAGAGATTCAGGATGTGGACATCACCCTCTCTATTATCAAAGCAACAAATAAATAGAGACAAAAGGTTATTATAACCCTGTGATTAATATAAAAGATTGTACTCCAGACTTGAACTTTAGTTTGCTCAGCCCTTCCCAGACTTCTCTGATATTACCGGTTTTAACGTAACTCCTACATTTTTCCTCATGTAATTTTCCATTGATGTTAAGAAATCTACACAATATAAAAATAACTAAAAACAGAAGAAAGGAGGGTATTCTGGGTCACCTGTTAGTACCTAACAAAAATGTTCAGAGGAATTTAAATATATGGAAATGGGAAATGAGATTTAAAATATTAAGCTATCAGACACAAAATTTATTTTTGAGAATGTTTTCAAGAAAATTGATAAAAAATACATTATGAAAAGAAATCAATAACACATGTATACTTATGAAGAAATATAAAAATAATTTAAAAAAATCCAATTCCCTGAAGTATGTCATATTTTTTCTTGAAAATCACTGCCACATATGGCAAGACTGCCCTTCTTTATAATGAAGAACTTCAGTTCAGAGGGTAGCTATTCCATAAGTCTTTTATAATTATTAATATTGGGTAATCCATTTGTAATCAAGACAGAGTTTCCAAGATGGGGTTTTAATCTTTCTAAACTGATAAATATTATATCAAGTATATCTTTATGACACACTGCTAACTGACTGTTCTTGTTATGTGTCTTATGAGGCTTATATGAGCAAACCGTTGTTAAACAAATGACAATCTTCAATAGCCTTGTCTAAAAAAATGAAAGTCCAGTTTCCTGCTCAGTCAGGATTAAGTTCTACATTCAGTATCTTACTCTCCCCCAGATGGCATAGCTATTCAAACAAAATTCAGTTTGGCTTTGCACAATAAAAACTCTCTACACTAGTGGCAAAATGACTGGGACGTGCTGTTCTCTGAAATATATTTTTACAAAGCTAAAATCCCTAGTTAAAATATACATGTATATGTCTATGTAAATTGCCATGATCTTATTCAGGGAAACAAAAAAATATAGTAGTTAACAATAATCTTGAAAAATACAGAGATAAAATAGAAAATTAAGATTACATTTGGTTGTCATTACCTCAATAACATGAGTGATAGATTGAGAACAGACACAAACAAAAAGCCTTTGATTTGACATATATTTCAGAACACAGTGTTTAGTGGTGGGAAATTTTTTGGTCTGTCATTTAACCTTTTTTTTCCCATTTAACGAATGGAGTCAGAGGCTTGTCAGACTCAGTGGATCTTTTTAATAACAAAAAGCTGTCAAGGTAAGTGAGTCAAAAGGAGGTCCTTTGCAAATTTTATGAATCTTCTGCAGTATATGTTAGCTTTGAACCTGCCAGCTAGTCCTTACAGAAAGACACATGTAGTTTCATGCAACTGAGAGAAATCTTGGTTGGATTTAATGTCCTTCCAGTTGATTTAATTGCAGGAATACTTTTTAAATGAGGTCACATTAAGTTCACATGATGAGAGCACAAGAAGCAGACAAGGCTGTACCCTCACTTCAGTAAACTCAGAAGTCCCAATGATGTTTCCCTAATGATTGCTTTAAATATAATCCTGTTTTGATATGCAAAATTGTTCTTACTAAGAAATGGGCATACTGAATTTTTGTTTAGGTTAGCAAAGTATTACTTTGCTATAGCTGTTAAAGTAGAATTACTAGACTCTAAATGCATTCCTCCATTTTTGTTTGTGTTACATTTTTGGAAAGGGTAAGCTTTGCAATTTATATTTTATTATTTTGCAAGTTATGTTCTGTTTAACTTTATTTCAACAATGGCTATTCCCTGAGAGTTTTAATTAAAAACTTCTACGTTTTTGGCATATGCTGAGGTAAAAATTAAGACATATTGATCCAAGAAGCAAATATTGTCCAAGATTTACCCGTTTGTGAATAGCTTTTAAAGGGATGTGTTTGTCCAGATTGACATGAATATTTTATGTGTGCGTATTTCTACATGCCTATAGATGTTGATTCTCAGTTTGTTTTGCTATTTTAAAAATTATCAAAACCAAAATATGATAATTATTTTTAATAAAGAGAAAACAAAATCTATATTTCTGTTCCATCTGAATTCCCTAGAATAGTCTTCATTAATCTTGGCATGCTTTTTTTTTTTCCCTTTTGAACCTCACTCATTTATTTACAATGTTAAGAAAAACTTCCATTATATTTCTATTATAGTTGGCTGAATCAAATAAGTAAGTACAACAAAGAAACATTCAAGAGTTTACATATCCCTATTTTTATACTCCTTTATATAATTCAGTGCTAAAAGAGTGGTATATCCAATCTCAGTCTCTTCACCTATTCAAGAGTCAATATGTTTCAGCAATCACTGCTAGAAAAGTAACAACAGAAAGTCAGCTTCTACTCAACTATATACCTACAGGAGATCTTGAATGCAGCACTTAAAGTAGGAGGTCATGTTGCTGATTTTTGTTACTACTGAAGTGACAAAAAACAAGCAAAAATTCAAGACTTGTTCGGAGGCTCTTCTCACTAAAGTGCCAAAATGGCATTTCTAGAAACTGAAAAGTTTTATAAAGGTAATTTAGCCTTAAATTCTGGAGTTAAACTTAACATTTCTAACTGAGTAATGGGGACAAATATCTAGGATTCACCTGTGACAGATGAGTGGCAGCCCAATCTTGAGAATAATCTATACTGATGAATCACACTTACATACTTGCATTTCATTCTAGACACTGCAGAGACTGAAAAGTATCATTTTATTGTTCTGAGGGTGGAAGTAGGGTGAAATGTGTTTTCTGTTTTTATCTTTTGTATGCAAAGTTGAGATTTTAAAATTCTAAATAAAGGTAATTAAAAAAGAGGTGACTCAGTGTCCAGAAAAATGACATGTTTTCACCAGAGTTAAAGAATAATTTTACCTTTTATAGAATATTACCTTGTGTTTCTGTTATGATTTCTTGGCTACAAAATTATTTTGGGATGACGAGAATTGTTAGGAATTAATTGCTACTGTGAATATAAATACAGGAGAACAATAATGTTAGTTACTACTGTTATCATTTTATTTCAACATCTTCCGTGATGCCTGCTTTCCAAACCATGAATGTAGGTGGATCCTACTGGGAAGAACTGAGTTTACAGATGGGAGAATAATTTGTTCAGAGAATAACAAGTGATAGAAAAGGCCAATAAAAAGAAATGTTCTTTTCAATTTCAGTACAAAACCTTCTGTATAAATTTTCTGTAAATCAGAGATTGGTTTAACAGAAGGTTACAAGCACTCATTAGATTGAAAAATTAAGAGGTAGAAGCTGTCTGCTCATAGGTAAAGGGGGGAAAAAAGAGAAAGCAGAGAGAAGATGGAGATAACCAATTTTATTCAAAGTATTTGAATGCTGTTTTCTCATAATAAATTTATATATAATGTTTCCCCTGGATGTATTTTATATATTAATTTTTATTATCTTTTTTCAATAATGAAAAAAGGAAAGTGCATAACTATGTGCAGATCTCATCATAAGGATGACAAGCTTCAACAGAGTAAGAAACAGCATCATTGAAGTAACAAAGGTTCTTTACGTAGATAGGCATACACTTTAAACTATGACTGTTTCTAGAGACAGAGCAGATTGGAAGTTACTTGGAGTTATCAGGAGTTATTCTTCCAACCTCAATCCAATTCTAGCAGCTGAAAAGATGGAAACTCATAAGAAGAATAAGACAATGCAGCTGAAATTTTTTTCCTTTTTATATTTAATAATTTGGGGTTTGATTGTTTTGTTTAATTTACCTGATGTATTATTTTAGAGGTCTTGACAATAACATGGCTGCAGGCAGCCCTGCTGATACACAGTGTGAAGTTACAGCAGTCTCCAGCACAGCATGTGTTAACAGGCATCTCAGGTACAGCCATCTCATTGCAAAAGGGCTTAGAGAAAAAGGGGACTAATTGTACTTTTGCTCTCCTTGATGGTTGGCTGGTCAGGCTCATCAAAGCTTGTCACACTTGACAAAAGCCCATGAAACCATTCAGATCCCACACTTGTCCTCTAAGCATTAAACCATGGAAAGGAAGTATCTCTGGTATAAACTAAAGCAAAGTAACAAACTTCTCCCTTCATTCCACCAAACAATAGCCACATAACTTTCCTAATAATATTCAAATCATGAGTACACTTTTGTTCTCCTGGACTGACTTATTTTGGATACCAAAAAAAGTTTTAAAAGGTACTGAGGGATACTATTCAAATAAGCATCATAGAATGGTTAGAGTTGTAAGAGACCTTAAAGATCACGTAGTTCCAATCCCTACCATGGGCCGGAATATCTCCCGCTAGACCAGGTTACTCAAAGCCCCACCTAACTCAGCCTTGAACACTTACAGGGAAGGGGCATCCACAACTTCTGTGGGCAACCTGGTCCCACCAGGCCTCACCAACCTCCCAGTAAAGAATTTCTTCCTAACATCTAATCTAAATCTACCCTCTTTCAGTCCAGTTTGAAGCCATTACCCCTCGTACTATCACTGTACTCCCCCAGAGACCCTCTGCGTCTCTCCTGTAGGGCCCCTTTAAGTACTGGAAGGCTGCTATAAGGTCTCTTCTCCAGCCTGAACAGCCCCAACTATTTCAGCCTGTCTTCACAGGAGAGGTGTTCTACCCCTCTGATCATCCTCATGGGCTTCCTCTGGACCTGTTCCAACAGGCCCATATCCTTCCAGAGCTGGACACAGTACTCCAGGGGGAGTCTCACAAGAGCAGAGCAGGGGGACAGAAATCGTCTCTCTTGACCTGTGGTCATGTTTCTTTTGATACAGTCCAGCACGCAGTTGGCTTTCTGGGCAGCAGCTGCACATTGGTGACTCATGTTAAGCTTTTCATCCACCACACACCCAAGCCTTCTCCTCAGAGCTGCTCCCTCAAACCTGTAATTGTACTTGGGATTGCCCTAACTCACATGCAGGACTTACCACTTGGCCTGACTGAACTTCATGAGGTTCACACACCTCTTAAGTCTTTCACGGTCCCTCTGGATGGCATTCCTTCCCTCCAGTGTGTGGACTCCAAAACACAGTTTGGTGTTATTGGCAAACTTGCTGACAGTGTATTCTCTTCCAGTGTCCATGTCTCCGACAAAGATGTTAAGCAGCACCAGCCCCAGTGCTGACCTCTGAGAAATGTCATTTGTTACAGGTTTCCATTTGGACATCAAACTGTTGACCACGACACTTTGAGTCCAGCCATCCAGACAATTCCTTATCCACCGTCAAATCTATGTCTTTCCAATTTAGAGACTAGGATGTCATGCAGGATAGCGTCAAATGCTCAGTACAAATCTTTTCTTGTTGCCCTTGACATCCTTTGCCAGATTTTAATCTGTCAGTACTTTAGCTTTCCTAACTTGATCCCTGACTGCTTAGAAAATTTCTCTGTACTCCTCCCAGGACACCTGTCCTTGCTTCCACCCTCTCTGTACTTCATTTTTGTGTTTAAGTTTCTCCAGAAGCTCCTTGTTCATGCATACATCCCTTCTGGTGGTTTTCCCTGACTTTGTCTTAGTTGGGATGCATCACTTCTGAGCATGGAGGAGGTGATCCATGAGTATTAACCAATTTTCCTGGGTCTGTCTTCCCTCCAGGGCTTTCTCCTACGGTACTCTACCAAGCAGATCCCTGAAGAGGCCAAAGTCTTCTCTCCTGAATTCCAGGGTAGCAAGCTTACCGGGCACGCTCCTCACTGCTCTAAGGATCTTGAATTCTACCATCTCATGGGCACTGCAGCCAAGGCTGCACTTGAGCTGTACACTCTCCACTAGCTCTTCCTTATTGGAGAGAGTAAGGACCAGCATGGCATCTCTCCTCATTGTCTCCTTTATCAATTGGAAAAGAAAGTTATCATCAACACTTCCCTGGATTGCTTATGCCCTGCTATGTTTTCCCTCTATAAGGGTGGCTGAAGTCCGCCACAAGGACCAGGGCTTGTAAACATAAGGCTGCTCTTAATTGTCTATAGAGGACCTCATTCATTTGTTTTTCCAGGTTAGGTGTCATGCTGTAACAGCACCTGTCCCTGCCCTCCCTTTAATCCTGACCCATAAACTCTCGTACATTCCCAGGTGGAGCTCCATGCACCCCAACTGGTCACTGACATAGACCGTGACACTCTCTGTCGGGAGGGGCCCGGGAAGACATGCGGCCGACTCAATATGAGTGATAAAGCAAGCTCCAGTGTTTATTCGGATAGCTCAGATATTTATACACTTATTGTAAATTATGCCTACTTGTCACACACTAATTGGCTAGGCCTCTAAAGATTACAAGTTCATACACCTCCTACTTGCAGTTTCTGCTTCAAGTTTCTCCAACATTCCAGAAAGACGGTCTCCCTCTCCCCTTGTTTATCATTCTCGCAGGGTCTGTGTGACCTTGGCTCTTCTTCCTTGTCAGCGTAACTTGCAGTTCTCACTGAGGCCTACTGTGGCTAAAATCCTACTTATGCTAAACACTTAAGCTAACAAGAGGATTGCTTGTACAATGCTTCCGTGGATCCAGGGCCCTGCTCCCGCAGCCATTCTGCAACAACTCTCTCCTCTTTTTCTTTGCCTGTCCTTCTTTCAGACTCTGTACGCTTCCATTCCAAGACTTCAGTTACAGGAGACATCCCACTATGTCTTTGTGATGCCAGTCAGATCATAGTCCTGCAGGCATGTACATGTCTCTAACTCCTCCTGTTTATTTCCCATGCTACGTGCGTTTGATGAAGCTAGCTTATCGGTTGGAGCGGGTGGAATTCCTTTAAACTGCGCTCCAGGTAATTTTCTGCTGACCTGTGACCCTTCTCCAGTTCTGGGCATATATTATTGGCATTGGCATCATACTGGTAAAAGTGGGATGGATTGACATTCCCCTCCCTTGACAACTACAGTTTAAAGCCTTCTTCACAAGCTTGGCAAGCCTCAGACTAGTACTTTTCCCCTTCTATGATGAGTGGATGTCATCAGGCCACAGTAGGCCAGGTTTCTCAAATCAAGTCTATGATCTAAGCAGCCAAACCCCTGATTGTGGCACCAAGGTTGTGGTCTTCTATTGAATTGCCAGATTGACCCTATCATCAACCCCCTTCCATTTGACCAGAAGTCTTGATACTCAAATTCCTTGAGTTCGTCCTTCGCTGGATTCACCCCCATATATATCCCAGGAGATTTTGTTTAAAATAGCCCTAAATAGAAGTTTATCTGTTGGGTTTCGGGTTTTTGTTTTTGTTTGGTTTTTTTCTTTTGTTTTGTTGTTGTTGTTGTTGTTTTTTTTGTTTGCTTGTTTGTTTGCTTCTTTTTCTTTATTTGGTTTTGTTGTGGTTTTTTTTTTTGGAGGGGGTGTTGGGGGTGGTGGTTGTTGCTTTTTTCTTTTTCTTCTTTTTTTTTTTTCTTTTTTTCTGCATCTGCTGCCATACATATAAGATATAGTGTCACAAAAAGGACTGCAAGAACCTTCTAAGACATGGTAGAAGTTTGTGCTTGGGTCCTTCAGGCTCTTAGATTCTTAGTCCCCTTGTACCTAGAGCAAAGTAAAAAGCAGATGTCTCTTCTGTATCAAAGTAAAATATATTAAGGTTATGAACATGTTTTCGCTCTCTTTTACTTTAACATGTTCTCTGGAACATTATTTTTTAGCAAAAACAGATGGCAAATTACTAGACCCACAATCTGCATAAATTAAACATGCCTGGACCATACTCTAGCATCGAAATGGGTGGCACAAAATTGCTCATATTCATACTGTTTAACTCTTTTACCCTCCAACACACTGGTCACACTGAAACTGCCTGCTGAAAATATTTTTTTCGCTGTGCTAGCTCTCAAATATTAGCATGGTCCAAATCTGTGCCATGGACCAGTCTGGCCAGTAAAATAATTTAAATAATATAAATGACTGAACTCATATTTATGAATGACAAAAAAAATCATATTTAAGAGTTGCTAATGAAATTGAAATATGTAGATATTTTGATACTTACTGTATATCTTTAGCTTGACATCATATTTTAAAAGCAGATACTTTAAAGAGTTGACTTTTTGTTAAGCAACATATTAAGGGAAAATCAAAGAATGTCTTTTTAATGTTGAGTTTATACAATGAAGTCTGAACATAGACTTTAAAAAATTGAGTCCACATTATAGTTTACTAGGATAAATAATCAATTGGTCTAGATATGAAACATAAGAAAGTGATTTACTGAGCAATAAATCTGTTTAAAGGACTAAAAAGCCAGAGAGTAAATTAGTACTAATCTAAGGACCTGTGCATTCTACCTGCAAGCTATCAAGATGATTCGTTCTAGCTCCTGTGATCCACATAAATAGGTTAATCTGATGGATATAAACTGAAACAAGATGGGTTCAGACTGGATATAAGGAGAGACATTTTTACTGTGAGGACAGTCAAGTTTTTTATTTGTCTGTATTCTTTTACTCTATAATACTCAGTAATTATAACTGAAGAGGGGAGTGTACACAAAAATGAAGAGTTTTCTGAAAGCAAAATTAAACTGTCATAAAAAAGAATGAAATTCTCGCAAAGAGGCAAAATCCTGAACTAATTATGCACTGAATAGAGAGATGCTGAAAGAATTATAACAAATATAAAAATTACAAAACTATCAAACTTACTACTGAGAACAATAAGAAAATCAAGCTATTTTAGCATATTTCCTTCAAATTCATTGGAGAGAATAGCAAAAGTTTATCATATCTCTCCCTAATTAATGCACCTCAGGTCAGTGAAATACTCTATTAACTGTTCTGATTAGGTCAATTCTGCTGGAATGTTCTTCAGATTTAACAGCTAATAAAAGTGTGAAGAAGTGTCAATTCAGAAGTGCATTTAATTAAAATAAAATTACAAACAATGACAGCATAAATTCTTATTTTAAGAAATTTTACAGCAGCCCTGAGGAGAAGGACTTGGTTGTGTTGGTGGACGAGAAGCTCATCATGGCCCAGAAACATGCACTCACAACTCAGAAATCTAACAAGGCAACTATTGCACTTAATTTACATTCATTATAGAGAATGTTAGAGGATTTGGGGAGGGCGTACTTTGTGGTAGTACTAGCAAATTACTGTTGTTCTCAATTTCCTTTTCTCACTGTCAATCCTAAAACACTTGAGTGTATTTAGCACATATTTGCACATTGAACCTTACACACTGAATTCACTGGGATTTAACCATTGTAGTACCTCTTTAAATTTAGGAGGGTGTTGGTGGTTTTGGTAGTTGTTTTGTTTCGTTTTGTTTTTTTGTTTGTTGTGGTGTTGTTTTTCTAATATTTTAACTACAAGAAACAAAGCCTACCAAAGCAAGGAGTTGATGTATCTGGGTAGAATTATTAACATGTACATAAATGTCATACCAAGGAAAAATATTTTCTTTCCTTTTCTGTCAAAAGGGAAGTTTTACTACCCATTTCTTTTGTGTATAAACATTATGCAGCACAATGGTGAAGTTCAGATTTCAAAATTACTTGTTTATTTTGCATTTCAGTATATTATTTCCTTTAATCACCATTTTAAAGTATGAAAAATATAACAACAGTACTGTTATAGTGAAAGACAAGGGTCAAAAATTTTGATGCTGAGATTCCATTTTCCAGTAAGCTACATAAGCAGGGCATCTGTTCTCAGAAATCTTAGTAATTTGGAGTAGAGATATATGGAGCTAGTATGTTTAACTTACTGGGATAGATATAGGCTGTGCTTCACACTGTCTGCTTGCCTCGATCCCTGTTTCTCTCTGGGGTCCTGGTATCTTAATCACCCCTGTATGTACATGCTCGTTTGCCCTTGGATCTCCCCTGGAGTGAGCCAGCTATTTACTTCCAAAACAATGCTTCAGATTTGACAGAGTAGCTGCTCCACAGTCTGCCCCAAACACACGGTATGAATGTGTCATGCATGACTTCTTCCACCTGGCATAGTCCTCTATTCCTATCTGACTGGGACTTGCACCTTCCAATATGTCAACATGTCCTCACACTGTGCCCCAAGGAAACACATGCTGCTAGTGTCCTCTAGTCAAAGACATCAGTCTTTTATTATGTTTGGTGTTTTGAACTGAAAAAAAAAAAAATAAAAAAAAAATAAAAAAAATAAAATTGAAAAACATTTCTCAGTAAAACTTAATTCAAATGTTACTGTCTCTGCACTAGCCACCAGTCCACTCCTGCCAGGGCTAGAAAGGAAATATAAACTAACATCTGCAGCTGGTTGCGCAGCCGGCTCCTTCCCCCAGACTGCTTTCCTTGTGTTGGAAAATAGCCACAGGCATCCAATAATAGAGTTATGCTTAGGTTCTTTCAAGCACAAACTTTAGGAACTACCTGCTCAAAACAAGACTTGTGACTTGATTGTTTCTGAAAATAAAGAGAGAAGGGTTTACCCCCTTTATCACCATTTTACCCTAACTGTGAAGGACATTTGCTTTGCATTAGCTTCTCTCTCTGTCTGGGTTTCTAACGAGTCTCTTCCACTTTCCACCACCCTACCAGTCAAGATATATATATTAGTCTAGGTGATGTCATCCTTTACTGCCCATGTTGACTCTGGACTGCAGCCCAGACAAAACCTATTCCGGAAAATACTAATTTTGTGTAATACTTCATAGCTGTTCTGTCATTATGATGTATATTTTCATCACAAATACTAACTTCAATTTGGATTCTGATCAAAATCAGTGTCATTCATATATGGTTAGAACTGAAATACAATAATCTTTTTGTCTGTTCATTTTAAAATCTGATTCTAACTGTTTTTCCTGTAAAGGATTTCCAACCAATTATGTGGAGGATTCTAGAAGTAAGTAAAATGATATCTCAAAAAAAGAAAATTAATTTTTAATAGCTTAGCATTTCTTTTCTATGTAGGAGAGATGCAAGCACAATACAGATATGAGAGTGGAAAAGGAGGAAAAAAGTCTACAGAATTGTTAGAGATTTTTTTTTCACAAGCCTTGTTAGTAAATGAGGCAGAAAAGGAGGGCTATGTCTTCCAAGTCTCCTAGTAATGCTATGCATTAAAAAGATAGGTATGAAAAGTTCTGGGAGTTTTTTTCACTAGAGATGCTGCTGTTGCAAGCTTTCCGTATCACTTCTGTAGTATGACTGTGCTTTATTTGTAGCAGCAGACGATTAAGAAATCTGATACCCAGCAGGTTGTTCTGAGATGTGGGTGTAAGAGAACATTCATATACAAAGGTTAAACTACTCACTCTGTCACTGATGCTGTTGTGGTTAGAAATTTTCATGCCTTGTCTGAAGATGAACATCATAACAAGTTTGTAAATGGATATAGTCTATCTTTTCTGAAAGGCAAACATATACAAGCAGCATTATAACCCCTGCATTTTATATCAGCTCTTTAATGCTCAAGAAGCACATTTAAAAGCACCTGCAAGCTCACTGCTGGTCTTTCTGTGACAATACACAGCACAATAGACTCTAATTTAGGCAGAACTCTGACTCATTGTACACCTAGCACAAACTGCATTTAATTCTATAATACTCAATAATAAAACCGTTGAATCATATACAAACATTCCTCAACCCTATTTTCTCATTTGACAAGTGCTTTTAATTAGGTTTCTCCATAGTTTCTTAGCTTAATTTAAAGAATTTACCACTACAGGATCTTCACGGTTGTAGATCTGTAAAGATACTTATTTTAATCGCACAAAGGAACAATGGCTAAACTGCTGAGAGCAGTTTTCTCCCTATACCAGAAAAATCTTATTTAAAAAGAAAAAAAGAACCTTACAAATTTGAACTTAAAAAAATATTCAAAATGATGCATATGAACGAAATATTGTCCAGAAGGAATAAAGTCCAAAACACACTTACAGCTTGGATGCTTATAGCAACTGTTGTTAACAGTGTCTAATAATTCTAACAAATATGAAGCCAGGCAAAAATGCCAGAAGATCAGTGTGGATGAGCAAGGAGCTCCTCAAAAAATTCAAACAGGAAAAGAACGCATACAGGGACAGAAAGTAAGCAGGGAGTGATAACTTGGGAGAAACACAGAAACATTGAGCACCCAGGGATAAAGTCAGGAAAGCTAAAGCCCAAACGAAACTGAATCTGACCATATCAAAGAAAGTAAGACAGGTTTCTATAGGTCCATTCTTGAAAAAAAGGAAGACTAGGAAAATGTGGGCCTATCGCTCAAAAAGACAGAGGACCTACAGGTGGCTGAGGTACTGACTGCCTTCTTTGCCTCAGTCTTTACAAGCAGGACTGGCCTTCAGGAAACCCAGGTCTGAGAGACCAGGGGAAAAGGTTGGAGCAAGGAAGATGTACCCCTTGTGTAAGAGCATCAGGACAGAAAATACTTCAGTAAAACTGATATGCAGAAGGTCGTGGGCCCTGATGTGATGCACCTGTGAATGTTGAGGGAGTTGACAGATGTCATTGTGAGGCCACTCACAATAAACTTTGAGTGATCACAGGGACTGGGAAAAGTGCTAGGAAACATAAGGAAACCAGAAGTCACTTTTGTCTTCAAAGACAGTGAGGTGGACTCAGTGAACTACAGGCCAGCAGCTCTGGAGTCCTCAACACAGAAAGGACATGGACCTGCTGGAATGGGTCCAGTGGAGGGTCTTGAAGATGGTCAGAGACATGGAGCACCTTTCCTATGAAGACAGGCTGAGAAGGTTGGGGCTGTTCAGCCTGGAGAAGAGAAGGCTTTGGGGAGACCTTATAGCAGCCTTCCAGTATCTGAAGGAAGCCTACAGGAGAGCTGGAGAGGGACTCTTTGTCAGGAAGTCTAGTGACAGGACGAGGGGTAGTGGTTTTAAACTGGAAGAGGGGAGATTTAGATTAGATATTAGGAAGAAGTTCTTTACTGTGAGGGTGGTGAGGCACTGGAACAGGTTGCCCAGGGAAGTTGTTGATGCCCCATCCCTGAAAGTGTTCAAGGCCAGGTTGGATGGGGTTTTGAGTAACTTGGTCTAGAGGGAGGTGTCCTTGCCCATGGAACTTGGTGATCTGTAAGGTCCTTTCCAACTCTAACCATTCTATGATTCCATGGTTTTATAAATTCAGGCCTGCAGATCTTCATACATCCTCAACTGTTGTATAGACTCACTGCTGTTCATAGAGCAGGTTACAAATGCATAAATGAACAATTCCCACTCTCAATTTTATATTTTAAATGAAAGAAAACTGGATCTTTACTGATAACTTAATTCATAAATCATGATATTGATTAACATGTCATAATAGGTAAAAATTGACTAGATCAGGTTGTTCCAGGGAGACCTTCATCATTTAATATGCACATGAATTGGCCAGAGAAAATGCTATGGAAGAAAGCAGTAATTCACTAATGCATGGATCAGAAAAAAGACTTTCAAGGCTTGATTTCTTATAGGTACTTCCAAAAGAAAAAAAAAATTATCTCCATTTAACAAAGTACTGCAATCATTAAATTCCCCCTGGATTCAGTCTGTAATGTTGAATATGTAAATATGTTTTAAATGTATTTTGATTATTTGGAACATAATCTTATCTCATATAAGATATGTGAGAGTTGCAGTGAGAGATTGTTCATGTATTGAAGCAGGTCTATGATACAGATGTGGGGAAAAACCCCACCACCTACAATTTGGTCAGGTACACAGGCTTTGTAAGAACATTAGGGAATTTCTTCCTTCCTACATGACATGCAACTGAACAATCTACCAAATCTTCTCAAACTACTTTTCTTTTTAATATGGGTAATGCATAACGTAAGAATGCAAGTTGCACATAAAGAAAATCTTGCATTAGCTTCTTCTATTGATCCATTAGACTGCACTAACAATATAGGAGCAGGAAATATCATAGTGTGAAAAATATTATGGACATTTTAAATTATTAGTATCAGTCATATTAAAACATAAGCATGACTATTTCTGGATGTTTGTGAAGGACAAACACTCCAATGCAAATTCCTTTTACACCTAAGAACTGAATACTATGTGCAATTACAAGCCCTTCATAATTTATTACTATTGGATATAAAGTGTAAAAAGTCATCCGAGCTGTATGGAGCTAGAATCTTAAATGAATATGATGTATTTAAAGATTGCAGGCAGATGAATGAAAATCTCAGAAATTCTAATTAGGATACTGTGGAATTAATTTTACTAAAAGGACAAGATTTAGTCCAAGACACAGCCATTTATTATAAACGATTTCTCCCTTTTTCCCTTTTGCACATTGGAATTTTTCATCAGTTCTGAGAGAGGATACAAAAGAAAGAATATATTCCTCATGTTACTTTGGGTTTCCCAGAAATTCTGATTTTCCTAGAGTAATTAATAGTTACTCTTTAAATATACAATATTGATTTTTTACTGTATGCAGATGTTCTAAACACTTGGAAATAATTTTACCCAGCTCTGCAAAACATTTAACATCTTCTGTCAAGACTTTCACTTAGTGATTCAGTCATTTTGACTTTTTTCTTAGGACTGAAGAACTTATTTTGGAATTAATACCTTTACAGGTCAAATTTATTTTGTCATACTCTGGGGTTTGGACATCTTTAGTTTTACTTCAGAATAATGATTTACTTCCTCACTGGGCTTATTTTCTCACTCAAGCTTTTCTGTATGTGCATTTACTGTTCTAGGGTTAGGAAAAATCACTATACCAACTTTATAAAGCATTATTCAAACTCTCTGTTATTCTTTTATTTAAAGAGAGTAATTTTAACCTACTGCATTGCCTGTGATGCTGTGCTCCATTATACAGCTGGTTGGACATCTTTAAAATCCGGCTTATTTTCAGTTTTTGGCATGCTTTTGTTGGCAGGAAAATTCTTAAGCTTGAATCTCAGATATTTGTATTTGATTAGAAACTTCCAAAGGGTAGCTGGATTGTTCCCTGACCTTTCTGTCATTCAAGCTCTTAAACATCTACAGATGTATCATCAAAACAGATACAAAACCTGTCTGCTACATTAACGATTAGCTACTAGAGAAGACAGATTGCGCAAGCAGATAATGAGTTGTTCCGGTTGCTTGTCAGCATTCGTAGTCAGTTCATGGAGCAATTGAACCACATAGGTAGATGTCAGATGCAAACTGACTGGCTATGCAAGCAGAATATATTTGAACCATTAGCTGACAGTGACATAAAATCAGAAATACTACATCCTAAAATAAATAAATAAATAAATAAATAAATAAATAAATAAATAAGTGTTAAAAAAGAGAAAATTTACCTCTAGATAAAAGTGTCAGTAAAAGTGTGGACCTTATTGTCTTTTTATTTTTCAGCAGTATAAGAGGAATGCTAGAAAATGGATTCTTAGAGGTCAAAAGGAGAGGAACTTGCTTTCTTGCTCAAACTTTCCTTTCTTGCTGCAGAGTAGTGGAAGAGTAAAACCTTTGTATATTACTTTTTTTTAGCAACCTCCCCAGGTTACTTTTTCCTGCTGCAGATTTATCTTGGTGCTTAGGTCACAACATCTTGGTAATCTTGAGATTCTCAGGAAAAAAAAGTAAGAAAAAAATGTATTAGAGTTGCTACCTCAGTTGTGAAGTTAAAAAATAAATTCTTTTGAATGTTGAACTTGGGGATGCTTGTGGATGAGAAGTTGAACATGAGCTGGCAGTGTGCACTGGCAGCCCAGAAAGCCAACCATATCCTGGGCTGCATCAAAAGAAGTGTGACCAGCAGCTCGCGGGAGGTGATTCTCCTCCTCTACTCTGCACTCGTGAGACCCCACCCGGAGTACTGTGTCCAGCTCTGGAGTCCTCAACACAGAAAGGACATGGACCTGTCGGAACGGGCCCAGCGGGGGGTCATGAAGATGGTCGGAGGGATGAAGCACCTCTCCTATGAAGACAGGCTGAGAAGGTTGGGGCTGTTCAGCCTGGAGAAGGCTTTGGGGAGACCTTATAGCAGCCTTCCAGTATCTGAAGGAAGCCTACAGGAGAGCTGGAGAGGGACTCTTTGTCAGGAAGTCTAGTGACAGGACGAGGGGTAGTGGTTTTAAACTGGAAGAGGGGAAATTTAGATTAGATATTAGGAAGAAGTTCTTTACTGTGAGGGTGGTGAGGCACTGGAACAGGTTGCCCAGAGAAGGTGTGGGNGTATAACTACCCAATAAAATCACTATATAATAATGATTTTTCATAATAATTTTTATTTCTGTGAATTATTTTTACTTTAAGAGTATCAATGTACGAAGGATGAAATGATCAACATACAATCTTTACCAGTCTAAAAAGGGCAAAACCTTTTGCTTCTACCAGACCAGAGAAATTTCGCTGTGTACATTCCATTGAATAAGATTTTTATTTTTTTAAGAATAGTTATAGAGAACATTTGTATGCTTACCTTCTCCAGTGACCTCTTAAACTTAAAACTGAAAGCCTTAAAACTTCTTTTCAGCTTTCATTTAACCTGGAGGTATCTAAACAAGCCAGAAATCTCTTATCAATATTTTCTTAAATCCTGAACTGGTCTGGTTTCATTCCCAGATGGTTGGCAGTTTCTCAGTTTATCAGAGAGGGTGATAGGTTTATTTTTCAGGTTCATGGAATACATTTATAGACCAGGAAGTGCTATTTTGTCTCATAATTTTTGCATAAGTGGTCCACTGCCTTTTAAAAAATGTCAGTCATTAAACATCCTCTCCAAACCTGAAATTGTGGTTAAGGCATTAACTTTTCCCACTCTTCCAAGGCCAATTAATCTGAAATAGTATATAGCACATCTTAGCAGGTGTGGCTGAGTACTGCTTTCACATTCTGGCCAATATATCCTATGGGCATAGGTTCAAGACATTCTGTGTTACAACAAAAATTGTGGAGTTGAACTTGCAGTTAAAAAAGAAATTCAGTAGAAATGTTTATTTTTTTGAACCAACTTTCCTAGTCATTAATTATCTAGAAATCAAACAAAGCTTGACATCGTTACTATGAAATAAAGCACCTCCTATCTGCCATTATGAAATATAGGGTAGAAGCTTTTGCTGCCAGAACTGTTGTTTCTGACCGCAGATCCCATGTAAATAGTCTTTCTTGCAGTTTCTTATTCACAGGGACAAAACCAACTTTCGTCAATTTTTTTTCATGATCATTTTCTGTTTGCTAGGTGTCAGCACCTGACTATTCAAAGTAATGCCTCTTTTGGATGCTATTTCAAGATTCTTGTTTCTTGTCATACATGAGAAGTTAAACGGGTGTCTCATTTTGGTCTTCAAGGGTGACCAAGGGTCAATCACTGCAGCGTCTGAATGAACGCTGAGGAAATATGTCAGGATATGCAGGACCTGCCTGGATAGGAAGCAGTGTCCCTAATAACTAAAATACAAAGAACTTCTAAGATGGTTTTGGAATTAAGGTTCCTTCTCTTTTCTACTTCAGAGCAAATGTAGTGTCTTGCTTTGGATCAGACGTTCCAAAAGAACTGGGCCTCTGATGAGTGCTCTGACTTATATGACAGTATCCCTTCATGAAAGGGATATATCTGATAATATGGCAGACTGAATTCTAATTTTGTAAGGACAGAAGAAATGAAGAGTATAGCAGGTGGATGGTTAGAAAACATAATGGATGACTTCATGATAGAAGGGTGAGGGAAGAAGACTCGAGTCATGAATTTTCACTAATGCCATCACACATGGTTGCAACTGTCTTTAACCAGTGATACCTATGACCTTAATTTCTTCTGCCATTGGCAGTGGTGATTTTATTAGCCCATATCTGATTTGCTCCTTTATTACTATCATACCTTGCAATGCTGCTCCCATCTCTTTTAAGTTCTATAAACGGTACTTGATCTGTAGTAGGATAAAAGTTAGCTTTCTTTTTATCCTACTTTTCCTTTCAATCCTCTCCACTACCTTTGTGGCCAATTAACTTTCTGTATTTTACCACAGTTCTACTTCATACTTCCCCAGGATGTGTTAATCTACAGCAGCGGATACCATTGTATTTCACTCCCTGGTCTCTCTTGGTTTTCTTTTGACAATCAATTTTGATGCAAGTCAAGCACTAAAACATTAAAGAAGATCTGCTGCTGCTTATAATTTTTGTCTTCCTTGAAGACACAGAGTAGTTTCAGGTTTGTGGGGTTTTTTTGAGGATCTTTTTTTGTGGGATCATTTTTTTTAATAAAATACTTCTGTTTTTAAAAAGAGTAAACACAAAGCACAAGTTGTGTTACAAGCATGACATTTTTCAGACCTTTTGACAATTAAAATTCTATTCTTAATGCTATTTTATTAACAACTTAACTATCCTCTTAGTCAATTGCAGTCTCATAGTCCTCAAGTGCTATCAGAGGAGTGTTTATGATTCTTGTGAATTTTCCCTGCTACAATGTCATTTACATTTCCTTACTCTCCTGCATGTCCTTTCCTCTTTGTTTTGCTTTTGACTATTCATCACGTCATGTCTCCCCTACTGCATGTTCTAGTATCCACCTGTTTTTAATTCTGAAGTCTAGTTGTAGCTTATTACTTTTATGTATTGTCCTGACATATTTGCTTAATTAATTTGATATCTGTATGTATTTAATTAATATTTAATTTAATGTTATGTTGTCTTTTAACATCTTCTCCACAAGAAGCTTTTATTTTCTTTTCCATTCTGTGGTCATTTGATCTCAGGCCAGCCTGAATGTTGAACTGATTGCATGCCTATTACTTTCCAAAATTTTTTAAATGCTATTCGTGTTGTCTCAGCTCTTCAGCATGATTAAAGTTTGGTTTTCTATTTTCCTATGCAGTTCACAAATTAAGTACTTTCAAAACACAGATGGAATTGAAACTATAATTCTGAATTCATTTAAAAGGAAAAAAAAAATAATCCAACATGTTAAATAGGAAGAATACAACTAATATAGTATTTATATTTATGAAAATAAAATTAAGCTAACCTTTGCAGATAGAAACATTCTATGTAATTTAATAGTAAACAATGCTAATAGTGGTCTACATTTTCAGTAGCAACTATATAAGTATATTAAAAATTGAAAAAAAGCCCTTTATTTAAAGAAATATTTTAATATTTCTAAAACTTTTATTAAAAGTAAAACAACAAGAAAATTTCATGTTCTCTCTGTCTGTAGAATTGTTGTCTTTAAATTTTAGAAAGCCATTCACTGGAAACACTCATTCTATGCAATCTGATTGGGAGTTCATTAGTCCAAGTGAAACTTCTTATTTTGTGGTTTGTCCAACATCCTGACATTGCCTTTGACTCTTGTGATGTTAATTATCTTAGTTTTGACAAATTCCATTATTTCTTTATTTGGATGAATATTGAAACTTTCTGAAGCCTAACAAGGAAAACAAATACATTGCCCTCTTCACATGTGGCCCAGTGAATACTCAGTACTCAAGTTTCTTTTAGTTTTCTCACATTCTTACAGATTCCTTAAGATTTTCACTTTCCATTTATATTGGGGAAAAAAAAAACCCACCACCACTCTATTCTCACAAGAAACCAATAAAGACTATAATGGAAATGAATTTACTTTCACGAATACCTCTGTAAGTTTCATTATATAGTACTAGACATCCTTAATATATATATATTTACCTTACAATACAATTTCCTCCAACTAGAATTTCAATGAATATCATCAAATATATAATTATTTATCAGTTTCCCACACCTTTATAACCTTTCATTACAGCTGTATTCGAACTATATGACTGGATCATGTATACATGCAACTGTAATCAGCATAACTGTTAGCACATCTGAACAAATAATATGTAGGGTACTTCTGCTACTGAGTTTATAAAAATTTCCTGCAAGACTTCCTAAAAGCTAAGATAGATTGCTTAAAAAAATATTTTGTCACTGTACTGCTTGTATACTCTTTATTGCTGTGTGCATGCGATTCCCTGGCACTGAAAAGTAAGTAAATACAAAAGGGGTGTCAGGTGTTTGGGTACATGACTATGTACTGCTTGTATTGGAAAAGTAGTAATTTTCAAACGTACTATTGCACTAAAAACAATTGATGTTGACTCAAAATAAACCAAAGGAAAGAAACTACAGGTCAGAGGCTGGATCTACATACATTCATTGCATCTAATGAATGAACATCTAATGAATTTTATCTTGTAAAAACTGGTATAGTAGCAGGGTACCAGTCACTGTAATTCAGGATGACATTTAAAAAAGATATTTATTGAAATTTCTTTATTATCCTAAAAAAAGAAAAAGGTTCATGTGAATGTTATTTTCACTGAAAGAAAAGACAAGATGAAGAACATCAGCCTTCCTATAACTGCTAAAAACACTGAAGTAGGCTATAATTTTCTGTTGCTACAAAGAATACTCAAATTCATTAATCATTTCAGCAAGAAAAAGTTTTAAACTTATCGTTACTAGTGGTTTAGTTAACAGTCTTACGGCACAAACTAAAGCAAATTTCTTTAAACAGATGGCAACATGATATTTTTAAAAAAAAAAAAACTTTAGGAAGCAACATTTCATCCAACTTAGTCATGAAAATACCTAATTAAGAGTAAAAGTCAAACTCCTTTTACCTTTAATTTAAATGCATGCATAAAAGCCTAAGAAAAATAGCATTATGGAATCAGAATAATTTGGGTCAGCAGGAATTTCTGGTCAGCCCTCCTGCTCAAATCAGGATTAGTTAGATTGTCTGACTGATAAGAAAATGTAGTTAGCCCTGAACACCTCCAAGGATGGTTGGTCCATAGCCTCTTTGTGTAACCTATCTTGTGTTTGACTACCCTCAGACAAAATAAGCAAGTAAGTAAATCACTAATGAAATGAAATCTTAATATCTAATACTAAGTTCCTATGTTTCATCTGTTGCTTCTGTCCCGTTATTGTGGACATCCAAAAAGAGTGTGATTTCCTCTATCCTCTGATCAGGTACTTGAAGACAGCAATTTGCCTGTGCTGCTTCTTCTCTTTTCCAGGTAGAACAGGCTATCTTTTTCAATCTCTTGTTGTACATCCTATGCTCTACACCCTGACCACCTTTCTGACTTTCACTAGACTATCTTCAACATGTCCCAGTCTCTTTTACTGGGGAGCCAACACTGGACGCAGCACCCAGATGTGTCTCACCAGGGCTGCAAAAAAGGATCATATCCTTTAACCTAATGGCAATGCTCTGCCTAAAGCAGCTCAGGAGACTGTTGGCCTTTCTTGCTGACAGACCACACCTTCAATTGATCAGTTTTTTCACTAGGAGCAACAGGGCATTTTCTGTAAAGTTGCTCTCAAGAGTTCAGACCCAAGCCTGTACCAGTGCATGGGTTTATTTCTTCCCAGGTGCAGGACTTTAGATTTCCCTTTGCTAAACTTTATGAGGTTCCTGTTGGCTCATTTCTCCAGCCTGTCAAGGTCCCTGCCATGGTATCCCTACTCTCCTGTGTACTGACCACTATCCCCAGTCTGGTGTTCTTCACAAAGTTGCTGAGAGTATACTCCACTCTGTCATCTAGGTTTGTAAACATTAGACATTAGACATTATTGATCCCAGTACTCATCCCTGATACCTCAAGTTTCTAGCATGGATCTGGACTTTATATTACCTTGTTCACTTTATCCACTAAACCACATCTCTGCAAGAAGCTTTAAAGCCTTAGCTTGAAAAGTCAAACACAAATTTTACACCCACATGAGCCAAACTTAATGTGAAGTTAGTTGAACTTTCCTATTATTACTTTAATTGAGTTATCAAATTATAAATGCTACTTTAGAGTGAAACATGAAAAATATGCTGGAAGGACAGAAAATGTTTTATCAGGGTTAGATGGTCTAAAGACTTCATACTAGTCTTTGCAACACAAGTTTTTATGTGTTGTTACCTTGAAACATTCCTTTTAAAAAAGCTCTGTTGAATACTGTCTTTTGTAACGTCATAAATGTTTTAACAACAGTCTTCATGTTACTTACTCTGAAGGACAGCCATTCAATATGAATTTACTTGTATCATATGTCCCACCACTGAACTTCAGATGAAACATGGAAGAGGGGAAGTCTGCTTGAACCCACAATTTACAAGGTGAGAAACAGCATAAAAGAGGGAAATCCCTATTCATTTTAGCTCAGAAAGTGTCTCTGCATAATATGGAAGTGACAAAGTGACACAGCAGCTTACATACAACATACAATGAGCCTTCTTTCAGGTGAGGCTAACAATTTCCTATCAGAGAACTGCTACTGACATTGCATTGTCATTTTCAAGTGCATTTTTTAGTCTCTAGCTACATGCTGCTTCTGCCATCCTTGAAGTTTTTGACTTTTTCTTCTGTCATATATGATAAGGGCATCAGCCTTTGTGGAAAATCTGATTTTTAGCTGGAACAGATCTCATGCTTCACATGGGACCTGCTAGGACATTGGGAATTGAACTGCTAGCAGTGTCTTCAGAGTTTCAGTCAGAAAGAATTTAGTAGAAAAAAATCTTTTCCTAAACCAGTCTCTGGATGACTCCTAGTCTGCAATGATATTGATGTTGAAATGCATTAAAATTTTATTGATCTGCTTTAGGGAGTGAAATTCCACAGCAGTCTAAGTTTTGTGCTGAATGGGCTGGCTTCACTACAGATCAGAGGTATTTTGGAAGTACCATAATTCAGAAATGAAAGATTATCTGGGTAGATTGACCCCCATGTGAGATACTGATGTCAGTGAGAAAATGCTTACACATTGATTTCTCTAATGAAAAGCTGTAAGTCTTATATTGTTATATTAAACTTCCTTCGCAGTTCAATAATACGAAAACTAAAGGCTTGTTTTTCCCTTTTCTCCCACTTAATTTTTTATATAAATGTGAGTATCCATGTGATTAAATGGATAAAAAATACGTATCCTCTAAGTTTAGAGGTATAATAGACAAAGAAGGGTAAAAGATAATTTCATCTTCATGCTTACTCAGACTGCCATGATCAAGGTTTCCCTTCAACATGAAGATTAAGTAAATTTTTTACAGAAAAAAAGTGTCTGCAACTGTTGCCACCTGCCTAGGGAAAAAAAAATATGCATAATTACCAACATTAATAGTTTTGAGGTATATTTTTGTTAGTTTAGTAAAAGAAAGTTCATAATTTGACAATAACTGACCATATTTTTTTATATACTCTTTTTTATAGCTATTTTTGACATCTTTTTTTAAGCAAAATGTTATTTATTTGGATATATTAGGTATGTCGTAGCCACTTTGAGCATTTACATGACTCCTCTAGATTAATATGCATGTTTGTAATTATTTCCTGTAATGGAAAGAGACAGAGCAGACATTTTTGCAGACCTTTTTGAATTCACAGAATATAAGTCATCATGATTATTAACCTGTAAGACTGCAAAAGGTCATGGAAGTAGAAAAAAATATTGGACAGTAAGAGATTACAGTGAGCTTCTGCACTTTGATCCCCTTTCATAAGAGGATATAAGGAAAGCAAGACTTCTTTGTCATAATTTTGTTCCTTCTTGTCATGGTTCTTTCAAACTTACTGATGAATGTTTCATATTCTAGTTACTTTTTCTGATACTGAAAAAAGAAGGATCCTGATATCCCTGTATTTAAACTTCATAAATTACATCATAATATTATGTTCTCTGGACTTTCATATGATAGTGTAAATATTTTCATATCATGTCCCTAAACTAGTCTGCTTTCTTGTCAGGATGCTTGGAATAGACACTAAATTCCAAGCTAATGTTAGTTATATTTCAGCAGGTGAAGAGTAATCCCTGTACATCTATACATTATGATTTGAACAAGGTAGTAAATAAGTCATTGCAGCATATTTAGTAGAAAACTTGAAAACAGACTGCAAATGCAAGCTGTATATTAGTATTATTAATAGGACATTGACTGTTTTATCAGTAATTGGAATTAAAACAGAGAGGATGAAAGAGTATTTTATTGTTGTTGATATTACTGGTATTTACATTATTTTAAGCAGGGTGGTAGAGTATGTTCTGTATTTCAAAGTGCTGGCTCAGACTATCAACTCCTAAATATCCTGAAGGTAAAACACTGCAGTATGTGATTTGTTGCCAAACACACTGCATTTCATGGTAAGTAATGCTTCTCTGTTGATTTCAGTTATGAAAAAAAAACAACAAGCAAAAGTGTAAAAAATTGTGTTGGCTTTGTCTCCAAATGATTAGAAGAAAAATGAAAGGAAAAAACCTATTGCTTTAAAGGAACAACATAAAAGAATGTCAAAAATAAATAGAACTTCCACAAATGTAATCTTAAAACAAAACAAAAACCAAAAAAAAAAAAAAAAAAAAAAAAAAAGGGAATCATCTAAAAGTTTCTGGGTATTCCTTTTTCTAAAGGAATGCCAGAATTTATTCCAACCATTAAATGGGATAGTATATTACTTTAAAAGAAAATTACATGCATTTTGCTGAGAACAGCATTCATAAAATTAATAAGTATAAAAGGCATACATTAGGAAGAGAAATATAAAACATTAGCATGCTTTGCTTGAGTATGTAGGACAGCAAAATCTCTTCTCCTCCTTTTTTAGGAGGTCAACTCATTTTAAGATGGCAGTGTTTCAGAATACTTCTGTCCTGGTTTCCAGCAGGGTCGGGGTTGATTCTCCCATGGCTCTAGCAGGCACAGCTATTCCACCCCATGTGCGCCAGGCCCAGGGGCAGCAGGGAGCTAGCCGGGAAGGGGAGGGGCCACAACCGGAAGTGGGCATGGTGATGTCACGGTGTAGGCGTATATATGGACGGGCGGTGCCTGGGTGCGTCTCGGCGGCATCGGTGGCGGTCGGGGCGGCGCGGACTGCGGTCGGTATTGTACTCATGTTTATACCCTCCATCCATGTTACTGTTTCCCTGTAATACTTGTTGTTCTGGTGAACAGTTTTTATCTCAACCCACGAGTCTGCCTTTTCCTTCTGATCCTCTCCTCACCACTGTTGGGAGTCAGAGCTGACAGGCTGCCACATGGTGCTTTTCTTGCCACCAAGGCCAAACCACAACAACTTCCAATTTATTTATTCTGCATATTATTGAAATTTGTTTTATTAGTGTACCCACCATAAAAAATCCCTGCATCTTGGAGTTTGAACTAGGTGCAGGTGAAATGTCGGGTATTGGAGAGATCAACACCTTTTATAATGTTATAGGAAGTCCATTGTAAGAAATGTATGTAAAATACCAGATTTGATAATGGTTTCATTTTGTGGACAGCTTCCAGTACCTAGAGAGAGCCAGGAGGGGCTGCTAGCTCTTGAAAGAGCTGCTAGCTTATGATAAACCGGATCTGGATGGGATTTCCAGGGCAGTGGTTCTCTGGAAACTCTTTTTGGTTTCCAGAAGAAGCTATCTGTAAGTCCCTTGACTCATCCTGGCATTAACAGCAATTATTAATTGTCCGTTGGCAGCAATCCAAAAAGAACTACATGAAGAACACCTTTTGGCTAACACACACAAATCTAAAATAACTACATAAGAATTAATGGACGTTTATCATGTAATTATGGGTTTGGCACATAGGGAGGGAGGTATGGAGAGGAGAGAGAGCAAGAGGGAGAGAGAGAAGGGAATTTGACTCCACTCACCACGAAACTTAAGGACAAGTATAATTCTCCTCACTTTACTTTCATGAAAAAGTGAATGGCCCCCTCTCTCACACACTCTTTCTGTCTATTTTCATAATGCTATCAGAGACTTCTAATTTTAGTCAGCCATTTTTGCTGTCAATTTCTTTAAATCGTAATTGGATGATCTTCCATATTCTGGCAGGACCCTCTGTCAGAGAAATTCTTAGGGTTATAGCCCCTATCTGATGAAAATAAGAGTTGTTGAATTTACAAAGGATTAACAAAAGTTATGGGTTTTTTTTTTTATTCTTGGTTGAAACCCCAATTTATCAGCAAGTATTTTTAAGGAACCCAATAACAAAAGACATATGCTTGTACATCTGTATTCCTGAATTTACTTTCCATCAAAAAAGCCTTTGTGTTTATGAATATGGTCATCTGAGTGGGTGTTTTATTGAGAATTTGGACCTTTGCAGTCATGCTTCTTACCCCCAACCGTAGAGATATCAAATGCATAGGCACAGTCTGAACTTATTTCCCTAAATCAGTTTAAGTTTTGCACTTTATTTGAGTGTACATTTGGCTCTTAGTCACATGCAAAAGCCCTACACACAGCAAAATAGTGCTTGCTTTGTTTGCCAAAGTTTTGCAAGAAGTCCTTAGTTCATCTGATTAAGCTGGGATGTGGAAGGGCTTTTACTTTGAGACAAAGCATGAGAGCGAAGAATCTAATCTTCCATCTTCCATCCTTACTGATGGCAATTTTCACATTCATATTGATGTCTCAATTGTCCCTCTAGACTCATTTTTCCTTGCCCTTAATTTTTTTTTTGTGATTCTTAGCCATGACTCATCTCTCCCACTCTTCAACATAGTATATCCTCAGATTTTTCTATTACCAACCTTATTTGCTTTGACCTGAAGCCCATTCTAGTCACACACTGTTTATAGCCTCCTTTATATGGATACTGTAATAATTAATTCTGAAGTTTTCTGACCATTTTTTATAGTCATACTTAATTTTTAACTTTCCAGTTCTTCCTTTTTTTAATCAATAGAGTTAATGTATATCACACACTTTCTGCTGTTAAACTTCCTGGGTGTCTATGACCTTTTTTGTATTACTGCAACAAAGGTTAGTAAACTCATTTTTTCTAGCCACAAAAAGTACTTCATTTCTGTACTTCACACTACTACGAAGGATCTATGAGGTAGTGCTGTTGACTTTTTTGGTTTTTATTGTTATTCTTTTCTCCCTTTGATTTATGCTGTATTCCATATCAAGCATTATCATTTCTACATTATCTGTAACTCCAACAGCTACGGTCCTTGACGCCATTCTCCAGCCACATGGCATTTGTTGACTTTTCCATCAACTTATGTGTCACCATCTAGTATGTCGATTCCTTCACCTGTCACTCTTGTACTTTATTCATGTGAAGACTTCCATTTATTTTCCTTGTCACATCCTTCTCACTACAAGATTAACTGTTCCTTACGATTCTCATTCCCTTTTGGTCTAGTTCCATCACCTCATCTTTTCCTCAGCTTTTCTAACCTTTTTACTTTTTTTTTCCTCACAAAACATGAAAACAAAATGTATATGCTTTCTTCCAGGTTTTGCCCACCTTTGTATGTAGCTGTTTTGATGCTTTCTTTCATTCTTTCATTACTGAAATGCAGATGGTTTAAGTGAGTGCCATGGCATATTCACAGTGTGTGTAAATTTCCATTTCATTTCAGTTACCAAAAACTTGGAAATCTGTCTTATTCCTAAGAGATAAAAACAAACTAACTAGCAAGATATAAATAAAATATATTTCCTACTGCTGGCCTACTTAGCTAGTCAGAGATGGCAATGTAATTATCAGATGTAAATATACACAAAAAGAATCACAAATGGCATTCTTCTAAATAATTATTAGCTGGACCATGGGAAAAATTCTGTGCATTCCATGCTATGCAATCACTGTTACACGTGAAGAGTACTCCCATCCATGCCATAACCAGCCATTTTCTCCAGGAAAATACTGCGGGAAATGATGTCAAAGGCTTTACTAAAGTTCCAGTAAACAATATACACAGCCTTTCCCTCATCCACTATGTGGATTATGATGCATATGAAGGAGTACAAAACTGGGGTTACAGCAGAAACCTTGAAGACACATTCCAGATACCAGAGATAAAAACAGACTCCAGAATTGTCAACAGCTTGTGCATCATAAGTTATAGATAACAATACAATCTCAGGAAGTGGGAAAAACTGATTTTATGGGCAACATTAAAAGGTAATGTCCTAGTTTCCGGGAGGGATAGGGTTAATTCTCCCCTGGCTCTAGCAGGGGCACAGGTATTCCACCCCATGTGAGCCACGCCCAGGGGGTAGCAGGGAGCTGGGGAAAAGGAGGGGAGACAGGAAGTGGGAGGTGGTGCAGACCAGAGATGGTCCAGGCTGCCCCTGGGTGAGGTTGGTGTTGTAATTGTGTTTATATCCTTCTCCATCCATGTTACTGTTACTGTTTCCCTTGTTCTATTTGTTGTTCTGTTAAACAGTTTTTGTCCCAACCTACGAGTTTTGCCTTTTTCTTCCAAATCTCTCCTCACAGCTGTGGGATGTTTGAGAGAGCAGGGCTGCCACGTGGTTATTTGTTGCTGTCTGGTAAATATCTAATACATACTAAAAAGCCATACGTATAGTGGTGTTGAAAATAACTGAGAACTGCAGACAAGTGGAGGAAGAGGAATGTGTGTGAAAACTGAAGAAGACTGGCCTAATGTGAACCCTACAACAGGGAAGAATAAACTATAGCTATTGACATCACAGTCTTTCAAACAGAGGAGATGGAAATGCTCACCATGACAATGACTGCCTACCTGGAAAAGGCATCAGGGCGCTCACGACTTGTCATAACCATGGTCCCCAAACTTTTGTCAATACAGTGTAAGGGTGAATGTAGCACAGAGAAAAAGTAAGAGGTACTAGGAGATACAACGCTGCAACAGTGTTTAAGAGATGTGGTTTATATTACTAAGTACTTTAGACTGGGATTCTTAGGATCATCATAACCAGTTGAACAATTTGGATTAAACTATTGAAGCATTAAGTAGATTGAAAATAAAATGTAACAATTTATTAACAATATAGCTTGTGTTGTATTTTAAGCAAATAAAATGGCCTATTCAGTTTCTGACGTTAGAATTCATTTTCTTTTTTGGCCTTCTGAAGCCTTTGCAGTTAGTACAACTTAGCACTAAAACTATTACAATAAAACTCTCACAATTTACAGCTTGTTTCAAATATAACCAACAGAAAGAGATGGAATAAGTAGTTTAATTTTTCAAAGACTAAACTTTTCAATCTCTGTCTTTAGAAACTGATATTACAGATAAATGTTGTCAGGATAAAAAAAATAGTATTATTCAGAAGATGATCAGAATAAGGTTTTCATTAAAACGTGAAGAATAGCCCAGTAGCTGTTCTTGTAAATATTAAAGGACTTAACTTGAATGATTCTTTAAAAATTTATCTGACATTTGAGAGATATTACAGTTCATACCTTAAATGTTTAACAGGCTAGATTATTAACCTATATAAATTGGCATAGAATCACTAGAAATAAGTACACACCATATATTGAAGTTTTTATAGAAACTCTTTCCATTTGCTGACAAGAATGAACAATAGTAAAAACTGTTTTAAAAATTACAGGAAATTCTTCACTAGAGTCAACTTTGTTTCTGAGCACCTGAATGACTATGGTAGTCTTCATGCTTTTAATATATCTGGAGCTATGGAAAAATCTGGTGGTCATCTTGTAAAATTTAGCAGTTCTACACCTTGTAAGTTTTTAATCACCCACAACACTGGCATATATGTTAATCATCTAGTCATTGAAACAATACAAGGAAACAAGTGTATACAGAACATTTTGTTCCTTCTTTTTAAAAAATTTCTTTCTTTTAGTTGAAGAATATAAAATCTAATAGCTCATGTTACATGGCACAGATGTTAGAAATCATAAATTTGAATTTTCTATGAACCTAGTCTTCTAAGTCTAATATTTAATATGTATTCTGTTGTGTATCTCTAAAAACAGATACAATGGTCTCTGTTTTTAAACAAAAAAGGTCAACGAGGTTTTACAGAAACTCTAGGAAGAACATGAGACACTGGCAGTTTAATTTTTACTGTCTCAGATTAGTAGAAGAGAACTTTTTAAACACAGATTTCAAACACACAGACATGCAAAAAACCAACCCGAACTGTTTCAGCATTTTTAATTAATTTAGAATTCAGTAACTTTATGTTTAAACTCTTTTTTTGAATTTATTTAATAATTTGACAGAAATATCTGATTTCAAAACAGTTGTCTACTTGCTGGTGCATGTATAACCTGAAAAAAAGAGTTGCGTGCCCTTGGTGTTGATAACTATACTGTAAGTCAAATATTTACTCCTGTTCTAAAAATTGAAGAATTGTTCAGGCTTAGTCCTAGAAATGTGTGTTACAAGAAACACAGGGAAGAACAATTCTCTATCTGCTCTGAGTAGATGTTTCTTTTTAAATTACTGGTTTGCTTCTCTGATTTAATTCTAATAAATTTTTGTCATGTTAGTGGACCTAGTATCACCAGTCTGTGTTTTAAATATTGTTTGACTTTTACTACACCCAGGAAGGATCAGGTTGGCTAGAACAGCAACAAAATAATGATCACAAAATCACAGAACAAAGAAGGTACCTGTGGATCAAGCTAGTCAACTACAGCAGGGTGCTCGGGGCTGTGTCCAGTGGGGTTTTTAATATGTCCAAACTGAACACTCCACAGCCTCTTTGGACAACCTGTTCCAGGATTTGACCACCAACACAGTAAAAAACAAACAAACCAAACAACAAAACTTTCTTATGTTTAAGTGAAATTTTCTGCTTTTCCATTTTAATTCATTTCCTTGTCTAGTATGCCAGTGACAAGTGTCTAATTCCATTTTCTTTATTCTTTTCCATCAACTACTCACAAACAAGGATTCCATGAGCCTTCTTTTCTCCCAGCTGCAGAGTTACAGCTCTGTCAGTCCTCTAGAGTAGCATTGCTCTCTATTGACCAACCTCCAGATGAATTTCATGCTACTGAGCTTAATGCCTTGATCCTGGCAGTTCAGTCAGTTTTCAATCCACTTCACTGTACACTTGTCCATGAAAAATACTATGGGAGAAGCATGTTGCTAAAGTCAAGATAAACAACATTCACTGTTCTTCTCTCATCATCAAGCCAGTTATCCCATTGTGGAAGGCTATGAGGTCGGTCAGGCAAGATTTCCCCTAGTAAATGCATCCTACCTACTCTTGGTTACTTTCTTGTCCTTAATATCTATAGAGATGGTGTCAAGAAGCATTTTCTCCACTACCTTTACAGGGACTGAGGTAAGGCTTACCAGTCTGTAGTTCCTTGGATCATCCTTCTTGCTCTTTCTGTAGTTAAGATCTTTCTTCCAGTGAAAGTTGTCACCTCCCTCCCATGTTGTTCCTAGTTTAAAGGTCTCCTGTCCAGGTTAGACAACCTATTGGCAAAGATGCATTTACCTCACTTTATCAGGTAGATTCCATGTCTTCCTAGAAGTCTTCAATGCTCAAAGCCTGTCCTATGGTTGTAAAATCCAAATCCCTCTGTATAGAAAAGGTATGAGATCCACTGCGTTCAATGGACTCCAGGGACGAGAGATTCCTCTCTTTCTAAAATCTTATATCATTTCTGATGCTGGGAACTGCAAGAAGATAAAGCACTAAGTGTTCCTCTGATCAGGACATAGCATGCTGCACAGATGCCATCTATGGTGTAGTTTGTCTATCTCCGGTTTCACTAGTATTCTGGCAGGTTCTTGCTCACAGGACAGATTCCTCAGTCACAGCCAGCAATCAAATCTGGAATGTGGGCACAACTTTGAAAAGTCCCTTGGACAATACACTCAAGCATTCTTCTCTCATTAAAAAGTTTGAGGTCATGAACAGGTGCTTATAATACTCCAAGTGGTCAAGAAAATACACTATACATATTTTTATTATTAAATACACATTGACTGTGTGTACATTGACTAATTATGCACTTACTACACATTAATTAATTAATTATACTATTGATTAACTGTAATTTGATTATAAATTGGACAGATGGCATACATCATACAGAGATATGACCCTAAATTAGCCATTCTGTAGATCACTAACTGCTTGTACAACTGTCTTCTGAGCTCAATACTACATAGATCTGCAGATCATCTAATGTGAGGCATCTCTTTCAGTTCCTGTCACTCACACATCTTACAGTTCTCAACACAGTGTAGAGTAAAATTACATATAAAAAGAAAGATAGTTAAGACATTGTCAATAATAGTTCAATAGATAGGATAGATTCCTACTATTAGGTGTAGGGCTGTAAAACAGATATCGGGTCCTTGGAGTCAAACTCCTTGTTCCTCAGATCTAAGGGATATTTATGAAGAGGTAGCTTCTTAATTGTGAGTTAAGAACCATGGCAGCATTGTAAAATCCACAAAGCAGATTATACTATTTCTCCCACTTTTAGGAAAAGTGAGTTGGTACAAATCGGTAGCAATGTTGTTATCTCTAGAAGGCTGAGCATACACTTGACATTTTGTATAAGAAATGTGAAGTTTTACTGAGGATACACAGCACCACTTTGTAATACTTTAAATGACTGTATTTGAAGTGTTCTGAAATAACAAATGATAAACTGCATGAAAAAAGGACAACGTTAATGAGATGAGGCCAAAGTGCTGAAATATCAGACAAGAATGGTGAGAGAAATTCCCTCAAGAATTTGTGATGAACAGTCACAAGAGGCAAATCTGACCCTGCTCTCACTTATAAGAATGAATTAATATCTTCTTAAGGCTGACCTGTTTCATTGCTGCTATTTTTCACATTTCAGTGATCCTACTCCTTATGGTATAATTTGAAGAGGAGTTGCTGGTGCTTTTGAGAAAGAATGACCAAACAGCTTTCAGTGTGTATCTATAGCCTGAGGCAGAATTAACACTCGAAGTATATGAACCTTTTTACCCTTTTAAGTATGTTATGCAACCAAATGAGATGCTTCTGAGGCAATCTTGGGTAGACTTGTGCCTGATTTATGTTTTATTTTTCTCCTTTTAAGTTTCTGCTGCTTTTTTACAACACCTGGAAATTTTGATGGTTTGGATCATTCCTTGCAGTGTTTTTGGATGTTGATTTGATTTCTCCAGGTGATATTTTTACTCATTGTTTCTGTCTTCTGGGAGGATTCTTTACTTACTAATTTATGTATGTATTTATTTATATACTACATGAAATGATGGTATGGTAGAAAAGTTGGAAAGCTCCCACTGAAGTCTGTGGACTATATTAACTCTTTCCCAAAGTTTCATTTAATCACTCTTCTAGTAAGGGCTGCTTCAAGAGCTTTGCATGCTGACTGAAGAAGTTTCTTGTCCAACGGTTTCCAGTGTCAGTAGCACATGGGTGGAATGCAGGAAAAGATATTCTGTGTTTTCTATATGTCCCATGTAGGGCATAAGAAATCACATCAAAGTGTAGTGATTCACAAAATAGAGCATATTGTCTATGCTGACCTTGGTGAATTCACTTCATGCCCCACTGAATGTAACCGTTAATTTCATGTTAGTTTGTGGGGCTTTTTTTATATCACCTAGTCCAGTACCCCAATTCCTCACCACTGTCTGAAATTTCATCTGTGTCTTTCTATTATATGTCTACACTATTTTCCATGTTGGAGTATTTTTTGTTTTGTTTTTGTTTTGCTTTTGTGGGGTTTTTTTTGATTGTTTGTTTTGTTTTGTTTTGTTTTGTTTTCTGTCTTGTACATTTAAATCACCTCTGCATAGGTAGGATCTGCCTGGTAAACTTCAGAACTAGAAATGAAGATCTCAGCATTAGTTCTGACTACTGAAAAAATGGAAAAAATTAAACAACTGTTATTTATACTAGTACAATAACAATTTTAAGATTGTATATTAACAAAAGTGCATAATGTCAGAACACCTACTTCTTCTTCAGTCTCCAGTATGTATTTTCTTTTCTTCCAGTAGCTGTAATTGCCAGATGGTATCCAGAAATGAAAATTTTATACCATGATTGAATAAAAAAAAGAATTAAAACAAATACAGCATTCTTACTGCAAAATGGCCATCTTAAATACTCTGTCTTATCTCACATTATAAGTCTCTTAAGTTCACTGCTTTGTCTCTGATTATAGGTGATGTTTTCAGAAAGTAATTTCCATAAGGATTATGTAAGGTAACAGAAAAAATATCATGCCAGTAAAGTGACTAATATTGCAGTCCCAATAAAATTACGTGAAATCTGAATTCACCAATTTGAGCCATCAGAAAAAAACTTACTCAGCACTCCATTTGCTAAAAGTTGTATATGCTGAAGAGTCACTGGAAACTGGTTAAAAATTATTAAACAGAAAAATCTCAAAACCTTTACTGAATCTCAACCAATGTAAGAGGCATGGATGTTATGAATAAACTAATTCTGAATATCTTTATTGAGCATCCTAACCTTGGTTCACCTGAAGTCAGTTTAAATCATCTTACTTCACTTCAATCACATAAAAAAAGAAAGTTATATCTCCTAAAATTCCAGATACATTGTCATCTTCATTTGTTCAAGAAGCAATCACAAATTCAGATAAGAAAACATGAAAAAACTATCAATGCTTTACATTACTTGTCCTCTTGCTCGTGCTTCTTCACATGTTTTTGTCTTTCATCATATTGTATTAATTAGAATTTTTATGTTTATATATTTCATGTGTACAGCGGCTGTGAATTACTATAATATAACTAATCATAGCAGCAATACAAAATATATGTAAATGGAGGCAATTTTTTGTATGAGGACTCTGACATTAATATCTGCTTAATAAATCACTTACTATACTGTCGTGGTTTAGCCTCGGCGGCAACAAAAGCGCCACATGGCAGTCCGTTGGTTCTGCTGCCCCACAGCGGTGTGGAGAGAATGAGAAAGAAAAGGCAGACTCGTGGGTTGAGATAAAAACTGTTTACCAGAACAACAGGTATTGCAGAGAAACAGTAACACAGCTGGAGGATACAAACACGAGTACGATACTGACCGCAGCCCGCGCCGCCCCGACCACCACCGATGCCGCCGAGAGGCAGCCTGACGCCGTCCGTCCATATATACGCCTA
>VXBW01004356.1:6679-20854 GCA_013400375.1 Thinocorus orbignyianus
ATAAAAAAAAAAAAAAAAAAAAAAAAAAGTAAAAAAAAAGTGTAACATAGGTTTTTTGCAATAAATGTTACTTGTTTCATCTGCCCTAAAACTATTAAGTGATGTTTAAATTTTTTACATTAACATAATTTACTCATGTCTGAAAGGAGTGTGTAATGGAGTAAATTGTTGTGAACATAAACCTGAAAAACAACATTTTATTCAAAAAAATAAAGCAAAATACAGGCTTTATTTTTTCAGTTCTGTGGCCACTAAAGTAGGGACCAGCTGTCTTCAGGTGATTATTCCTTGACATCTCAGTTATCATATCTGGCAGCCCATATAGTTCTTCCATTATATTTAATAACTTCTACTTGTAGTTGCCAGTTTGCTATTACTCAGAGATCCGAAGTTCTTTCTGCTTGACTATATCCCTGTAGAATATAAATGAGTATTAAGATAGATTGTGAAAGAAATATTTCATATCAGTGAAGAGCTCACCAAGAGTTAAACCACTTTAGCATAGAAGTGAGATAAGGCAGTCAGAGCAAAATCAGGATTTTGATCTGGAAATAATGTCTTGAGGTTTGAATAAACTAAATTCGTGCTTTCTTTATGAAAAAAACATAAATCAGTTCTGGTATTCCTCTTACAATAATGCGTTAACTATAACTGATGCAAGGCTAACATGGTTTCATTTCTTTCCCAGGCATAGCAAAATCACAAGTCTGGTCCACTTATGACAAAGCTCCTACCTGAGCATCTACTGGTGTTTGTGAACAACCTTCCATTGCTTTACATTGTTTCAAAGGAAGCCTCAGATCATACAAAATTTCATGCACCTCGCTCTCTCCATGATTCATTAACCATAATTCAAACAGTATGTAATCTGCAAAAACAGGAGAAAAATTGAACATTGTGTCAAAAATGTGATGTAAACTAGATTGTTTAAGGCAACTGTGTTTTGTGTTAACGGCTTTGTATGAATTTATATAAATTACTGACAAATCCAGAAACACTAGGAAAAGACCTAGAGTTTTTGTGTATCTAGCTTCAATCCATGAAGTATTTTAAAATATGTGCTTGTTCATACTTTTTCAGCAGACAGTCCTAGTACCAAGTAATAGAGTAAACATGAATTTCATATGTGATTTTTCATCGTGATTCAGCCAGATTTTGGTTGCCTTAACAACACAAGGAGGGTAGATTATAGAAATAAATTAACAAGCCTAATCTTTATTCCATCTGATACCTCTTTATGTCTATAACAAAAATCAAAGTTTATTTAGGTACTAATTGAGAGATACTGCCAGACCTGCAGACTTTTCAAATAAAAAAGGTAGTCCAAAGTGCTGCTTGAGGACAAGCACAATGCAATTGTATGATTTAGCACAATGTTAAAATTTATTACCTATTTTATTGTAAAATAGTATGAAATAATTATAATCTTTTAGAAAATAGAAAGTAAAAATACTGAGATCTTATAAGTTCTTTGGCATTGTGAGTTATGTTACAATCATTCCTCTGCTATATCACGTTACATGATCACCATGATAGCCTGACTGGGTTAAGGAATAGGAATTTCTTGATAAATGGGAATACCTTAAAAATAAACATCTCTCCTATGAAGAAAAGCTGAGAAAATGTGGTTGTTCATCCTGGTGAAGAGAAGGCTCAAAGGAGACAATTTTGCAGCCTTTCAATATACAAAGGCAGCTTATAAGAAAGACAGAGAAAGATGAAAGACTTTTTTACCAAGGCCTATAGTGAAAGAACAAGGGGAAACTATTTTAAACCAAAAGAGAGTAGCTTTAGATTGGACATAAAAAAGAAATTTTTTATTATCAGGGTGGTGAAACACTGGAACAGGCTGCACAGAGAAGTTGTGGATGACCTATTATCAGAATTGTTCAAGGTCAGGTCGGACGGGGCTTTGAGCAACCTTACCTAGTAAAGAAAGAAGTCCCTGCATGTTGGGGCGCATTGGACAAGATGGTCTTTGAAGGTCCCTTTCAACACAAACCATTCTATGATTCTGTCATTCTGTGGTTCTATGGGATCTTCTTGAGTAGATTGTTGGCTTACAGACATAGTTTGGTGGTGGATTTGGTAGGTTAGCTTAATGGCTGGACTCAATTATCTTAAGGGTCTTTCCAACCTAAATGATTCCTATGATTCTATTTCATTTGGAGATACACTATTTCTTTAATTAATTCATTTCTGTTTGATTTTTATTAAAGCATATTTTGTACTCGATTTGTAGTTAAGGTGAAATAGTATAAGCAAAGAAATGGGAATCCATGCAGTTAAAGATTTTTCTTGTACAGAACTCTTGTATCCACTGTTTGGTTCTTTTACCTCATAGATACACAAAAACCTTAGGGGGCGAAGGGGAGAGAAAAAGGAGGGGAGGGGAAAAGACACTAAGAACCTTTAAAAAGCAGATTATTTATTCAACTTTTTCTTTTTTTGTTGCAAGATGTTTGCAGATTTTCTGCAGTGCAAAGCTTTGACCAATTTACTGTGTGTTTAGCACAAGTGAAGGACCATTAGTTGTTTCCTAATATTTAATTTTCCTTCCTTTGACATTCCAAGAAAAAAAGCAACACATATTTCTTGAAGCGCACAGCGTGCAAAGTAACACCTACCAAACTTCTCACTTATGTCATAAATGTCTAAGACAAACTGAGCTTTTATAGGCATAGAAGACTATTGGGTAATAGCCTTTGAAATAGTATGTAGGGAAAGTCATGTGACAGAAAACCAATGAGACCCTGCATTTATACTCCACCTACAAATACAGAAAGAGAACCTGATGCATACTGTTGAAAACAGCTGGTTCCAAAAAGTGGAGATACAGCTTGGTTGCTGTTGCATACCACTCTCTAAGTGTTAACAGTAGAGACAAAGTCTACCATTTATTTTGTCTTTAAAAATGCTCTTTCAGAACCCAGAGGAACATGTCTAAATAAACACCAAGCAAAAATTAATTTTGTTTATCTCTTTGCTACTGGGTGGGATTTTGGGATTTTTTTTTTTTAAGTCTTCTTCTTGTTGTTGTTGCTATTTTGTTTTTTATTGTTGGTGGTTTTGTTGTGTTTGAGGGAGAGGGTTTTTTTGTTTATTTTGGTGAAAGTGAGATCTTCACAAAGCATATTTTGCCAGACATCTTCACCTATGTAGATGTATTCTTTTTCTTGGCATGTTTACAATTAATTGCAGACACAGAAGAATGAGGTTTCTTCACTCTGGTGTAAGGATGAATATTGACATTGATCTATAGTATTCACCTGGGATGAACTGTAAGATACTTCTGTTTCTAGAATGACAAATTATATATCCGTACTGTCACTTATAACAGATCCAATTAAATCTTGCCTTTTCAAGCGTAGTAGTTAGAATATATATTTTATACTTGTGGCTAGTAAGACTAAATTGGAAAGGGAAGGCAGATGGAGGGAAGAACTGAATTTTCTAAGGTGCAACAGAGGACTATGCAAGATAAAAATGTTGCTAATATATTCAAAGTGGTGACTGCTGTGGTAAAACTGTACGTTAAAAAGTTATGATTAATCACATTAAATGTTTTTGTCCTAAAACTTGACAGTGTTTTTTCAATTGCTAAGCATTTGAGGGGTAGGAAAATTAAATAATTTTTCTCTATATCTCTTGCAGATAAACATAATGAACATATACAGACAGAGTTGCCACAATAAAGGGAAGAATAGCCGTAATCGCCACAAATGATCTAACATGTTAGCCTCCCTCTTTGTTTTTAACCTTGCTTGTTGAAAAGGTGAAAATCTGCTAGGACTGGGATAGAGGACTTGGAGAAATCACACCCAAGTGGGAGAAAGCCAACTGGACATGGTAGTTTAAAGTTGCTAGGTATAGTCTTCAAAGATTAACTTTGTCAGACTTTTAATCTCCAATGAGCTTCTTTTCTAAGCAGCTTATCAACTGTGTATAGTTAATTGTGTAGTTTCTTCTGGACTGTAGTTTTGTTCCTTAATCAAATTCCAAACTTGCAGTTGTAAAAATTGCACAAGTCTGTAGCATTTATAAAAGTGGATTCAAATTTAACTTCAAACCAGTCATGAATTATTGTATCATTCTAATTTAAATTAATGATTTTTTTTTTTTCTTATGATTTTATGGTCTGCTTTTCTGGCTGTACTAACTGAAAACTGTTGATCACTGCAACTGCTTCAGACCTAGCAAAATATTATTGCTCTGAGTGTCATCTTTTTCACAGGACCCAATAGCTTACAGATACAGAATGCAATGCTCTTACCACATTTTCTGATCATCTTCCACATTTCCACAGTCTTGAGACTGGTGGAGCTCTAAATTGCACCATTCTTCTCCTCATGATTTTGGGGTTTTTGTATGTGTTTTTACAGCTTTTATTTCATGCTAGCTATAGCAGATGATTAGCTTTGAGTAATCACTCTGAGATCAGGTTTCTGCCAGGTGTCTGCTGTAGACAGATTCTGTGTTTCAGAGGCTCCAACCCACCTCCTTTTTACCTTGCCATTTGCCAGGAGAAGCACATTTTCACAGGACTTCACTTTGATCTCCCCTCAACAAGATTAAATGCAAAAGGTGATCTATCAGCCTTCTTTCTAGGACTGTCTTTAACAGAGTGATTATGAAGTACCTCTTATTCATACCTAAATCAAAAGACCTGATTTAGTCCCTAATCAGGTTCAGGTTCAAGTTCAATGATGATACTTGGCTAACTTCAGTCTGGAATATAGTCCAGCAATTAATTTAGATTTCTGAGAAAAAACTGAAGACCCCTGTAATCCTTGATGCCTTGTGTTACAGACAAAACTTGGCTGGTGAAAAATTTTCTATCCAACTGGTAAACAAATCTTTTTCATTTACTATAATCTCATGGGAACAGTAACGATTTTTAGAAATATTCAGGCTCATGCAATACGCAGTAAATCAAAGATCTTTGGCTTGTTCTTGGTATGACCATGTCTGGCTAAGGGTTCATTCATTGCAATTAAATCTTTATTTGATCCTTTTACTCTCTTCTACGGTACAATTTTCCTGTAGGAGAAGGTTAGTGTTTCATCTTCATGGAAGAAAAAATTTTCTATATATTGCACAAATATTTCATATTCCCTTTGCAGAAATGTTGTCGATTGCTACTGCACTTCCATATAACAGGCATTCTCATCACACAAGAACACAATAATTCTCCTCTGTGTAAACCACAGATGTTGTTCTGCAGTATGTGCAAGTTTCCAAAGCCTCTCTGCTGTCTGCATCCCAAGGGTAAAGGAAGATTACCTGCCTCTGACAGATAACCTGATCTGTTAATTATGCCCAACACTATGGATCGGTGTTCAGTATCTGAGTTAATTACTTAATGAAGTCTGCCAGCACCAGGTTTGTCAGCAAAAAGAATGTTTTAATGAGAATTTTACTGATCATGAAGGGTGCCAGACTGACAGTGGAAGTGACTGAATTCAACTAATTATCCACAGCACAGGTACAGCATGGTTAGCAGAGGTCTAAGTTTTTTATTCATGCTGCCTGCCAAGATGCTTTATAATGTTCAAGGATGGACTACTTGTAGAGAAAGAGTGTTTTGGTCCAGGCCTTATTCATATTTTGATTACCTGGAGTAGATAAAACATAGGAAGAATCATAAGTAGTCCTGTGTGAAGGAGACTGTTGATGACTGAGAAAAGTGGGCAGTCAGCAGCTAGCAACTTTCCAGGCAGAAACATTGAACTCTTCCAAATTATCTCTCTCACATGATGGCCAAAGTGAAATTTCAAAATCAAAATTTGTAACATGTACTTGACAAAACTGATTGTGATTAGTGGGAGAAGTTGACTTGTTTGCTGTTCCTTCATTTGGAGGAGTGCAGAGCACCAAGGACTCAAGCATTTGTTGAACAAGATGCTGTACACTGGATTGAGGTCATCCAATTTACCAAGACTAATGAAGTGGAAGTGTCGTGACAGAAAGGAAGATAAACATTGAATATGGGAAGGGTTCCTCAAGAGTAGTCCAAGGAATACAAAGAAAACTGTCTAGCAAGGAAGAGGAGTTGGTACAGACTTTGTTGCTTTTGATTGTTCAGCACCCCTACACCCTTCTTCCAACAAGGCAGCTCAGAAAATAATCTTTAAGTAAAATTGTTTGTGTGAGATTAACAGCAGCCCCTGAAGCCATAAGAGAAAGTGAAGGGCTAAGAGAGAAACTGAGATGAAAAATTAAAAGTAAAAATACAGCAACAAAAAATATGTGTAAAGAAAGAAACAATTTGTACTAGTAAGATATGCAACATCAGTGAGTAATTGGAGGATTTGGATGTTTTGAAATGGAAAAATAATTCCTTTAAAGTCAAACAGATGGTGTAAATAGCTCTGTCAGCACAGATAAATAATGCCAAGACATTAAAAGTGGCATCAAGTAAGTCTTCTGTGAATGATTCAGTAGGAGATTTAGACGTCATCAAAGATATCTGTGTCCAGCTAATTATGAAGATAAGACAAGAGGAAACAGATCTATACCTTTTCTTAGAACTGAGAAAATGAAAGGAATGGCAGATGCAAGAGAGTCACAAGCCAACAAAGAAAAATTCACTAATGTGAGAAACAAATAAGCGTCACTTGTACATGTACAAAAATATGAACTGTACTTGACATTGAGAAGTTTAACTCTTTTCCTGTTAGAAAGGGACTTCTGAATTCTGTTTGTTGTCCCCTGGATGCCTGAATATCAGTATAAATACAGCCCAGTAGTCATGACAGTCCAGATATGTTCTCGTTCACATTCTGCAACAGGGTAATTTAGCACTTCAAATCAGACTAGAGGAAACAATATTTATGGTATATTCTGAAGAAGAGCAAATCTTTTGTGTATTTGTTTATTTGACTAACTTTTTTTTTTTTCTAAGAACAGAAATGTGAAATTAATACTTTTTTTTTTTAAAGAATTATTTTAGTTGATCTTCAGAAACAAAATTCTTCATAACAGACTGAAGAAAATAGTATTTCTACACTCTGGTCTTTTCAGGGCAAGACTTTCATAGCTTTAATCAATCTGGCTTTCTCCCTGATTCTCCTTCATCAAAACTCTGTTAGATCTCAGTCACCTGAGACGTAAAAACACCAAAACCAAAACCAAAAAACAACGAAAAAACAACAACAACAACAACAACAACAACAACAACAAAAAGCCAGGAGAAATTTCTGGGCTAAAGAAGTGGTTTATCAGTCTAATTTTCTCCAGATGTACTTTTTCCTTTCTGGGAAGATCCTATTATATTTATTATTTCATTGTTCCACTAGTACTTGATGTAGAGAAAGATGCTCAGTCATTAATACATAGGCATAGAGAAAGAGGCTTGAAGAAGACACTTGTGATGTCTATGTCATATTGAGCCTAAACTGGTGATTAGGACCAAAAATGTAAGTAAGGGAAAAAAAAAACTAACAACCTCATCTGTGTTTCCTTGCCATAGATTTTTCCATGGACTTTTCCCAAAAGAGAGATCAGAGGCAGGTTATTGATGAGTCACAGTGCTGTCAGAAACTTTATTAGTTCGTGTTAGGTGACTAATGGTTAGCTATTCTTTTAATACCGATGGGACTACGGGATGTTATCAGACTCAAAACCAGGTATGGACTTTTCAATGTCCCCTGCATTTCTGCTACAACGGCAGGTGGAGTTCAGTCTTGCTGGATGTAGCCCTACACCTCCAGGAAAACCAGGAGGCAATTCTGGATTAATCACAAACAGAAAAAAACTCCTGTATTTGTTCCCTTGTACTTGTTTTTAAAAATGTCATTGAACTTCTTTTTTAAAAAGCATCACTCATCACTAGCTCTTATTCAATCACAGAGCATAACACAAATGCTACTGAAAAGGAATATCCATTAACTGTGTTTGCTACTACCCTCGAAGAGTTTTCAAAGCATTCCTCAAACCTGATGTTTAGATCTAAAATTCTCAGCATGTTTGGCAGAATGCTCACAACACAACTATCTGTTTTTAGAATAAGTGTCTCTCTCTATTCCAGTTAATTGAAAAAAATTCTCAATCACCCTCCTGTGCCTAAAGTATCTGGATGAAGATATAGTAGTGGAACAGTATCAGGGTTTTAAAGACATATAAACAACATAGTTGTTTGAACAGTTGACAAATAAATTCAAGCTCCCCAGGATACTCTTCTTTAGGATTTTCCCAATTAGGCATTTTATTTGATCTCTGGGTCTGGGTGAGCCACAATTCTCAAGAATTGAAGAGGAGATTAATGGACTGTATACAATGGCTAATTCATCTCCAGGGTTTTGTTCATTGCTTGTCTTTGCTAATTTAGTACCATTATATCCAAAGTCAAATAAATCAAAAAGAGAATTAGGCTGAGTGCAACTGATCTTTGAAGTGAGTTTATGGCTTGCCAGATTGTAACAGTTTTTTACAATATTATATGCAAACTTCACAGTACAGATTATTTTTTCATATGGAATGTTGCCAAGACAGGCTTGCAAGAAAGTTGTTTGTAAGAAAACAATTTTAAAACTTGCTATTTTACATGTCAGACAGACATGTGCTAACTTGGAAAAGAAAAGTGGGAGCTGGAGGCCTAAAGATCAAGTATTTTAAAAATGTTTTGGGAGCTGCACCACCAGGAAAATATTCAAGGAAAAGCCAATGCAATGTAGGGCACAGATAAAGGCGAAAACAGTGGTTTGTTGTTTTTTTTTTTCCTTTAATGATAGCACTTGAATCTGAAATTGAGCACAGCAGGTAGGAAGATACTGCAGGGATTTTAAAAGGTATCGCACATCTGTATGCTAACAGACTTTGGTTTTCACCCATAGAGATGAAGACCCCACAGTGTTTACAGTCACAAATGGGAACTGTATATTTCTTGCAAATATACTGTGTCCTGTTGACCCACTATTTAGAGGAGAGGACTTCTATTTATTAATAGCACTTGCCTTTGTTTTAAACAACAGGCTGCTTTTCTCAAAGGCTACATTTTACACAGGCTGTCTTCCAAGATGAGGTGTCTTTCATTTCTGTCACTGTATCCGTCTGGTCAGGTATGATTTATACACTGTAGGACAGTTCTTCAGCTGTACAAATCAGAATAACTCTACCAGGATCATATGTATGCAATAAAATGGTCATCATTGGAAATAGGCCACATATTTCCCCCATTCTGACATGGTACACAGCTGAACTACAAAAGATGTGGTACACATGACTGCAAAGGAAATGGCCAAAGTGTCCATCCCCCAGCAGTTTTCTTAGGGGTCTGCAAAATGTGATGAGACTAGTAAGGTGATGGCCCTTTTCCAAAGGGAGCTAAAAGCCTTGGGTAGTGCGGAGAACCAGACTGCTGTCATCTTCCCAGCCCTGAACAAGTTTCTGCATATGCATGGTTGCTTGCTTTCGGGTTTTCATTTCGAGGGGTAACTGGAAAGTGAATTTCTGTGGAAGCCATAGACAGGATGACTCTGATGGATGCAGTTTGGCAGTATCTTCTTTCTAAAAGAGGTAGTTGATATACTATTTTTAGTCATACTTCTGATATATTTAGCAGGCATTGTAACTTAAAGAAAGCTTCCTCATATCATTGTAAAGCATCTTCATTATAATTTTCTTTCCCTCTGCAGTGAAGACAGTTCAGCTTATAATGGTCATGGAGTCTGCTTTTGGTAGGCAGAAAAACAAAAACAGGAGAACTGATTAAAAGTATAAATGCTGAACATTTTCTGAAATATTTGGTTATAAAGCACTGAGTATAAACAAATGTACTATATATATATAAGGTGTTCAAAGTCTATTGACACTGTATATTTGTTAAGCTTTGATGAAATATATCGGTCATTTCAAAGTCTAGTCAATAAAATTTTTTATAGAACTCCACATTTCACTTACACTAATTCTCATCTTTATATGCTTTTAAGGTAAAGACAAAGCTAGCTGTTAACAACTACTCTCTAGGATTTTAAAATTTTATCTATATAATATAGACAGTATTTTATTCGACAGTGATAAAAATACTTCTGTGTTTGTATGTTTTTGGATCAGTTACAAATGAGGAAAACTTTCAATCTGAAGTAAATTATGTTATCATAGTTCTCTTTAGAAAAAACAGTTTTAAATATATAAAATCACTATTGAGGAATTCTGTTGAGGGAAACTTTTATTGGATATTGAAACCCCACTTTTTTTCAGTATGCTTTTGAACAAGAAAACCAGCAGTAATCTCCTTGATGAAAACAGTAACTTCTCAGTGAGCCAACATGAAAGTATCAGGGGGATTTTTGTCCTCTAGTTTTTAAAACAACCACATTTTACCACTCCTGATCCATTCTAAAATATCCTGGTTAAGTTTTGGATAATTTCCAAGTGTATCAAAATATTTCTGTTATTATTAAAAGGCCCTTCTAAGGTCTTCAGTTCTCCATGAGATATATGATGTTTGATGAAGAGCATTTACACATCCAGGTCTCATCATCAAGGCCAAAGCAATTGCTATAAAGTGGCCCAAGCAGAAAAATCACAAAAACAAGACTAAGAAAGTGAGGTTAAAGAAGGAATACGAGATAAAAGAAGTAATGAAACAATCCCAAATACACTGCAAGCCAGTGCATCCTTCTAGTATCATGAACAAACTGCTGACAGGTTCAAGTTCTATGGTCTGGTTTTCCCAGACACCATACAGAACAGACAAAATGGTCATGACCAATTCTTCCTGGAAGTCTTCTGGGTCTCATAAAAGCCACAGTTAGCTCAGTTGTAGACAGTGATACACAGTTTGAAAGTGAACATCTTTATTAGTGCTTGACGATGTAGAAGGAGTGCATTTTGCAACCAAGAGAGGAGTTCTCCAATATCTAAAAGCATACAGCATCCTTTTATCTGCCTGTATGTTTTTTACAAGAATTGTATAAAACTGGAAATTTTTTATTTTAAGTTTCATCTTTGATATGCTCAATTCTCGCAAGAGGACTGGTTGTCCTAATGTGTGAATCATGAAATAACAACATAAACTCCTTTCCAAGTCTATCTAGACTACGAAGGCAGAGTTCCTGATGCATTAAGTCTCTTAGCATCCTAGATCAGCTCATAGGTCTGAACTTCTGAGGTCACCTATACTTTTGTCTTAGTTGTGTCTCTGGGAATAGGTGCAGCAAGAACTCAATCCAAATCATTGCAGACAACTTATATTAATGATCTAGGAGGAGATTTCTTCCTTCTCCAGAGGAGATAGGACAGATCACTAGGGCCAGGACCCTGTTGGTCAATGGTTGTACTTTTGTTGGTTTTTTGCAACACCACTGAAGGAACAGAAAGCCTTATCCAGTGTGCGGGCAGCTGTGCTACAAGACTGTGTTTCCCCAGGACTAAAGAATGTACATGGAACTAAAAATTCCCCTGGGAATTACAAATCTCTATCATTTTGGTGACCATTGCAATTGGGAAGGACTAAATGACAGCATAAATTTTCACTTACTACCTTCATGTTTGTTGAGGGGTCTGAAATGCTGCTGAAGACAGTGTGCCTTTTGTGGTTCTGCTGCATTCTAACCATTTCATGAAACTCTTCCGTCTTCACTTCCAAGCAACCAGTAGATGTGAAACTGAGGCTTTGCCTGTACCATTTTTACAGATGAGACTTGTCATGCTTTAGAAGAAAAATCTCAACAACAACAAAGGAATTGTTTTGCTGAAATACTGCTCCTTGTTTTATGCACTGTTCAGACATTTTCTGTATCAGCAGTTATGACTAAATCAGTACTTACAGATTTGAACAATACTGTAAACCTGCCCTCTAGAAGGCTTTAAATTTTTCAGTAGCTCAAATTTCCGTAATTTTCAGCTTCTTAGATCTCTAGTGGTGCAGTTGGGATAACAGGTCAAATATATCAACTTAGATATAATAACCAGAGTCTGTCAAGAAAGTTCTGTGGAAGGTACAATGAGAACTTCAGTCTTGCCAAAAATTTTTAACAGTATGTATTAAGAAGTTTATTCCTGTGTTATATATGGCTACCAATGTGATCCTGCAAATAAAATGAATCCAAACATATTCATAAAATTATTTTGCAAGCCATATAATAATCACTGTAATCAAACCTAATATTTCACAACTGTTTATGGCAATGTTTTCTTACTGTTTTCAGAGTTAGTGGGAAAGAAAATGAAACTATACTTAAACACAAAAAGACAGTGAATTTACCGTAACATGGTGTGGCTCATCCTTTTTTGTAGCAGAATTTGTAACTGCTTCCGAATTCCTGAGATGTTATATTTAAACCGTGGTGCTCCCTGCTGGCTTCTGTCAGCACTGCTTCCATCTTAGTATACCATTTTGACTCAACACCACTATATAGCTCATATATTTCTCTGTGCATTCAAATAGACAGACAGACCCAGCCGAACAAAAGTGGGTGCCAGGATTGTTGGAACAAAATCCAGCATTTAGACCACATCTATGGAAACATTCAAGAATCAGTGAGTGTCATAGTGCTTCTCACACTCATTTTATTCCAACAAGATGAGCATGCTAGGCATGAAATCCCTATGATAATGTCAGGAGTACGCCTCCAGATTTGATTAAGGCATGGGTCATAGTGTCTTCAAAAACTCAGCTGTGGATCTTAGTATAAGAACGTGAGCTAAGAAGAGACCCTTTGAAAAATTAGTCCTTTACTGTTTTACATTCTTTTTTCTAAGTCTGGAGAGAGACAGTAAAAACTTCAACACCACAAATCATACGAGTATCCTATTTATCCTAAGCAGTGCTTTTAAATAATCCACCTTTTATCTTGTTTGTCAACACTGTGTTTGATGCCCAAAAAGATTTACTAGAAGTGCAAACATTATCAGATACCTACTGTTCCTCTGTAGTACCTCAGGGGGAATTCAAAACCGGCCAGCTTAGATCTCTGTACTTCAAAGAATTTCCCCTGAAACCTTGTTTACAGCATAAGCAGAAAAACAAGGTCCCTTTCCCCTTTTGTACTACCATTAGCCACATTAAAGCACAACACTCCACTAAATAATTCCCCCACAACACACACACAAACTGCACCACCATCTAAAATAGGTCAATTGCTTTCATTTTAGCATACTAATTTACCACCACAGAAACTTGATACTGGGAGAGACAGGAATGTTTTACATTAATTTCTGCCCCATCCCCTGCTGTTCACCTATGTTATTTCACAGCTTCCTAGATACTTATGGGAAGATACAGTAACATCTATATTACACTAAAAAAATACATCAACTTTTTAAAAATTGAATTTTTAAGAACTTTTCTCTTGTCCTCATGCCTTAAACATGTCAGAGAGATTTATGGCTGTTAATCCAATATTTTATTGATCATGTCTTTGAGTTGTTCTTTCTTTGTTTATTGCAGTAAAGGCTATGACCAAATTAAACAGGCACATCCTTATGTGCTCCAATAACTTTGAACAGAAAATGGGAGGTACGTACATAGATATGTATACTGTGCACTCACACTGGATGTGCAAACTCCCCAAAAGCCATTTGATGTTTTAACTACTGGGGACGATTTGACATCCACTGGCTTCCAGACCCTTACCCAGGAACCTCCCCTTAACACCACAGGGGAGTATGCTAAGACAGAAATTTCCCTTGTTGCTTCCATTCTTACACAGCTATTTTCCCATTTGCAAATGTGATTTTAATGAATCACTTGGTTTGCATAGGGTGCAATGTCTTCCTGAAGTGTACTTGACTATAAAGGAACCAAAACTTTTGAAAACCCAATTAAATTCATAGAATCATAGAATGGTTAGAGTTGGAAGGGACCTTAAAGATCATCAAATTCCAACCCTCCTGCCATGGGCAAGGACACCTCGCACTAGAATAGGTTGCTCAAAGCCCCATCCAGCCTGGCCTTTAACACTTCCAGCGATGGGGCATCCACAACTTCTTGGGGCAACCTGTTCTAGTGCCTCACCACCCTCACAGGAAAGAACTTCTTCCTAATATCTAATCTAAATCTCCCCTCTTCCAATTTAAAACCATTACCCCTCGTCCTGTCACTAGACTTCCTGACAAAGAGTCCCTTCCCAGCTCTCCTGTAGACTCCCTTCAGATACTAGAAGGCTGCTATCAGGTCTCCCCGGAGCCTTCTCCAGGAGAACAGCTGAACAGTTTGATGTCCTTTCTATG
>VXBW01004357.1:1245-11966 GCA_013400375.1 Thinocorus orbignyianus
AATATGTTAATTAGCTCCCTGAATTAGCATGAATATGTACATGTATATATATTGTTAAACTAACTTTACCTGGTACGCACATTTGGAGAAGCGATCCCCTGTGCGTCCAGCACTGCAATAATGAATACCTGCTTAACAGTCACCCAACTACTGAGTCCTGATTTCGTCTTTCATGGCAACAACTGTGTACAAAATTCAGGCTTGATTTAAGTTTATTGTTTCGAACAAATATATTAATGGGAATACAAATGTTGTCAGGTAAGAAAAGAGTACATTCAACTCCAGGCACATAGAGACGGAAGCTGGAAATAATGTCTTATACTCAGGGGAGAAGAATCATAGAATCATATAATGGTCAGAGTTGGAAGGGACCTTAAAGATCATCAAGTTCCAACCCCCCTGCCATGGACAGGGACACCTCCCACTAGAGCAAGTAGCTCAAAGCCCCATCCAACCTGGCCTTAAACACTTCCAGGGATGAGGCATCAACAACTTCCCTGGGCAACCTGTTCCAGTGCCTCACCACCCTCACAGTAAAGAACTTCTTCCTAATATCTAATCTAAATCTCCCCTCTTCCAATTTAAAACCATTACCCCTCGTCCTGTCACTAGACTTCCTGACAGAGTCCCTCCCCAGCTCTCCCGTAGGCTCAGACCACAAGAATTCAATCCATGGGATGGGGAACCGTTCCAGGAGCGCTAATACGTGACAGCATCCTGTCCTTGGGTCTTGCCACCGGCCATCCCGGCAGCGGGGGTTGCGAGCGGCACACAGGGCTCAGGCAGGCCGGGGGGCAGAGCAAGGGCAGCGAGGCCCTTCCTTCTGCAAGAGGCAGAGGCAAAGGGACAGGGATGTGAAGCTACTCGGCCTCCACTGCACTCTGGGCTCCGTGTGTGTGTGCGGAGAGGGGACAGCCGCACGGTGGGTGACGGGGCTGTCCCCAGAAGAATGCTGCTGCTGCTGTCCCACAGCCCACGTTACACTGCAGGGGACTTTTGGCTCTGAGCGGCCCCAGCTCCCGAGGCGGGCGCTGAAGAAATGCGAGGTTGTAAAAGCCTTGAATAACACCCATAAATTACATTTCTTCCCCTTCTCCTCTATGACATTTTGGCAATGCGGCCTGTCAAGAGTCAGGCCTCGGGCCTGGGGGCCGCATCCAGGCTGGCATGCCTCGCCATCACCGCTCCGGCGGGCCCACGGGCCTCACACAGCCCCGGGCACCGGCTGCTTGCCCGGGACCCGAGTGCGGCTTGCCGGCCAGGGGCTGCGCCGTACTGCCGGGCACCCCGCAGCCCCCGCTCGGCCCTCTCACCCGGGTGACTTGGTCCGGCCCGGCTCCCCCCTCCCCGGGCCGCCAACATGGTGGCGCCCGCGCCAGGCCTCCCTCCCTCCTTGCGCAGCGCCGCCCCGCAGCGGGGAAGATGGCGGCGCCCGAGGCGGCATGGAACCGGCTGGAGGTGTCGTGGCCCACCGGCAGCGCTGCGCTGGCTCTGGCGCCCAACCACCCCGCAGGTCCCCGGGGAGGGGTGGCGGTCGGTCGATCGGTGGTCGAGGTGGCGGCGGGCGCTGAGGTGATGTCTGTCTGTCTCTCTCCCGCAGTGAGGTGGCTGCCGGCACTGCGGCGGCTCTGCGGCCTGGCCGTCAAGCGGCTGTCGGGGCCGGGCCCCACCGCCGAGGGACGCGTCCTGCGGGCCGTGCTGTACGTGTACCACAACAGGCTGCTCCGGCACCGGCCCTACCTGGCCCTGCAGCAGGTGAGAGGCTGCGGGTGGCCGGCAGCTGGTCACCGGGCCCAGAGGGGCGTCTGGGTGCCCGGGGTGTCATCGTGCCGAAAGCTTTTGGGAGCTGGTGCGGTTTTGTCCGCAGGGCTCCTCGTGTTTTAGGTCAGTGGGTTTTAGACTCTGCGCAGTCAGTGCAGAGTGGGCTTTCCAGCCCTGGGGAAGCAAGACTTGGACTTCTGTACTCACACTGAGACCTGAAGAAGCACTACAGGGGGTTGATTTTCTATTAATCGTAGTAATGGGAGGGGGCAAAGTAATCCTAGGTTACTCTATCATGCATCTTTAGTTTTAAGTTGAAAAGTGAACTTCTTACCAGTTTTTCAGTACTTTACTGGATTGTTGGTGTCTTCAAATAACTGTTTTGAAATAGAATATGAATTTTTCTTGCTCTCTTGATTTATATGAATTTTCAGACTTGAAAGCCAGTACCACAAGCCATTGTATACTGCAGGAGGAACCACACAGCACCAGTTAACAATGGCCTCCTCCAGCTCTTCACCTAATTCCATGTTCACAGTACTTGGATAAAGGGATCTTTTCTATCATAGTGCAGATATAGAAATGTACCGGAGCATTCAGTCACACAAACCTGCAGATTGTGCTGTTAAATTGATAAGGGAAAGGTATCACTTAATATATTGATAGTTCTTAGACCAAGGCACTTACATCTCTCAAAATACCACTCAAAGGAGTTTGTTTTTTTTTTTCCCCTAGGTAGAACAATGCTTGAAGCGCCTATGGAAAATGAACTTGGTGGGCTGCATTGAAACTCTGGCAGGACTGATTCCCAAGTAAGTGTTGAGATCACAGATGTTGTACAGGATATATCCATTAACTCAGTCTGCAGAACTAAAGGCGAGGAATACTAGATCGTAACCATCTCCTCATCCTTGTACCAACACAGGGAAAATGAACCCCAAGCCCATGCAGAGTGCTTAGTTCCCAGCCAGCCTATGCTGGAAACAGTGGCTCTGAAAGTGTTGGGAGGTTGCAAGCTCATACTGCGTCTACTGGACTGTTGCTGTAAAGCTTTTCTGTATCCTTTTTCACCATGAACACATCCTCACAGTTCACCAGCAGCACCTCATGAGATCAAACCTAGGTCTGCTGTAGGCCCTGTATTGCTGATGAACTCAATTGTGTGATTCATACGTGCAACTTGGAGTTTCTTTGATAGCCAAACGTTTTGTTTTCAAGTTATTATGTAGGAACCTCAGGCTGTTGGCCAGCTGCTGCTCAGGCCTTGAGCAACACAAAGTTTGGATGCTCATCTTCCAAATTTTCCAGAATATTCCCTTTCGAATTGCCTCTAGTTGGTGTGTTCAGCAAGTCTCATTACATGCTGTTTATTATTTTACCCTTAACTGGTCTAATTTTCAGCTTGTCCGTTCAACATCTCTGCTTGGAAGAATTCATACTTTTGAACACTGTGGCTTCGGGGTTGTTGAGCCGGCTATGGTTTGTATATTTTCAAGTCTGTCTTGTTTGTTGTCTGTTCGAAGTGCCTCTCAGGGAGAAGGGTTTGTAATTAGGCCTTGTTGCTGAGTGAGCTTTATTCAGTTGGGAGGGGGAAGGAGGTCCCTCCATCCTTTGGACTTGATTCTAGCACCTGAAGAGTTGTGTAAGTGGGGAGAGACTTCTTACAAGCTATTTTGGAAGGCTTTGTTCTCGTTTCATAGCAAACTTAATGTAGCACTAATGAAAGCACAGTGCTAATGCCAGCCTGCCACAATCATCTGGTATTTTCTGCAGCCAGCAGTAAGTCCTGCCTCATGCTGAATTGGAAAGGCTTGGATAAAGTTGTTCTGTAATACTGCTGAGTTTTCAAGGGATATCATTGTTGTAGTCTCTCTGAGTACAGCAGAGCCACAACTAACTGCTGTCTGTAGCTGAAGGAGTAACAGCATTGTGTAGAACTCAGTAAAATGTTCTTTGGCACAAGGAATTTGTCTCCCCAGTAAATGCAGAAGAGGTGATTGTGTGGCATCAGCGCTAGTACTGTTGTCCTGAGTTGGTACAGGTTGCCTCTAGGGGAAGACCTCTTTGTCAAATGATTTGGATGTGACTCGGGAGCATGCTGAGTCCCAGGTGAGGCACTCCACAAAGCTCTAGGGAAGCAGAGGGGCTCCTCATCAGGGATTTACTAGCCAGCTCACTCCTGCACCCTGATCATGTGCGTAAAAAGATAAGCTTGTACTGAGGGGAAATAGGGAAAGGGCAGCTTGAAATCTTTTCCATCAGCTCTTCTGCTTGAGGTGAAGGTGGGCACAAGGTTTTGTTAGATGAGACTCCACACCTTTCTGTCTTCTCTTTTCAGGATTCAGTACAGATGTGCATTGCAGAGCCTCATTTCCTTGTATGGCGTATTGTTGACATCACTTCATCTGGTATCTGAGACCCAACAGATGCCTTATATCAAGGGGTTTACCTTCCCTTCTGATATCAGTAACTTCCTTGGAGTGAATGTTTCGTCTGAGGTGAAGAAGCAAAAGGCTAGAATGCTTACAACAAAAAAATCTACCAGCTGGATGAAGAAGCTCTTCCCAGGAATGCCAGAGGCAGTGTCAGAGGTGGGGAAAAAGAGACATTTTGCAACCTGCAGGAGTGCTGTGAAAAACTGTAGCATCCCGTGCCCCACGGACATTGGAGAGCCAGTCCTGGTGTCCAGAGCCAGCAGAGGTAAAGCCTTGTGCCACAGTGCCACTGCTTTCTGATGTCTCAGAGACCGCAGCTTCTGTCCTTCAGAGCCAAGCACTTCCACTACCCACAAAGTGTGGTGCTAGTACAGACTCCCCTCTCCTGGCTTTGGAAGAGGAGGTAAACACTGCGTGTACCCTTGCCTTTATATAGCCGTGGATAATTTCAGTATTGTGAGAACTATTGTTTTGGGGCTTTTTAAACATGATACAGCCTGAAGAGGAGCAGGTAAGGAATGCAGTGCAGTGTACAGGTCCTGTAAGTAGTCATTGGTATTTTCTGGCCTCTGTATAGTTGGGGCCCAAGGGCAGTGAGGGAAACTAAGAGCACTGTCTGCAGTCTGTACAAGAGTAGGCAAGCTTGTAAATACAGGATGCAGGTATCCTGTGCTTGCTGGTTCTGGGGTTGTGCCCGTCTTCCTCTGCAGTCAAAGCTATGACAAGTGACTGGAGGCATCCAGGTGTCTGTGTGAAGCTTTTACCCATGAGGTTCTCTTCTGCAGCCACCTGTAAATCTCTGCATCCTCTTCATCCCTTGTCAGCTGCCATGGGAGATGAATTTGCCTGGAAATGCTGACTACAAGTGTGAGCCTGCTGGGATGGCAGGAGACCTAAGAGCTCAGCAGGGCAAAGCGCTGCGGTGTCTCTATGCGAAGACTGAAAACTGTCTTTATTTCACAATAGGAACTCTCATCTCTCTCTGCAGGGAAGCACTTGGGGTTTGATGTGAAGAGCTTGCTTAGATCATCCAGACCTATAACACAACAGGTGTGTATGGCACTGGTTTACATGTTTTCTGTTGTTTTTTTTTTAAAAAACTTTAAAGACCGTAACACTCAAAACATGATATCCCTGATACAAAATGTCCCTTTTGTCTGCCTGAATTTTGCTTGGCTAACAACCCTAGGTGGCGTGGAAGCTTTGCACTGAAAATCATGCCTAATTTCTGCTTATGAATTTGAGCCTTTGTTGGTGTGTCAGGTGAAATAGCTAGAACCTCTCCACTACTGACTTGCTCTCTGGTTATCTGTCGCCTCTTTTTGTATTCCACAAAACAAGACTGCTCTTCCCCTTTCTCCTTAGGAAATAAGGACTGTTCTCACAAAAACCTCAGTGCTCTGCTCCTCTCCAGCAGAGAGGATTGAGCATGTCACATTTTAAAAAGACTTTCTGTTATTCTTTATCTCAGGGTATAAGCATTGCATCAACGCCTTTTAAAGTAAAATCAGCATCACTTTCCTCTCGCGTGGCAAAATTGCAGCATACTGGAGCTCTTGTACCGATGGTCCAAACAGCTACGTCGTTTGGGGAACTGTCAGAGGCACTCAGAAAAGCTATTCTGTGGTGCAAAGGCAACAAATTTAAATCAGCAGCTTATTTTCTGCGTAACAAGTTGCTGAAAACAAACCGGCTGCACCATGTGGAGGCTCAAGGATGCAGGTAATTTGGCATGGGTGCGGGGTTCCTGGGTCTGACACTTTGCATCTTAATATTAAATATTTTGCTAGTGTAGAGAAATGCAGTGGTCTAACCCACTTAAATTCAAACAGGATCACTAGTTCAGGTCAGTGGTAGCTCTGACATGAACATTGTGCTTCGCTTCAGTCATTTGTGGAAGTTTTTAAAAAGCTAACAAATGCACAAACACCTTAGGAGGAGGATGAAAATGCACCTTAAATCACGTGCATGATTAATGCTAAAAATTATATGATGCAAGGGATGTTGTCTTTCTTCAGAATGCTCTGGCTACTGTTGTACAAGATGCTGTAGTATTTCCTTGGTATGACAAGGAAAACGGTAGTGAAGGCTAATAACTAAATCTGTCCAAACCCCAAATGAAATAATACTTTAGCAGGTGATAAAGTTATGTTTTGTGCACCTTCCTCCCCTTAAGCTTGACGAAAAAGCTGTGCTGTGTCAAAACATCTGTCCGTAAATACCTCCTATATGGGTCACAACACATGTGCTGGCCAAAGCAGTACCTTGGGGCACGGTTCTGTTGGAGGAGGATCAAATTATCTGCATGCTTGAAGAGAACTCTGAAGACTGTTCGGCAAAATCCTTCTCGGCTTTTTGGTGTCTGTGAGAACAGTGCATCACGTGTCCTCTCAGCTTACCAGGATGGACATCTGAGTCAGGAAGGATGTTCCAGTGCTGATACAGCCTCTGTCAAATTAAGTGGAGCCAGGACTCCTAAGCAGCTGCCACGGGAAGGAAGCCTTGGCCCTGTGTGGAAAGAAGCTACAGAGAACATGGATATTGATTCTATTTTTGCAGCAATGGGTGTCTGACCCTGGACTTGCAAAGAGGAAAGAGGTTAAGTCATTCCAATTTATTTTTTAAGTAAAACCCTGAAAATCCTAATGGTGTCTTGGTAATTCACAACCTGAATTCTGCTACAAAAGTAGCAATAATTTTTTTATGTTTCTGTGAATCAGATTTTTTTTCCTATGGAAAATTCATAGAATGGTTGGAGTTCGGAAGGGACCTTCAAGATCATCGAGTTCCAGCCCCCCCTGCGATGGGCAGGGACACCTCCCACTAGAGCAGGTTGCTCAAAGCCCCATCCAGCCTGGCCTTGAACACTGCCAGGGATGGGGCAGCCACAGCTTCTCTAGGCAACCTGTTCCAGTATCTCACCACCCTCACAGTAAAGAATTTCTTCCCAATATCCAATCTAAATTTCCCCTCTTCCAATTTAAAACTGTTACCCCTTGTCCTGTCACTACAATCCCTGACAAAGAGTCCCTCCCCAGCTCTCCTGTAGCTCCCTTCAGACACTGAAAGGCTGTTATGAGGTCTCCCCGGAGCCTTCTCTTCTGGCTGAACAGCCCCAGCTCTCTCAGCGTGTTTTCATAGGAGAGGTGCTCCATCCCTCTAATCATCTTTGTGGCTCTCCATTGGACCCGTTCCAACCGTTCTATGTCCTTTAAATTGTTCTAAACAGCTGAATAATCTTCATCCTTTTGCCTAGCCTTGTCCAGGAATGTTTACTTTGCGTTGCCCTTTCTCAGTGTCCCTTCCAGCAGCAAGGTTGGTGCTTTTTGCCAGGCTCTTGCTTGTACCCAAAGCCCAAGATCAGAAACATCAGGAAATATTACGAAAAAAAACTGTCTCAGCCTGAAGATCAGGCACCTGATTTATTGTAGAGCACCTGCCTAACAGTGGTAAAGAAAGGCTGTAAGTGCAAGTAAACCTGGAATAGATTAACTTCCAGATTCCTTGGCTTAATAGTGGTAGAAAACAAGAGCTTTACCCCCGGGACAGAAAAACAATTAAGTGCTAAAAACCTCACCTCTATTACACACCTTGTGTAAAATGGTCAATGTAAGTTTCACTATGAGGAATGGACACAAATTTAACATGTTTTATTCAAAGAGCATATACAGAGCAAAGAGCAGAACTTCTCTAGTAGTTTGGCCTTGAGGACTTTCTCCAATTGATCAAAACCTTCTCTAGGTTTCCTGCCACAGGTATACCTAGTAATAACTGAAAAAGTTGTAGAGAATCACCCATTGTTAGCCTTCCAGATATCTGATTCAACATAGTGCTACTTCAAAGACTTCCTGTCATTACAAGAATCTTCAGAGCTCTTATTTCATAAAATGGTATAAAAGTACACAAGTTTACCACTTACAACGAGATAACATTCAGCTGCTCGAATACTTTTCAGAAAAGGCTGGGAGCGAGGTTAGACATCCCAGCAGCTACCTGCATCCTGAATAACCCCTTTTGGGCAGCAGGTGCCCAAGTATTGCCCGAATGCAGCCTGCATGCAGAATCAAGATCCATAGTTCGCTTCATCAAAGGCCTTTCGGGCTCGTTTCAGTTCTTCATTCATAGTTAGGAGGTCTTTAACTCTGGCAAACTTCCGAGGGTCCTTGCGGATTAGAAAGACAATGTCCTCAACCTGAACACGACCTTGCCGCCCGATTGACATGGCCTTGTGTGTCTGTTAGAGGAAAAGAGGAAAGTCAGCAGGGTTCTTTTGTCCCTTAATTTATTTTTTTTTTTCCTTAAGATCTCAATTACACTTTATTTCCTGTCATTTCATAATCAAAAAGAAAGCAATTTCAAAATCTGGCCACCATCATCCCAGTCACAGTAGAACTTTTCAGTAAACCGTGGACTTAGTGTTGCTCTGCTGTCCCCAGCTGCCTGTTGTTTACACCCAGCACATACCACTACACATGGCGAACAGTAATGACATCAAAACTAAAGCCAGACTGCATGTAGGACCCCCAGCTTGCAGAGTGCTTGAAGGTGAACAGCATCAGGCAGAACTCGGAAGCCATGTGAAGCACCTGTATCACAGGACAGGTAGGGCATTCTGATGAGGCCAACCTTTCAAAAGGAAGGGGATCCACAAACAGTTGGAATAACTTTTTTTTCAAAAAAAAACCCAAAGCAAACTTTCCAACACTATCCAAATGCCTGGAAGAGGGAGGGCTTCAGGTCTCAGAAGCTTGCATTTCTTTTGTAGAGTAGAGCTACGTTCCCATCCCTGTAAAGGCACTGGGATAAGTCAAACCCAAAGCTGAGCTTGTTTTTTGCCAGCTGCACATACAGCGATGCCACAGTGGACCTCAAAGTCAGCTGTGTATTTCCGCGCCACCAGTACTAACCTAACTGCTATTTAAGGACTTCAGGTACTGTTCTCAATCCACATGAAGCAAGATGCATGAATTTTACATTAATCTTGGAAGAGCAGAGTCTAAGTTTAGCTTTTCCTACTAGCATTAGAGTTTTTGGCCTGGTATAATGCAGTAGAAATATTAACCTTCAGAAGGTTAAAGTCTTAGTGAGGGTGTTTTTGACCGTGCTGTCTAGAGCTGACTTACCATTTCTGTGATAAACTCTATTACCAAGTCCTCAAGAATGTCCACTGATTCTGTGTAAGGGTTCTGGTCATCCCCGAATCCGTACATCATGCATCTTACTGCAGAAAAAACACTCGGCATGAGGCTTCTTTCACCCATCCAGCACTGTCAGCAGCAGCACCTATCTCCTCGGAGCTCACCAGCCCACACACCCCTAAACCTTCTCAGCACCTTCTCTCTTGGGCAGGGCAGTTCTTGGGAAAAGGTATGGGAAATAAAGAGGCGGAGAGAAGCTGACAGTAGCCCAGTGCTGTGCATACAGGAAAAGCACATCTGATGACAGACTTTTAATATGCATTTAGCCCACCAAATACTGAACGCTGACTGATGGCAGGACTGACTAGTAGGTTCAGATGATGCAAGATTACACAGATAATTAGAGGCCTGGAGCATCTCTAAGACTTACAAAGATAATCGGGAGCCTGGAGCATCTCCCTTATGAGGAAAGGCTGAGGGACCTGGGTCCTTTTAGTCTGGAGAAGACAGGGGGAATCTAATCAATGCCTACAAATACTTAGAGGGTGTGTGTCAAGAGGATGGGGCCAGTCGTTTCTCAGTGGTGCCCTGTGACAGGACGAGAGGAAACGGACACAAACTTGAACACAGGAAGTTCCATCTAAACATGAGGAGAAACTTCTCCTCTTTGAGGGTGGCAGAGCACTGGCATAGCCTGCTGAGAGACGTGGTGGAGTCTCCATCTCTGGAGACATTAAAAAACCACACAGATGTGTTCCTGAGCAACCTGCTCTAGGAGGACCTGCTTTGGCAGGGCGGTTGCACTAGCAGATCTCCCGAGGTCCCTTTCAACCCCATACTGTTCTGTGATGAGCAGTATTTTTGGGAGAGGTCTACATAACAGCTTTCTGCCCTCCCAACCAGAGCACAGAAGGAAAGCTGCTGTGTCGCTAAGGAAAAATGAGTTTTGGAGCCCCACTGCTGCTTCCTTAAGAGTTCCAGCTGCAGTGCGGGGGGAGGACGCCGTCCCTCCGAGCCGCAGGGAGCAGGGGCCACCCCTGAGGATCCTGAGGATCCCCTACCGCCTCCACTCACGTTCTTTGGAGAAAAGCCTCTTCCTCTTGCCCTGCCCGCCGTCTAGGCCCCCGCCGGCATCTTCTGCGTCTTCTTCGAACTACAGGGGAAAAGCACAGGCCGCCGTCAGCCCCCTCTCCCCTTCCCTTCTCCCTGCCACCGGTGGCCCCGCTGTGCCACAGGGACTGGGGACAGGAGCCTCCCCTCCAGCTGTCCCCACTCACCGGCACGTCCTCCTCCTCATCAGCCATGGCCACCGGAGCTGGGCGGCAAGGCTTCCGCTCCCCCAGCCCCGCCCAGGTGCGGCGGGGGGCGGGGGCTGAGGCCGGGCCGC